>JAHRHZ010000271.1:21537466-21571918 GCA_024137785.1 Ginglymostoma cirratum | reverse complement strand
TGTAGGAAGTGGGAGGAATTGAAAGAAAAGTTGTTGAGGGTGAGGACGAGTTCGGCTAGGCGGATGAGGGTGTCGGTGGAGGGGGATTGGTCCGTTCTGCGGGACAGGAAGAAGCGGAGGGCCTTTAGGCCATCAGCATGGGGAATACAGCTCAGCTTTTGATTTAGCACTTAGCTTAGTAATAATTTTGTATCTTAAGACACTTTTTTCAAAGATGACCAATTCCATGTTGTAGTTTGTCTGTATGTGAAATTAAATCTGATAGGTAGTATTATTCTCCTGCCAATATTCCTATTTATTCTTCTTACCTCAAACCTTTTCAATTTTGCAGTATCTTAATGCCCCATATGGTTACAACAAGACTTCCTCAATTTTACACACCATGCCCCTTATGTAAAAGCCAATGTTTAATCTGATTTCCTAACTACTTACTGTAATTATTAGCTAGTGCCATGTCATCCATGTACAAGAACACCCAAATTAAATCCCTTTGGGTGGACTGCAAAATTCAGCAGTCCACCCAATTTAAATAATATTTTATTCATCTAGTCATGCCAATGGGTGTCCCTAACCTTACTTCTTCCCTCATTATATTCCATCTATCAATATTTTTCTCACTTACAATCTATCTTCTGTTGCAGACTCATTGTAGCTTCCTTGCAATTTAGCTTGCTATCTATGATTATGCCATCAGCAGATGTGGCTACAATACAACATGGGCTTCATTCAGGACTCTGATATTGATAGTAAATAGTTGAGATTCCATCACTGATTCCTACAGCACTCCGTTAGTTACAATTTGGCCACTGGTAATTAATCCACTTGTTCCAATTCTCCGTTTCATTTTAGTTAGTCAATCCTCTGTCTATGTCAATTCCAGAATTCTAAAGATACTTATAGTGCCTAAACAAGGTGTAAATTAATCCAATTTCTCACATAATAAGATTATCTTTATAATAAGTAATAATGTATAATAAATAATAATTACCACTGAATAACTTCACTGGTCCTGAAATTTTAATTTTAGAAAGAAAATAGGCAAAGTCACTCCACTCTTAGCAGGCCAAAGGGCTCCTCTAAGCTAGGGTTGTAAACTAGCAATCCAACCAACTGAGCTAAACTTTAGAAGCACATAGTCTCATTTCCTCATGAAAACATATTGGTGAAGATTAACAAAAGATGTTTTAATTATTTTTCTGGATGCGTCTCTTCTTTTTGCCTTTAATTAATCTACACTTCACATACTTTCTTTTTGCACTTTCTATGAAAATTTTACATGTAGCTTAAATGTCATTTTTTATATCCTGATTTACACTCTATGAACTGGAAGTCTGTTTGTGTTTTTTTCATCTTGCAGCGACAAGTAAATGCAGGTTAGGAACCATATAAGCCAGCATGGATACTCAGAGGACATTTGCTTTCATGGAGAGGAGCAATTAAGTAGTGCCTCCGGAAGCCCCATCCAAATAAGGACAGTGGGAACACTCCCAAAGCCGAAGCTGTTAACTGAGCAGCAACATTATCTTTTAAAAAATGACATATATCAAAATAACTTTCTTTCGCCGTATTGGAATTGCGAACACCCTTTTTAAAGTGGTTAGAATGTTAAAATATTTACTGAGTTTTCCTCGTTAGATAAACTAGATTGTTGCCCAAAGGTTTAGTATGGCATATAATCAACGGCGAAAAGAAAATTAAATTCCACTTGCAAAACATGAAATCATCAAGTATTCAGAACGTGGATACAGCTGACTAGACAAACAGTTCAACAAATGAATCAATGAATTGTGAAATGATGTGTAGTCTTGGAATACATTTAAAAAATATTTGGTTCACAGTTTTCTAAATGAATGTGTCATAACATACGTAGAGACCAATAATGTATATCAGATTTGAATTTCCTTGCAACGGATGGAAAACATTACACATCAAGATTTCATGACTTACCAATTTAACCGTCACAAACACATTAAAATCAACATAAACTAAACATTACTTAATAGACAACTAATACCCCAAAAATGTTTTCCACCATTAAAGAATTAGCAACAAACAAGAATACTTTGTGACCCATTCATAACATTAAACCATGCTCTCAGAAAAACTGTAGCCTTGTAGATTCAGTTCCAAACTCTTCTTGGCTTGTTGTTTGGATCCCTTCTCCTTGGTACACTAGGTTAAGTTTTCTGCTGTCCTTTGAAAGTTCCTTCACTTAATTTTTCTTGTCCTTTTTCACAAAAAAAAATTTTAAGTATTTCCTTTTATTTTCCTGCGATCAATATATTTATATGTGGATGCATGGCTTTTATTGTACACAGAGCAATTTACTCATTTTAATAATGCAGCAGGACATCCTTGTGCATTTAAAATGGAGTAATGATCTATAAAGCCAAAAGATCTACCACACATGTGCAGAAGTGGCCTGTGAAATCTGCTGGCCATGACAAAACAGGCTGTAGGATAAATCAGAGCTTGCACCACTGACAAGTAGACTGGTGGAAGCTGCAGCCCTGAGAGGTCAGAGACAAAGGCAGCACTAGAAGAGGTAGCAGGGGATAAACTGCATTGGGGGTGGGGAGGCCTGCTCCAGGTTTGAGTGACAAGGGGAGACCTGCACCCGGATCGGTGAAGCATTGATGTGTGCCAGGAGCGAGTGCAGGCCTGGGGTTTGTGATGGTTAAAGGGCAGCTGCACAATGACTGGGGGATGGGAGGGGAGGGCTGTACCAGGACAAAGTACCAGGCAGAAGACAGGGGAACCTTCTCTGGGATTGGCAGGACGGTTGGGTGAAGCTGACAAGGGTCCAGGGAGAGAGAGTGAGGTTGCTAGGAGAGATGAAAGCTAGTCCAAAGAAAAGAGATTGAGTTCAAAGAAAAATAAGCTCCTTTTATTTTGTCATACAAGCTACTTTAATTTACATCATGCAACACTATCTTTAGACAAGCAGCCTTTTCCCATTGCATGAGAATAAAATCAGCTTTTCTTCCACTCTTTGTGCCACCCAAAGGAGGCATTCATATCTATTATTTAAAAGTGACAAAGTTTACACAGGGCTGAATCTTACTACTTTGGCTAAGTGTGAGTTGCTTTGAGTTTTTTAGAGGGATTCTCACCATCAGGAGTAGAGGCATTCTTTGCTACATCTTACAAAACTTGCATGTCAACTAAATAATCCGTTGCTATTGCATCCCACCCATCTGTCTCTATCTCCAATTTACAGCATGACGTTTCCAGAAAAATAAAATCACAACCCATAGGATACACCCAAAAGACTGACATCCCTTGCACCTGTGCTACCTTTAAAAGCTCATTGTACATCCAGGAAGTAGTCAGTCGAGAGCTGCACTGCACAGTTGCTCCAGACGTGGTAGACAAGGGGAAATTGGCACCCCACTTTGTGCATAGGGACTCTGATGTCTTGCTGGGCAGAAGGGTCCAGATATGGGACATCCTCTTCACCTAGGACCAGCAGTCGAGGCCAGGACAAGATACCATACCAGCCTGGACCAACATTGCCACCCCACATCAATGTAGATCTAGCCATCTGGAGGAATGCACAGCAATGTTAGAAGAAAGCTAATGACACTTCTCCCAATACTTCACAATGGAGGGTTGGTTAGCTCAGTTCACTGAACAGTTGGTTTATGATGCAGAGTGACACTAGTAGTGTGGATTCAATTCCTGCATCACCTGAGGTTCCTGCAAATCGAGGCAGATACAATACCAGGCTGACTGAGGGCCCAAGCACAAAAAGGCAAGGCAAGGATGCTGTGAGCATCCAGGTAGGCTTCGAATGAATGAGCACAATGGCAGCAAGCTAAGATTCCAAAGATACAGCCTGGCCCAGTCCTTGAGCTATGTGTATGTCCATGAGCGCACAGTGCACTTACTGCATTAAAACTATTGTTTCACCTGATTATCTGGAGGCTTTGACCTAGGCCACTTTTGCCATGGGCCTTTCTCTGGCTAGAGTTCAGCATGATTTACTATCCCAGGTTCCAGGATATTCTATTCTACCTGAAATCAAAAGAGACAGATTGAAACATAACAGCTTGTAAAGTCTCACATTCTGTTCAGTTCAGTTTCAATTAGATGCAAAGTTCACCAGTATCCATGACAAAATTACTGGGAAACCAAATAGCACCTTAAGCATTCACTCCATTCACCATCAGCAAAACATGGCTGCAGTGCATATCATTTATAACATATAATACAATAATTACCCAAACCTGGCAAACCCATGACTCTATCAACTAGACAGACAAAGGCAACAAATGCATGGGAAAAACAGTACCTTCAAGTTCCCCTCCAAGTCACACACCATCCTGACTTGGAAGTACCTTGCCATTTCTTTTATCATCTCTGGACCCAGAGTGGTGTAATGTTTACTCTATAAACTACAATATTTCAAGAAGTCAGATCACCACCAGTTTCTCAAGGTAAGTTAAGGATAGACAATGAATATTGGTCCTGCCAGCAATTCCCACATTTCATGAATGAAACTGGAAATAAAATAAAAAAGTTATGAGGAGGTACCAGCTAACTTAGATCATTCAAAAGATTTTGAAAAAAACTGTTTAGTACCATTTAAAACTCTGAAGGGTTTTGTTCAAATAAGTATAGCGCTAGGATTGCATCTTGTTATTTTGTGCATTTTTTTAAAATTGCAAAGTGAGTAAGAACAATTTAAAAACCAACGTTTGTACAACTGTTTGAAGAAGCAGTAATTGGAGTGGTTGCAGATGAATTGTGTAGTAACGTAGCTGGGCGGCAACAAGAAGCTGCTTGGCCTATGGACTAGTGACCAGTTATGGATGACAAGGGCCATTCGCTTGCCAACTGCTGCATGACTGGGGTTCAGGTAAGTGAACAACTTCAAGCTGAGAACAAGTTACAGGGAAGGCTTTTGACCTCCATCAGTTCACATGCTGTCTCTCTCTCACTCTATTCTTTATAGTCAAAACTCAGTTTAAACCTAAAGAAACCTGGTTAATCTTTCTTTAAGCAGTTCTTTTAGATAAATCAGATACATTTTACAAGGGAACCAGCCACTGTTTGCCTCTTGAAAACCAATAGAAGCATTCAGGAAAGGGAAGCCAGTAAGAAGTTTTGGATCAGCAAGAAATATATATTATATACTATATATATATGAGAGAAAGAGACTTTACAAATGGATTTTAATTAGTAGTGTCAAATGCTAATGTTTTACAACTGTTTAAGCTGTAGCTGGAGTCTAATTACTCGTAAAAAGGCGTAATTATTATTCAGTATAGAAACCTGGTCAGTGCTTTTGAGTATTCTGAATAGGAAAACCAGGTAAATTAGGGATTATTGTACATTTAGTTTGAAATCCTTTACTTTTGAAACATTTGAGATTAATGGAGCTTGATTTCCAATGTGCTACCCAAGTGAACCATGTCAATATGAAAGGTCCTTTTTGCTGCCTTGTGAATCAATAACTACAAGGGATAAACGTCAATCATTCCAAGGGAACAAAAGAGAGGGATTATGAGAAATTATTTACAGAGAGGTGGTTTTCTGACGTAGAAGGCTTTAGCAGTAATACTTGAATGTATGACAGCTTTTGATAGGGAATTGGAAAACTACTCGAAAGGACATGGGGAAATGGCAATTGAGTATGGTGTCAGTTGAATAGGTAGATGTTCCAGTGGTGAACTGAATGACCTACTTCTGTTTGACAAATTTTCTATTATCATAAGTATAGGAGTTTACTAATTTTATATTTCTGTTGTGTAATTTAGCATCCTTTTTTTACTTTTAAAAATCTGATTTCAAATACCGAAAACTACAAAAATTGCAAAATATTAATCAAATGTCATTGTACAAATGAAAACACTCCTATTAAACAATATTTATATTTCCTGTTTATTATATATGCAAATTTTAATATATTCAAGCAATAATTAGAGCTATTAATGAATCCCACAGTAGAATTTTGGCCAAAATGTGTCATTTTAAGTTAAAATTGAGCCAAACTAGTCATTTTCAACGACATATAAGCATGATGAAGAGATTCAGAGACTCTGTGAAAGTTCATTCCTAATATTCCACAATTCTAACTCAGCTGCAATTATAGATAGACCAACCCATGTCAAAAATAATCAACTATACTGACAGAAATGCAAGAAAAAACTTGATTGAATCTGCCAGTTTCAATATGGTGTAGCTGTAGGCCAAATAGAGACTGACAAATCCCCCCTGTAACAGAGAAAGAGCTCAAATATCAGCCATAACTGGAATTCAGATGTTGATTTACTAGTTCAGAGGTTTGTCACAAATATTCTTTACTTTGGAGTTATGTTTCCACATTGTTCATTATTATTTTTGGAGACAGGGATCTTGTGCTCACTGCGGGCTCCACTGTCTAGGGAAATAGGAACTGTTATCACTCTTGGCAAAGAAATTCTTATTTTATGAAAATAATGAGAAGAGAATTTTTATTTTCCTCCATAAACTGTTAAAAAATGAATTCTCTTCATTCACACATATGATTCAGTTAGGTGTTTACTAATTAGTTAGAAAATATTAACTCACAAATTTGTTTGGAACATCAGCAGTAAAGAAATATATAACATGTGAATGATGAATATGTAGGCTGTATGAGACTGGTGGATTCTATCAAACAATGTGTCCCTTTGGCTGTTGACAATAAGCTAGATAGTAGCTGTACCCAATTAGCTCATGCTTTCACAACATGAAACAATGCCCAATCTTAGATAGGTTTCCGCAATTGAACAACATCTGCTAAATAATCCTGAATGTGAATTTCATTAACACCAACTTGAGATTGTCACTTGGGCTCTCAATGTAGCACACTTATGTAGCCCGGAAGATTACAAATATTGCAGATACAAAGAACCTAGTCATATTGCACCTGTTTCTACTGAGCATTCTCTGGTTCATTTCACATGAATGCAAAAATATGTTATAGATACAAAAGAGGACAAGATATCATAAATTTTAGGGGCAAATGCAATAATGACTCTCCAGCTCTCCAACACTGCACGTCCACTAATGAGGCCTTACTCACCTAGTGCTGCACTGAAGTATCAGTCTAGATTTTGTTTTCAGTACAGAAAATCTAGTCTGACTCTCCAGTGCTGCACCATTGGAGGGTAATCTTTTGAGGAGGCATTAAGTTGACACTCTCAGAAGCATTCAAAGGTCCTATGGCACGGTTTCAAAGATGAGTAGGAGGATATCTGATAAATTCAACATCCAATCAACACCAGTGAAAGAGATTATTTGGTCATCATGCCATTATTTGCTGTGTGCAAATTTGCTGTTTCATACATTACAACAATGACGAAGCTTCAACCTATGTCATTGGCTGTAAAATATGTTAGTTTATCCTGAGGTTGCACAAATGTAAATCCTCCTTTCTTTTTTTAATACTAAGCTAACTAATCAAACATTCCCTTCAACTGCTTGCAACCAGCCCTTGACTATATACAGAAATCTGGAAATTCTCATGATCCCTTAGTTTCTCAACCTTGTTTACAAGCCAAAAATGAATGATTATAAATGGCTACAAAGCTAAAGAATGCCAGATTTCCTCATAATTGCAACCAGATATTCACTAACTACAATAGGTACATGATAAAAAAAGGTAGGGTCATGAAAAGTTGGAGTCGGATGTCTTGGATATAAGTTACTGAAGAAATCTTTAAAAAAACAGGTAGAAGAGAACCTTCAATGAATGCTAGTCTTTACTCCTTGCCCTTCAAACTTTTAAAAATATTAACATTCTTGAAGTGAAGAAATGATGGGCAAAGATCCTAAAAAAACTGAAGCTTTTACAGAAATTATTACAAAATACTGAATCGATAATGGAAAGTAGGGACAGGAGAAAGGATTTTTTTTTTCCTCGCAGACAGCAATGAAATCATTAAAAAAAATTATAATTACTTTCCTGAAAATGCAGAAGTTTATTTTCTAATCAGGTAATGGATGCCATACTTTGGTGAACAGAAATGTCAGAGCAATTTCGCTAATTTTCCCTTAACGCAAGAGACTGTGGAAGAAATGAGATTTCAAACCTACAACAAGACTTGCTGCAGAGCAAGCTGTGGTAGCACCTACCCATCTATATATCTGTGAGATATGGGCTACCTATCAAATATATTACTGCATTGGACAGGTTTGACGTAAGATACTTTCAGAGCATCATGAATATCAAATGAGATGACAAAATGCCCAATCCTTCAAAGGGCAGCAATGTCTGGATTTGAAGCATGCATCAACAGACCCCAGCTCACATACAGTGGAAATATCGTTTGTATGACTGACAAAAAAAAATCCGGAAAGCAGTCATGCTTTCACAACGTGAGCTTAGATGCTGCCTGCATGGTAGGCCAAGATTAAGGGTCAATTATGAACGAGAAGAAAAGTGAACAAAGCCCAAAGTATCTGGCAAGCAATCTCACATGGTGATGTTGTTTTCTTTGATATTTGGGCAGTTGAAAACAAAAGCTAAAAACACTGGACGTGCCCAACAAAATCAGCCATACAGATCTGAAATTGGGCACAGGCACAAATAGATGATGTTACATGTACAAAAAAAATGCTCTAAGCAAATATTGTTACCTAAACAGTGAGATACTGGTCATAGAGTCAGAGGGTCAAATGTAACAATGACATAGATAGACAAGCTAGCAACAAATTTGAAAACAGAAAGTTGGAAATTTAATTTAAAGGATCTGGTGACTTCTACTGCTCACAATTTGAGAAGCTGTCCGGCAGTCATAAATTCCAAACGATTCACTAAGAAGGCATTAGTAAAGCAGGTTATCTGTTCATCACCTCATTGTCGCTTCTGGGATCTCTATTGACTGTTATTTTCTACATTACAACAGAGGCAACATTTTAAAAGTACTTAATTGACTGTGGAAGAACTTTAAAACTTTACATCTTGAGGTTGTGGAAGATGCTATCTACTTTCATCAAATAAGTCATAAACGCAGCTTTTCCAATGTTACCCTTATTCTGAAAACAATGGAAAAGTACATCTAGTTGACAAATATATTGCCACTTACTATATTTTGATTGTTAGTTGTGAGAAATGAATCAGTTTCTGCACTGTGGATTGCACATTGCATTGCTGGGTGACTGGATTGAAATTGCTTGTGCTCATTCATTTCAGGTAGAAGCCTTATAAATAAACTATCTGAGCCTTTCGGCCCATGTACCTGGTTAAAAATGAAATGTTGGTACCAGAATTAGACTTGCGCTGACTGAATGTACAAAATGTTTCAAATTAATTAGTGAATTCTTCAGAGTTCAATGAACACCAACTGACAATTGATAATTTTTGCAGGTAAGTAAAGAAAAATCTTTCATTTATATAGCACTTTCCACAATTACACATTGTGCCAAAGTCCATTGCAGATAATGAAGTAAATTTGAAGTGTCATCATTTGTAATGACGTAGGATTTTTGTTTTCAAATATACGCTCCACAAATTTCCATTAAAATAATGATGACACTAAAGCACCTATTTGAATCATAGAATCGCTACAGTGCAGAAAGAAGCCATTTAGCCCATCAAGTCCACAGCAGTCCTCCAAAGGACATCCCACCCAGACCTTTCCCTCATGATGCCACACTTTCCATGGCCAATCCATCTAACCTGCACATCCCTGGGCACTATGGAACAACTTAGCATGGCCAATCCATCTAACTTGCACATCTTTAGACTGTTGGAGGAAATCAGGGCACCTGGTAGAAATCTACACAGACAAGGGGAGAATCCACACAGATAGTAACCAAAGGCTGGAACTGAACCCAGGTCTCTGGCACTGTAAGGTTGTAGTCCTAACCACTGAGTCACCACACCACCCTAACATATTAAAATATTTAAGCAAACATCTACCCCACCTGCCGTCATGAAAATGAACAGATCAATTCAATAACTTGATATAAATAGTACAATAATACAGTAATAGTGTAACAGTTCTTTATTTACACACATGCATACTAGGCTATCAAATACAGCTCTCTGATGTAGTACCTACAACTTTTCTGTACATCTGATCATTCTGTGCCACCTAGGAATTACCCATCTCAATAGTTTTAACAATAAACAAACAGATGCCATACTATTGAAGGAGAAACATGCAAAAATATATCAGATCTAACAAAAGACTTTCTATTAATGTATTCATACATTAAAATAAAGAACCCATTCATTTTTAACTAACTGCTCAAGGAAACTCCTACAGAGTGAAATAAAAAGCAGTACCTCCAAGATCTGACATCAACTCAATTTGACAAAAGATTGTTTGTATTCCTTCTCTATAAACAAGACTGCAAATGGATGATTAATTTGTATTCCTATCTAAAAGTGAAGATACTCATGTGTGGCTGCCTTTTTTCTACTCCTAGGGAGATAAAGAAAACTACTTCATCATACATTTCTTTCCATTACTTTTAATTGTATAAATATTCAGATCTTTCCACTGCCGATCAGTTTTAGGAATATGCAGTACACTTACTTAAGCTTTTAACCTATGATCTTTGGCCCTCCATTCTGAATTCAATACTGGTACCAGTAAGTATCAGATATGAGGAGTGTTTTGTCTATGTTGACTTCAGTATTTTACATAAAACCTTCAATTTGCTTTGTTAATTCACATGTTTGTGTTTCGGTATCATTATAGTCATACTTTAGGTTTAATTATATTCAAATTAATTAAGCTATCTGATATTGCTTGTCTTGTGCTTTAAGCAAATATTGCTACCTAGGCGTTGAGATACTGGTCAGAGAGTCATACGGTCATACAGCTTGGAAACAGACTTCAGTACAAACAGTCCATGCAACCATAATAGAAAACTAAACTAGTCCCTCCTGCCTGAGCTTGGCCTTTATCCATCAAAATCTTTCTTATTCATGGACTTATCCAAATGTCTTTTAAATAATCTAAGTACCCACATCCACCATTTCCTCTGGCAGTTTATTCCACACACTAACCACTCTGAATATTTATTAATACAATATTTATGAATACAATTAAAAAAAAGCTCCCCCTCATATACATTTTAAATCTTTCTCCTCTCACCACAAAATATGCCCCCTTGTCTTGAAATCCCCCACCCTAGGGAACAGACACCTTCCACTCATCTTATCTATCCCTCTCATGACTTAAAAAAAAACTCTCTCAGGTCACCCTTCAACCTCCTATGCTCCAATGAAAAATGTTCCAGACTCGCCAGCCTCTTCCTATAACTCAAACCTTCCATTCCTGGTAATATCCTGGGAAATCTTTTCTGAACCCTCTCCCACTTAATAATATCCTTCCTATAGCAGGGTGACCAGAACTGGACATGATACTCCAGAAGAGGCCTCATCAACATACTGTAAAGCTTCAACATAATGTTCCAAGGTCGATATCCAAAGGTCTGAGCAATGAAGGCAAGTGTGCTAAATGCCTTCTCAACCACCCTGTCTATGTGGTCTGGAATATCTCAGACTGTGGGTGTCTGCACATACATTGTGTTGCTTGCTCCTTATAATCAAGGAAAGCTCTTAAACTCCTTATGTAGATTAACAGTCATTTATTTACATATGTACATAGTAAGCTATCAAATACAGCTCTCTGATGAAGTACCTATGATTTCTCTGTTCATCTGTTCATTCTAGAATTGTGCCTTCTCTCTTAGTGATGACAGAGTCATGCCACCAGTTAGATCATTATGATTTAGATGAATCTTGCCATATTACACCTCATCCCAAGTTTCTCGCTATTTGCTACTCATATTCCTAGAGTTTATTTCTACTGACTTATGTGGCCTTAGTAAACATTCACAACATTACCATCCTCATTGTCATTGTCATTGCATGCTGCCCCTCAAAGTCTGATTACCAGAGGTCAAGATAATTTGGAACTCAGATTGGACCTCCTAATCTAGTTTATTTGAGTTGTACAATAAGCTAATGGTCTTGTACCAAGCCTGGAATAATTGTACCATCCGTATACTTTCTAACATAGTGTAGGTATGCCTGTGCCACATCCTGTGCCACTCAGTCTCATGTTTTGGTTTGAGTAAGATCAAGCTCCTTTTTTCCCTCCTGAGTGTACCTTCAGGCATTCTGATGTAATAAAATCTTGGATGATCTGATGCTCTGTAATTTATGACTTCCTGCCCCTTATTCAGGCTTTCTATCCTGGTTTTAATGTTGACAGAATTTTTCCCTGTGTCTGGAATGTAATACGTCTCCTGTTTTTAGCTGTGGTTTTTCTTGAGTTGTTTTTCCTTCTCATTGTCATCAGCCTTTGTCAAATCTCTCTAAGTAATACGGAGTGTTTTCATATTCTATCAGTTTTCACTTAGATAAGGGTTGTTTCTAGTCAAGTGGATGATTCATCAATGGCTACAGTAGAGAATAAGCCTGGATTGTAACATATTAAAACATCAGTCAAAGGTTTGTTCTTTAATTTTTTCAAAAGTTGCTGTTTATTCCTGTCTTCGATGCCTTTGCTTTATTTTTAATCAAAACTTCTCAATGGACTGAGTACAACTATTTAAGTTGAAGATAAACCTTCCCACTTGGTCTACCATGCTAAAGAAGTGTTGTACATCATATACATACTTCGGGCACTGAAAATTCACTGATAGCTCTAGTCTTCTTTGGATAGACCTTGCAGTCTCGTTCTTGGGCAATGTGTCCTTGAAAAGCAGCCACCATTATAAGGAATTAGCATTGCTCATTTCGTGTGAGGTCTGTGTTCTACAACGTCTTTAAAGAATTCATGACACTTTTTCTGTATTGTCCTTATTAGTTTTACTGTGTACTAGGATATCATCCTTATAGCAAAGGATAATCTGTCTCTCTTCCAGGAATCTCGACATTGCCTCTTTGAAAATCTCTGGCACAGAGGAGAAGCCCAATAGTACACAGTTGAAGTTAATACCACCCAAACGACGTAACAAATGTCATCAGCAATCTTCACTCTTAATTTAAGGATATTTGTCAGAATCCACAGCTGGCATCCAGTTTTGTGAAATCTCAGTTGCTGACAATTTTGCTAAGCCATCATCAACGGACAAAATAAGAAGACTTGCCATCCTAACTCATGTCTAACTGAGTGAGGTCCACACACAGTCTTTATCCTCAACTTGTTTGGGATCTAGTCCTGATGCTAGTAATATGATCCCATTAGCAATCATGTTATCCAATTGAGATTGTATTGTTTCTATCAAACAATGGAGAATTTTTTTGGAGTGGACAAACAGATGGGTTTAGCAACATCTTACAGAATAATGTGAAGCCCCTGCTTCCATTTTGCTAAACCTTTGAACATGTTTGGGAATTCTTGCTGGAGTTCTATCTCATCTTTATAGAGAATAAGTGTAGCAGCTATCTCTAAGAGAACTAAATGAATAAATATTTTCTACTCAACATTGAGGTATTTTCATTCCTCAGTATACAAAGGCAAAATTTTACCAAGATTTAGCTAGGTGTCAATTTTGGGGATTGTCACAGACAGTTTCTCTTTGTTCATCTTTGCAATATGTCTCATGCAATTTAACACTGCTCACCTCATTAAGCATGCACCAAGGTGTCGCTGTCATGCAATCTTGCACTCAGTAAGGACAGAAGTACATGCCAGTGCCAGGAGCATACCATTCATACCAAGGCTGTTATATGAAACCCCTATCACTCAGTATAACTCACTGCCTTTCCTGAATGAGGACAGACCAAGCCTCCAACAGATTGCCGCCTGTCTCTACTGGGTTAGGAACTCTGTCCTCTTAGACTTATAGACACTTGTTTGAAGCACGTGCAGTGCATTTACTGTGAAAGATCCTGCCAAACGCTGGAGGTGTGACATCGACAAAGCATGTTGCAATAAACTAGCATGTGCATCTCTTTGATTGTTCATTGTTGGCATACATGGCAAGCTGTCTGGTTCTCTGTCTGCACTGAAAAGGCAAGGTAAGGCAAGAAAAAGATGCTGTAGGTATCCAAGTTAGTGCAAAGTGTGTGAAAGCTAAGAAATCAAGCTAAAAGATCTATGATGCACCCTGTTCCAACACATGGTATGGGTGCCTGGTCATGCACACAAAGTGACCTACCAACATCACTGCGATGTAAGGTGTTGCTGAGTTCCAGAGGGCGTTATAAAATCCATGAGCTGTTTCATAAATTACCCTGAGGTATGTCAGGATGATATGGTAAGGGTGGTGCTTTGCTGATGAGTGAAGGTTGCAGATGGTCACTGTCTATGAAGCATGCCCTGAGATACTGGAGAACGATGGTCGAGGTGGAGCCCAGATAAAGACACAGCAAGATACAGCCATCAGGTTGCTTGTCTGGCTTTCAAGTGAGCAACTGACATCATCCAATTTCTCTCTGGTAGCTGGGAAAAAGCAGCATATAAATTAGGTGAGATTAGGTAAAGCTGAGCTGTTAGTTCATGTAAATTGGCTCCTCATAACACCCTAGCAGGATTCATGTCTAGCTGTTGTAACTTTAAGCGGAAGTTAAGAATTTGTTTTCCATATTCGGGACATCCTGGAGCTAGTCTGACTTTAACAGACTTCACCCTGGTAAATTGACTGCCAGTATTGAAACAGTTGCTCGCATATCGAATTTAATTCCATTTCAAATCCTTATAACTTCAAGATGATTGTCCAGAATCTGTTTTGAGTCTTTTTGACGTCTTCTAAGAATGTCTTCATCTTTTCTTCTGTACCTTTAATTCTTAAACCTTTTCCTTATTACATGATTTGCATTTGTCCAGACATTTCTTCTTTTTCTTTTTTTATTAGGTGAGGAAAGTGCTGTTGACTTATAACATTTTCTAATACATCCCACTTGGCCATACATCAGTTTCCCCTGCTGGACAAGCATTGCGCTTGTGATTCGGTTTGGACCTACATCTTGTATAACGGTCAATGACGTTGACTTCCCTCTTTTGGTATTTTGGCAGGTACTTAGGAGGACAATGACACCATCTTTTGGCCTATCCACCTGGTTATATCAGAAGAATTCCTGATGTTTTCTCACAATCCCGTCTGGTTTTGGATACTGATTTCTGCATAAGTAGTGAATTTGATCGTGGGAGGATTTAAGGTTGGAACCGTATGGTGTACCTTGGCCTATGGGTGTCTGCACAAATACTGTGGCTGAGGCTAATGTTCTTTATCGCTGAAAAGGGTCATTCTTAGAACATAGATAGAACATAGAATAGTACAGCACAAGGATGGGCCCTTCGATCCACGATGTTATGCCAAGCATGACACCAAATTAAACTAATCCCTTCTACATAACTTTGGTCCATATTCCTCCATTCCTTGCATATTCATGTGCTTATCGAAAAGTCCCTTAAATGCCTCTATCATATTTGCCTCCTCCAACACTCTTGGCAGTGCATTCCAGATTCCTACCACTCTCTGTGCAAAACACTTGCCCCTCACATCTCCTTTGACCTCTCCCCCCTCACCTTAAATGCATGCCCCCTAGTATTAGACATTTCAACTCTGAGAAAAAGATTCTGACCATCAACTCCATCTATGCATCTCATAATTTTATTAACATCTTTCAAGTATCTCCTCAGCCTCCGCTGCTCCGAGAAAACAGCCTGAGTTTTCTCTAGCCTCTCCTTATAGCTCATACCCTGTAATCCTGGTAGAATCCTGGTAAATCTCTTCTACTCCCCCTCCAAAGCATCCACATCTTTCCTCTAATATGGCAACCAGAATTGAGAAAATACTTTATGTGGGCTAACCAAAGTCTTATACAGCTGCAACATGACATCCTGGCTTTTGTACTCAATTACCCGACAATAAAGGCAAGTGTGCCATATGCCTTCTTTACCACCTTATCTACTTGCATGGCCACTTTCGGGGAGCTATGGACTTGAATCCCAAGATCCCTCTGTGCATCAATACTGTTCAGCATCCTGCCATTAACTCTATACTTTTCCTTAACATTTGATCTCCTAAAGTGCAGCCCCTCACACTTATCCAGATTAAACTCCATCTGTCATTTCTCTGTCCATATCCGCAACTGATCTGTATCCTGCTGTATCTTTTGACAATCTCCTACATTACCCATAATTTCACTTATCTTTGTGTCATCTGGAAATTTACTAACCCACCCTTCCACATTTTCATCCAAGTCATTTATCACAAACAGCCAAGGTCCCAGTACAGATCCCTGCCAATCACCACTAGTCACGGACCTCCAAACTGAAAACACCCTTCCACCACTACCATCTACTGTTTAAGGGCAAGCCAATTCTGAATCCACATGGCCAAGTCACCATGGATCTCATTCATCTTAATCTTCTGAATGAGCCTACCATGAGGGATCTTGTTGAAAGCTTTACAGAAGTTCATGTGGGCAACATCTACTGTTCTACGCTCATTGATCATCCTCATCATCGTCTTGAAAACTTCAATCAAGTTAATAAGACATTACCCGAGCGGCACAAAGCCATGCTGACTGTCCCTAATTAGGTTATTATTTTCCAAATACACGTAAATCCTATCTCTAAGGATTTTTTCCAATAGCTTCCCAACCACTGAAGTGAGACTCAACAGTCTATTGTTTCCTGGATTATCCCTATTTCCCCTTTTGAACAGAGGAGCAACATTAGTTGCTTGCCAGCCCCCCCAGGTCCTCTCCTCATAACACTTCTTAATTTACTTTGTATATAGCGGTTTATCAAATGTAACACTCTACCGTAAAGTCTAAGAACTCTCTCTTCACATGCTCATTCCTAACTTGTGCCTTCTCTTTTAGTATTTGTGAGAGTAATATAATCAGTTATATCATCATGATTTATGTGAACCACATTATTCCACAGTTTGTATTCTGAATATTTCTATTTTTGATATTTTTATGATAATTTTTTCTCTAGAGTTAGGATTTAAATGTATTTGGCAGTTAGTCCCTTAATTCAGTAATTCAAATGTTCTTGGTTTATCCCGTTCTTTCCATGTCGGATTACAAAGGAGCCAAATATCAACAGTTAAGGAGGCATCATTAACTTAGGGGGTCAGTTAGTTAGTTTGTTGGACAGCTGGTTTGTAGTGCAAAGTAATGCCAACAGCATGGGCTCAATTCCTGTTACCATGAAGGCTAGTCCTTCTCAATCTCTCCATATACCTGAGGTGTGGTGACCCTTAGGTTCAACCACCATCAATCATCTCTCTAAGGAAGGAGTAAGGCAATGATAACTTTACCCTTTTTTAATAATTAATTTCATCTCAAAATGAGGCGTATTTAACTGTATAACTTCCATGCTTTTAGGCTTTACATTAGATATTTTATTTGAGTTTCATCTCATTAATCATTCATTTGAGCAGATCTCTAGAGTGTGTCTTTACCTGCCCAATATCAGTGTAAATGACAGTTAACATCGTGAAAACAAGCAGAAAGTCCTTATCACTGTCTGCCACTTTTCTGGAATGCATTTTGTGCTGGCACATGTTTTTCCTTCTTCAGTTACTGGATAGAATAAAAACTTTAGATAAAGATACTGGCTATAAACCAGCAAATAATTTATTTAAATCAAGCAAGCTACTGCATAGAATGGAATGCAGATATATCATAATTATCAACTTTCTGTTCTCAAATGAATATCAAACCAATAAAAGCACCTCTGCCTGAATTACATCTCTTCACAAAATGAGTCTTGAAAACAATTGCTTATTTGATATTTGCCATAACACAACCACAGACTGAAACTTCAGACACTGTGGCGACTGTAGACTCACTACCTCAGGGCAGGCAGCCCCAAAGATAAACCCACAAACAGACACTTCTGATGGGATGGGGCCACGAATTAGGTTACAAAAAACAATTGTATTCACCCATGTTTCCACACCATTTTCCTGGCAACTAAAGACTCCACACCACTCAGACTATCAATTCCCCATAACATTTTGGACTTGAACCAGGTGACTTATTCCTTTTTTCGTTACTAAGTACTTCGTGTTATCTCTATTGTCATGTAATAAAATGTGGTGCAGCTATATGTCAGTGGAACTCTTTCAATCACACTTCAAAATAGCTTTTCTTTTCTACTGGACTCAAGTTATGGACTTACTGACAAAAATGCAATTTTCAATATGAGACAAATAAAATTTCACAAAACCCACCCAACTCTGACTCGAATGAAAACATGCATCAAATCAATGGGTTTCTTTCTGTATGAATAAAAGTTATTAACCCCTCGTGTTCTGGTATGTGATAAAGAATTTTGATCAGTAATTTATAACCTAATTCATACATAATACTTTTTGACATGTTTTTAAACAATGATATACGTTTCTACAAATTTACCACCTCACTCATTCTTACTTCAACTTCGCTTTATACACTTCAACTCATGGTTTCAAGACAAGGCCTTCAGTTATCACAATCCTGACAGATATGATAAATTTGATGATTGCATGCATGTTAGATTCAGTTTTTTTAAATGTAATTATCACTTGGAAAGAAGTGAAGTGCTTCAATTCTCTTTTTGCTCCTCTTCAATTTTTGACTGTTCATATTCTTTCTTAATAAACTTCTTATATGGATTATTGTCTGAGATTCGGAGCCTGGATTTTAAACAGGTTTTAAATGGGTGATAGCTGTTGCATAGCTGGAAACCCTGGCAAAAAGCTCCCCTGAACATGCTACAGTTTGACTTTTGGGGTCCTTTAAGTACAGTTCTGACTTACAGCTGTTTAATGCAATGCTGGATTTGGTATTGAGCTTTCCTAATTTTGTGAACAATTTAGGGTACACCTTTTCAAATGAACTTTTATTCCTGTGCTACTCAACCTTTCAAAGACTATCGAGGCAAACCTGTATTCTTGCTCATGGTTGAGGTTTCTTGTTTTTGAATTATGTTCACATACTCTACTTTTTTATATCATTTGTTCTGCAATGTTGCTTCTAGCATATCATTAACCTTGAGAGCTGTTCCGCCTGGGCCATGTAGTTTCATTACTGTAGGCTGTAACTACAGCTTCTTCACTCTTGGTGAATGATCTGATCAGACAGTAAGGCTTGTGTGTGTATCAAATGTCAAATTAATGAGATGTTCATTAACATAAACAGGTTCTGTAAAACTCAAGTTTGTTTTAATCACCAGTTTCTCCTGGGAATGCATTAGGTATGTTTTCTAATATTGGCAGTGTCATGTGATTTAAACCTTTGAATGTGTAACCATTTGAGTTTTTGCTCCATGTTACTTTCCCAGTCACACAGGCTGGGCATTGGTTAGCTCACTTGGCTAGATGGCTGGTTTACAATGCAGAGTGATACCAACAGCGTTGGTTCCTGCACTAGCTGAGTTACCATGAAAGACTCTCCTTCTCAACCACTCCATTTGCCTGAGATGTGGTCACCCTCAGGTTAAACCACCGCCAGTCATCTTTCTCTAATCAGAGAATAGTCCTATGATCCAGTAGGGCTATGGTGACTTTACAAATAATCCACACATCTTCTAGAAGTGAGCTTTAGTTTTAGAAATATAGCATTCTTTTTAATAGCTGTACACTGTGTGCGCCTGTGAAGCTTTCTTCTTTCACAATACTGAAACTAACTCTTCGTATCTTGTGATTGGTCTACAGTTTATATTGTCTTGTGATATGTACCTTTAGCATTTTTATACTTTATAAATTGAATGGATTTGTCACACACCCTTATTAAGGTTGCAATTCTGTCAGGATTTGTCTGTGATTCTAGCTGCCTTCTGTTTCCCGTAAAATTGGAATAGCTTTCTCCAAAGTCAAATCTTCTTTGAACTGTAATGAATCTGACAAAACTCACCAATAATTCTATTGACTATTCTGAATCTTATGAAAACTAATTTCAAAGCTCCATAGCCATATTATTCCACTAACCTACTGAGACAATTAATGAATTAATCTATGGATTCCTCTGGATTCTGAATTCTTCTATTGAATCTTGCTTCTTCAAGAATGTTATTTGCTCTCAGATTAGAGTATTTGTTAGAAATTTGTAAAACTATATCAACAATATTTGGTGATTTATAATAATATATAAGTCCTTTTTATATGGCTGTGTATTTAATTGCTCAGCTTATGGTTTTGTGTCTAGCATGGAAGCAATTCCATATCTTAAGAATGGTTTTCTCCAAGATTTCCAACTCTACTTTCTATATGGCCCATCAGTGATATTAACTCTGCTGAATAGTATTATTTTCCTTATCATTGCCCCTAATGTGTTTATTTACTTTTACAGTGTCCAAAGAGATGATTTTTTCACACTTCACGGACTAATAGAACAATTCCTATCCTTTTCCAAGTGTTCCCAAAAAGGCCCTGGCACCTGTGGACTTTGTGCATTCTTTCTGCCTAAATCATAGTATGAGTTATCGATTCCCCACTCCTGTTGTGGTCATAATATTTTCTAAAAGTCTTCCTTTGTTAAACTCTGTTCAAGGTTTTACATTGGACATTTGTTGCCCTAATTTGGGCATTGCAACATTATTAATGATGTAAATTCAGTTTAAATTGCATTTATGGTCATTTATTTCTCTATAGTAGTTGTGTCTCATAGTCTCTGCCCTCATCAGGTGGTTACATTCACTGCAGTTTGTAAGTACACCTTTTTAATGTCTTACCTTCTTAGCTCATTCTGCACTTTCAATTTAACTTTACTCATGAATATTTGGTGCCTGTTGCTTTCTATGTGACCCTTTATTTGGGATTGCTCCAACTGCTTCCTGATGGAATCTATGACCTCTAGGTGTGACTAGTATCTAGCTCACACTTGCTTCTATGTTTCTCTTACCAGGTCTCAAGTTAAAGGCTTTACCTTTTAGGTGCTATTTGTCCCTTGTTTGTCACTCCACAATTTTTTCTGTAGGTTGTTTGACCACGCAATTGCTGTAGCTGCCAAGTAACTGTCTGAGTCGTTCTAAAAATTTTAAAATCCTAACTGCTGTAAATTTCCAGTATTGCACCTTGATCCATTTTAATTCTCATGATTTTTACCTTGTGGTATTAAACAACAATGTCCACCAGAGCTACTATAGGTGTTGCAATATAAACCACAACCAGCTTATCATTGAGGCAGTTTGCTGCCACCATCCTCTTTCCTTGGCTGGGTCCAAGGAGAACATAGTTTACATGATTGAGAAAAACCACTGGTGAGTCTTATTGTGAAGAGCTTCTTGTTCTAAACAAGATGTAGCTTATTGCATGATCACATTCAGGTACAAGTTACGCCAATAAGATAACCATTGTTACTAAGACTATTCCAAGATCTATGACATAGGTATTTAAAAGGCTGTATGGTGCTTTGTGTTTAATCATACAAATTCTTACAATACAGTCAGATTGAGTGGTGCTTAATGTAGCTTCTGACATTAACCCTTTGAGAACCATTATTATATACTGCAAATTGCAATCATCCAATCACATTTTCTGCATAATCCTTTGAAATCATTAATGAAATTATCTAGAGATTCCCCTGGATGTTGAACTATTCTGTTAAATCTTATTCTTTCAAGAACTTTACTTGTCTCAAGATTAAAGTAATTGTCAAATGCTTGTAGAACATCATCAAAAGTATTTGTACTATCTTTTATGCCTTGTTAAACATATCATCATCTACCATAGTCCCAACTGAATATAAAAATATATTCACTCATTCATTTTTTGATTTACTGTATAGTTCAGAAGTGATTGTGTATTTGAAGAACTGTTTACTCACAGAGCCACTTGTATTCATTTGCACTCCTGCTCAACCTCAACAGTGGACTGCTCTTACATTTAGTCATAGAGTCATAGAAGTGATACATCATTGAAACAGACCCTTCACGTCCAAATAGTCCACGCCAACCATGCTCCAAAACTAAATTATTCCCACCCACCCGTGTTTGGCCCATATCCCTCTAAAACTTTCCTCTTCATGTACTTATCCAAATGATTTTTAAACATTGCAACTGCATCGGCATCCATCATTTCTTCTGACAGTTCATTCCACACAATAACAACACTCTGCGTAAAAACGTTGCCCTGATGTTCTTTTTAATTCTTTCTCCTCTCACCTTAAAAATGACCCCTAGTTTTGAACTCTCATACTTTATGGAAAAGACCTTTGCTATTCACCTTATCTATGCACCTATGATTTTACAAACCTCTACAAGGTCACTCCACAGCCTCCTGTGCTCCAGTGAGAAAAGTCCCAGCCTATCCAGCTTATTTTAATAACTTAAACCCTCAATTCCTAACAACATCCTGGCAAATCTTTTGTGAAAATTGTCCAATTTAACCACATTCTTCTCATAGCACGGCGAACAGAACTGCACACAGTACTCCAGAAGAAACCTCACCGAAGTCCAGTACAACCTCAACATAATGTCCTAACTCCAAACTCAAAGATCTGAGCAATGAAGGCAAACATGCTAAGTGCCTTCTTAACCACCCTGTCTACATGTGATTCAAATTTCAAAGAATTATGTACCTGAACCCCTAGGTCACTCTGTTCTACAACATTACCCAGGGCCCTACCATTACTAGTATAAGTCCTGCCTTAGTTTCTTTTACCAAAATGCAATACATTGCATTTGTCCAAATTAAACACCATCTGCCACTCCTCAGTCCATTGAACCAATTGATCAAGATATCTTTGTAATCTTGGATAACCTTTTTCACTGTTCATTACATCACCAATTTTTGTTCAGCGTTCAATGCAACCTGTAACTGCGGGTGTGACTAGTGTTCTAGCTCCATACTTACTTCTGCAGTTCTCTCAGCAATTCTGAAATACCTGTTCCCTTAAATTTCAGTTCCACCTTGTTGAATTTTAGCTCTTCTATGGACGTCTGGAATGTTCAGCTCTTCTGGTTGCTGACTGTCTCCGCTAGTTGTTCTCTTAAAGCTGTGTTTGAAATATTCTTCAGAGTTCACTGCAATCTGCACACTGCTCACCATGTTGCGTAATGAATCCTGACCACTTCCAAACAAGCTGTATGGCCTATCTGGACTATTAGCCAGTATAAACTAGATTCTTTGCCACCATCCTCCATTTAGATCAGGAGCTACAAGGCCTTCTTGTTCTAGTCTTGAAAGGAAAACCTCTAGGAAATCTAAAGTGATAAGAATTATCTTAAACAAGATGCATGAGGAAGTTATACTGGTACGATAGACATTGTTATAAAGACTATGAAGGCTATCTTGAGATCATGGCTATCTTCTTTGAGATTCAGAGCTGTTCCCCAACCTAGATCCTTATGATATCATCATATTGGGTGGTGCTAAATACACTCTTTAACATTAACTCATTCAGAGCCTAGCACTTTACACATTAAGTAAAGTTTGTATTGAAAGGGTTAATTATTTGATTTGCAAAACATTTCAGCAATCAGCATGTAATTGCATTCATGACTACAACAATCCACTCAAACCTCTGGAAGTAACTATATTTTACTATACATTGTAACCATCGTGTGTTGGTGAGCATAGATACAGGAATTCGCAAAACATACTTGGAATCAGTGCTGTTCATTCTGTTTCTTCAAAGTGAACGGGACAATTAATTAATTCAAGCTGAATCAAGATTGTACCATTTTCTCAGTTTTCCTTGAATGTTTGTTAATAAACAACATATGAACCTAATAAAAAAAACCAACATTCATCCATGTGATCCATCTGGACCAGAATCTGTCCCAAGTAATTTTGTCCCCATCATAAAATGAAATTGATGCAGCCACTATTTGAAATGTCCAAAACAGGACAAGTTTTTGATCCAATTGAAATTCATTTGTTGTACATAACCCCATTTATCAGCAAAACAAAGAAATTTGTGTCAAAACAATTAAATAAATCTGAAGACTTTTGTATGTTTTATTGTAACTCTTATAACTTTATAAATACCGTGATGTATTTCAGCATAATATAAATTTTAGAAGTTTTTTATAAAGTATGTAGGACAATTGCTCTACTAGCAAGAGATAGTAGGAACTGCCGATGCTGGAGAATCTGAGATAACAAGGTGTAGAGCTGGATGAACACAGCAGGCCAAGCAGCATCAGAGGAGCAGGAAAGCTGACGTTTTGAATCTAGACCCTTCTTCAGAAATCTACTTGCTCTACTAGCAAGTTTTCTTTTTCAGGGGTGTGAAATTCATCGGAATAGTACCATTTGTCCTCCTCATGGTGCAGATTCTGCCACCAACATACGTGGTAGAGGATGCCTTCTTAGGAAGGTTACCCATGATGGAAGCCCCTGGATGCATTGGAAGCCATGAGAGTGTATCCTGTCTCAACATCAACCAGCTGACATACACCAGACTTTCTCATTTGGATCACACAAAGAATTTGTACATTATTTCAGAAAGGTGATGCATTGAGGGAAGAGATAGGCATAAAGCAATGCTTCTTAAAAGGCATAGATAGGACATGCTCTGCACTATGGAGTCACAATACTCACGTGCTGGTTGACAGTGAGAAGAGATTGTTGGATTGCACACTCATCAGCAATTTCCTGTCACTCCATGGAGGTCCTTACCTGAGTGCGAGTACCATAGCTCATCAGCAACCTTTCTCATAGCCACAGTCACAGTCCATTTAGGCCTACTGAGGTCAATGATGATGTTTTCAACAGCTTATTTATCATATCAGGCACCAGGGGGAGCTTGAGCTTTGAGTTGAGAAGATGCATAAAATAGGAACACATCATCACACTCAATGTTCTCAGCAACATTGGATGCCGTGGGTCCCATTGTATTGGGCACCACCATGATGCAGAGAACTAACTCCTCCATAGAGTTCAGCAGATGTGTCCATCATTATCACCCATTGATTGTCTTCTACTCTCTTCCATTTTGTCCCACATTGCCTGGAAGAGAGAGGACAGAATGTCAGTTCTTGGTTAAATCTGTGATAAGTCTGTGAGTTAGAGATATAGGGAGGCAGCAGGGAGTGGGGGTTAAGCTGGTAGCGTTGTTATGTGTGTGAGAGTGAGGTGAAATATCTTAATTTTCAACATGTGTCTTGAGTGCCAGTGTGTGCTGCTTGGTGAATGTTGGGGCATGGGGCATTAAACAGCATAAGAAGCTGGAGGAGTGTTGGATAGGACATGTTATAACTCGATCAGCCTTGTGAGATCCTTGGACTTCTTGTGACACTGCTGCCAGGTCCAAGGGCTCAAAGATGTTGAGAATTTATCTCACAGGTCATGTGCTCCCGCTTCTGAGGGTATCCTTACGGGCCACTTGGAACCATGCATCTCTTCTTTTGCCCACTTCACTCATAAGGCCTCCAGTGCCCTATCCATGATCCTGGAACTCTCTTTCTGTCCTAGAGTCCCATTTTCTTTATAGAATTGTGGAAAGAGTATTTAACAGGAGTCTCATATAATTCCAACTTTCCTTTAAGAGAAATGGACTGACATTAAGGACAGAAGGTTAGCTGCACCACATGCTATCAGCACAATGTTGCTCAACTGTCTGCATAGAACAGAGGTAGTCAGCAGCACAGAATTACTCAACCTAACACTACAATCATTAAAAAAAAGGCAGCAGCTTACAGTTCATTTGCTGCTACCTCTGCTGGATTGGCAAGGGCATATCATGAATCGTGACTTCAGTGGGCAAAAAATGGGGCAAACCAATTTTCAACCAAGAACATTACATAGCATTAACTTTAAACAGATGCAACTGAGATTGTTATGAAACAAGGTTTGTTTCAATGTGCAAAGTCCACTGAAGTAATAAATCAATATCAGTTATATCTTCACCTCTTTGTTGACCCTATGTTTATTGAAAAGATCCCTATATGGTATTGTGGTCTGGAAAATATGAAGCTAAGGTATGTTTTAAGTACAATGCTGGCTGGCTCACTAAATGTTTTAATTGAATTTTGTTAACCTTTATTATGATCTATACCCTGGGCTCTGTTTTGTTTTGAGATTGCATCAATCAGATATATCTTGTTCAGGATTGTTTTTTTGAAATCCCTATGAACTAATACACGCACATAGGACCTGGAGTGTAACAAGAGTCATACAGCCACAGATATTCCAAATACAAATCTGTCAGTCACCAGCTCTCTCCATTTAGATTCAGAACCTTCATCCTTCCAGTCCAGTGATGACTGTCTTGAAGACTTCAGCACTGCAAACACCAAAGCTCCCTCAACTGAAAATAAATTCAACTCGATTAAATTAAAAAAAAGCTACCATTTAATTTGCATAAAGACATTGGCTATTTATTTGAAAAGAACGTGCCATATAAAGAGAGAGAAGGGAATGGGATTGGAGTCTGCAGCTCCAACTAACATAACGTAATTTATAAATATACAAAATACAAACATGTTCAACCTTCCAAAGAAAAATAAAGGTATCATCCAGTGGACAGTCATAAGGAGCAAATTTCTGAGGTCAACTGGTTTTCAAGTTGAGTTTCCTCCTCCCCGGATGCTCTTCCTGACACACAGATCTCTCAACTCCAATATTCCCCAGTTATTCCTGTGTTCCCAGTTCCTGGAAGCAGTATCCTGTTACTATTGCAACATAGTAAGACCTTTGATACATTATCCAGGAGAATAGTAAGAATTTCTTTTTTCAGTTTTAAGGGTGGATACTAAATCCCTGGAAATACGTGAGTTGCCCAAATGGGCATTCGGTTAGATATTCTACAAACTAAAACCTGATCTCAACCTACTTCCAACTCTTTCACCTTCTGGTTTATTGGAAGCCGGACACAGGGGTGGTAGCCAATCCATTCCAGCAGGCTGGGTCGAAATTGAAATATTTTAATGAGCTTACACTCTCTGACTTTAACCAACTTTGCCAGGTTTCCTCAGGCTTTGGAAACTCTAACAGCTGAACAGGCAAGTACATCATGAGGGAGAGGGAACATTCGCTTTATAACTCTCCTTGTGGGGCCAGGTGAAGCAGTGGAGTTTTCTGATGAATCCAACCTCCTAACTCATCAAGCTCCTTCCCCTTCAGGTAAACCCCATACAAAGACTCATTTGGTGACAGATTAGGACCCAATCCACTCAGGTTCCGAGATCAGAACATTTTTGCTTCAGACCCTCTTCTGGAGTCAGAAATTAGATATGCATATCACCACTCCACCAATACCATTGAGAATCCTCCAGAACCACCAGAATCCTCTCTACCCAGAAATCAGTTTGATTAACAGACTTGGCTTTTTTTGCGCAGGGAACCTGTTGAAAAAACGAATCACACGCTGTGGAATTAAAGTTCCATATTTGTGGAGCTCCAACTCTACCAACCCCTCCCCACCATTATCCCTCACCTTCCACCACAAAACCTCCACATCCATGGAATATAAATAGCCATAAGATTTTCTGTGAAGAAATTTGACATAATCTGATCCTTATATGGCCCATTCTGAGAGAATCCGTGTAACAAAATGTACATTGAGATGTGTTTTTCACTATTTAAAGAAGCATGTTTTGCAATATATTTAGAAAGGCAAAGCACAGAATTAGTATTGGAAATATTGCTTAAACATTTCAAACTTTATACCTATAGAAAGCACAGTAAGTGTTAGGATGTTAAACTGTTCATAATTCAAACCAGCATATCGTTTCAGGAAATTAATTCACATTATCCACCAAATCTTGTTCATCAATATTCTCCTTTGTTAAAAGCACCAACAGAAATTAGGCTAGTGGAAAAAATATTAATAGATTCCATATCATTTCAAACTTTACAGAAAAATATTTGAGGTATGCAGAAACTGATAGCTGTGGATAAATATTCTCAACCATGTGGTTTTGCAAATAAACAGCTGATTCTAATAACCTTTCGTAAAGCTAAACTTAAATGTACACTTTGCATAACTAGCACGATGTTTAAATACACCAATTGTTCCGAGCAAGCAATGTTGCTCAACAATTCTTCATGTTGACAGCAAAAGTGGAACCAGAAGGAGAATTTCAACATGGTTTGTTTGTATCAATAGGAAGTGGCCCAGCTATGCACGTCAATATTTATAATTCTTGTCTCTGTATATATCATGTAGTAGGCTATTCTAATAGACCAGGAATAATGTGAATCTGTGATTTTACCTTCTGAGGATAAATTGGTGCACCTAATTTTAAACTTGCTAATTGATTTCAGTGGTAAATATGATAGGACCCAATTCTTGAATATGCAACTACCTCAGTAAAATTTGTACAACTTAAAGGTTGTCAACTGGGAAAAAAAAAAATTCTGCTTGGCATCCCTCCCCAATTTGTTTGTTATTTTTTTTAAATCCTGTCTAAATTCGTAATACACATTGGTATGTAACTCAGTTAAATCTTAGCTGGCAGTGTCACTGTGCAGACTGATTTGGAATACAGGTGAACTCTTACCTGTGAGGGAAATAAAAACAGATCTTAGACCACACAAGTTGTGGTTCTATGTGTTATAAATTCCCCAGCTGCCAATACTTTAAATGGAATATATGCAGGGAGGGAAACTGGCGTTTATAGAAGTAACATTATTTTATTGTATTCCGTTCTTTATCCGTTGGATTTGAACTTCTGGCCAAGCATAATAGTGCAGTTTAAATAATTTTCCTCTGCTTAACTGATTATGATTCTAGAGAGTCACTGAGTAGATCCACAGTGTATGAGACAATTCGTGGAAAAATTACAGGTATTGAATTTAAGAAAGCACCAGTTGTCAAGAAGATATTAATTTTTCAGGTAACTATTTCAAATTAACTTCTTGACTAGATTATCCTTTGTTATAATATTTTACTCAATGTTTTCCTCCAAGTATTTCTTTCTAAACTTTTGCAAGTGTTTAAATAATTCTCTATTTGCTGCATTTTCCAATGTAAAACAGCATGGAAAGTACCAGTTTCCATTTTCTAAATTATGTCAAACTTTCCTCTGGTTGCTGCTGAAACAGAAAGAAAATAACAAAAGAAGCAAACATGTATAAAAAAGTGGGAAGTAGGGTTGAGGGGCAGATCAGCCATAATGTCATGCATTAGAAGGGTGTACTTGAGAAATTAAATAGTCTTCCAAAACCTGGGAGAAAATAGTGCATAGTTCAAGGAAACAAACAGTATCATCATTTAGTTTTACCACTCAGCTACATATTATTTCCTTCCAAACATCTTGATATTGATGTTTAAAGTGAATGATAGGATATCCATATAAATGTATACTTTTGTCAAAGTACAATTATTCTTGATGATGATTGTTCTATGATTTTAATATCGCCCTACATAGCATGAAAAGTTACAAAAAAAATACAAATTCAGCTGACAAGAACTAATCAAATTAGCTGCAAGAATTTTGGTTACATTTAATTAAATAACCATCTTTCTAAATGACAAAAACAAAAGAAATATATAAAGACTTAGTGATAATGGGCAAAATTAACAGAACTGCATGTTTAGAATCACAGCCTAGTCTCACAATACATCAAATCCCTTTATCATAATATGATAAAGTTCATTAATTTAAAAATGAAATCCTTTTATGTAATGATTGGAACACCATTTTGTATTTCACATTACTTGTTCAAAGTTGTATCAAATTGCAGGATCCTTTTCATAGGTATTTACGTTTTTGCTTTCATTTCCGATCTTTTTTGCTGACAATTTTGTTCTTTTTTGCTGACTCCTTGACAGGTTATGGTTTCTAAGGCACCAAATAGGTTCAGCATCCCAGTTCTCTGGTGTACATGGGTAATTAGTGGGATTGTACATCAACACACTATGTGAATGGAACGAGTATTACATTATGATTTTGTTTTTTCTAACCCAATATCCACAAACACACACATTCAATAGACATTGAACTGTGGCTTACAGTGAGAAACTAGGCTGATATTCCCTCCCAGATCAGGGGTACCAAAGGCAATTGTACTGTTTGACTGTAAACAGCTGACCCAGACTGGAATTTAAACCTGCAATATTTGTGATTAGTGTGACTTGGCTATACACTGCTGAAACCAGTTGAATCATCAGAGCAATAGTTACTGAATATAAATAGATGTTTCCTGTACACACTTTATTGTTATTGCATATGTGTTTAATCACAGTTTTCAAATGATAATCAGGACAGGACTGAAGTTAATATTAAGCGCATTATTAAGACTTCCTACATATTAGATTTCATCAATTTTCCTATCCATTCTAACAAGACATGTGATCATCTTGAATATATTTATTAGATGAACTCTTACCATTCTCTGTTCCAAGAAGAAAATTCCAATTTTCCTCAACTCCCCTGGAAAAAATAATTTTTTGCTCTGAATGAATGCACATATTTCAAAAGACATTTGGTGTGCAAAAGGATTGATCCGCTCTCTTTCATTTTAGACATGTATGCCACTAGCAAGAAACTTGCTTGGGCTTTTTTTTAAAATGGAGTTCACAGCTCTCCCTCATTTCTGATAACATCATTGTAAGACCATTCTATATCCTTTCTAAGACCTTTATATCTTTTCTGAAGAATGGTGTCCAGAATTGTCCATAATATTGATCACAATACTCAAGCTGAAGCCTAACCAATTATTTATGAAGTTCTGGTATGATAAATTTGCGTTAATATGTTACTCTTCCATATCTGAACTAAAGAAACATATGCATTTTTAACAATTTTTGGAAGCTTTTTTAAAACATAGAAATTAATACTGATTAAATTGTATCAGGAGGAATATGAGATCAACATGAAAAGTTTAATTTGCCTGTATTCTCAATGAAATTTAAGTTTCGAGGTCACCTGGGGAAATATTTGCTCATGTGCAAGGCTTAGTAACATTTGCAATCAATGTTATAAAGGAGGAATGGGAATATTACAAAGGAGCCAAAACCTCTGATTGTTCCTTGACTGGGGAAACAATGACAACTATGCACGTCAGGCACAAAATAGTTCCAAATGTTTTAAGTCGGTGCCAACTTGTGTACTCAGAAACTAAAATTTGTTATGTTCAAGAACTAAATATTTGGGGAAGAAAAACTTTTCCAGATTTTTACATGGTGCTTTCATTTCTGTGAAAACTGCAACTTACTTGCACAAACAATTTATCAGAAGTTTAGCGAAAATCATTTCCCCTCCTGCCACCCTCTGCATTATTCATGCTCATATGTCCCACACCAGCGACATTATCAAAAACTGAGAAATGTTCCTTTTTTTGTGATGGGTGTTCGCAATGTGTTTGCGTTGAATAAGTAAAAGAGTTCTTCAAAACTTACGTCTTTAATCATGTGATCTCAAGTTATGTGATCTCACAGAATTTCCAATTTGTAAATAAACAAGCCTCCAGTCTGGGAGTGTGACATGCAGTATTAACAACAGGAACAAACAAAAAATTAGATATAGTATAGCTTTATAACCATGTTACCATTTAATACATTTCCCGCCCATGTTGTACAAATAATCGCTTACTTCTTTATAACTTTGTTTTAACTTATTCAAAATTAAAGAGTATGATTTTCATTTCAAAAATTATTTTGACAACATCTTAAACATGACTATTGTGGGAACATAGATCGCCATGAACATGGTTTCAGTGGGAGATGATATGATGCTGTTTTAGTGAAAGGTTTGAAGCTTGCTTCTAGCAAAGAATTTACCATTGGCTAAGGTAATTATCAACAATGTATTGAAATTCAAGACAGAAGTCAAGTGATATACAAGAGGTCCTCGATTTACGATCATCCAACTTAATGAATGTTTGTATTTATAAATGCTGTCCATACAGGGGTGTAATTTTAAATATGAGTCAGAAGTCACATGACACTAGATTATAGTCCAACAGGTTTATTTGAAATTACAAGCTTTTGGAACGATGCTTTTTCGTCAGATGAATTTTAAACATTTGATCCATGAACATTTCTTGTTCTGATAAACAGCTGGTTTACATCGCCCTGCATTGTGTTCCAACTTCCCTACAGATTGACTTGCAAATGGACTCCAGAATAGAACCAGTTCACAACTCAGGGACTGCCTGTAAATAACAAGATTGCTGTAGATTGACAATGCCAGAAGAGTTATGACACTGATCATGGACTGGGTTGGAGTCTTTTTTTCAAATCATCCAAGATTTTTTTGGGGAGTATAGCGCAACTTCAATTTTTACAGTTGCGGTGTTTGAACAAAAAATTCTGTTGTAACGCCTCAGGTAAACCATGAATGGGCTTCATCCTCCAAAGCCTCTCTGATTCTGCACTTTTCTTTTTCTTCATTCAAGATGCTCCTTCAAACCTTGTAATGTTTTATTACATTGAAGACATGATATCAATTCAACTTGCTGTTATTGTGTGCATGTTCAGTTGCTTGGTGCCACATTAACATTTACCCTTCCATTTAGAATCAGTACAGAAGTCTCATTATACTTTCTGCCAATCTGAAAGGCAAATAATGTTAAACACCAAACCATTTTCTCAGAAACTAGATTGAATAAATTCAATTAATTTGTAAATGAAAGTTCTACAGGAGGAATGCAACACGTTTGTCAGAAATTATTTCCTTTATAAAATATATTTTCTTCAGGTCAAACCAACCACTCAGCAAAATCTCGTCAGCGTTTTTCACAGCATTTTGGGATAGAAAACTTCCCTAATACGAAAGAGCAGATGTTTTCTTATTACTTGCTCAATCTCGTGAACTGCCTTTTGCTAAAATATTCTTGTGTTTTACACCTTTGGCTGGATTCCAATTGCCTAATGTGCAGGTGGTAGAGGAGCCCAATAGAGCATTGAGAAGCTGGAGATTTCAGCAGCATATTAGTCAGTAGCATTTTAATGCAGCCCATGCATGAGCACTTGACTTCTTGGTTTAGTAACCAATTAGTGTGAGTGAGCATGATAACAAGCTGCATGAGTGTACTTCAGAGGTTTTAAGGGGAACATGCAAGAATTAAAGTTGAAAAGTTATCTGAATGTGTCAACAGATTGCAAAACTGCAGCAATGGGTTCACAATGTTACAAGAAGGCTCCTTGTTTCACTGAAGCTTTCAAGGACTGATCCTGAGGGCTCCACAGGCCCATGGAAAGATTATCTTTCTCACCAACAGGAGGAAGTTGTCAGTCTCAGGGCACAAGAGCACAGGGTTGAAATTGCTCAGAAGTTTAGCAGCAGGAGAGTGATGCCTTATTTCTGGATGTGGAGCTGAAAGAAAGTTAATTACCTACTCAAGTTAGGAAGGGGAATGGTATGTCATATTCAAGTATATTTTGATATGCATCTGACCGTGCACACCTTTCAGTTTGCCTTCCTAAGTCTTTCCCAGCTGATATGATCTTGCAGGTGCACCCTTTCCTCTTCCCTTCTCCCATCTCCCACCTATTTCCTAGTCACATCTTCATCCTAATGCAATGTCAAACCTGTCCCTCACAGCCAATCTTCATAAATGACATTTGATTCTCTACTCAACACATGCCATTTCTTCCATTCAGGTGTATCCGTCTACCCTTATAGAATAAATGAGCAGAGCCCATGAAGGAGTAACAAAGAGCTGGCCATCTCTATGCTGACAGCTGCAGAGGAGGAGTTGCAGGAAATAAGCCAAGTGTCCCACTGCCTAGCTGTTAGAGATGGGGCCCTCTGAACTACTTAATAACAGAACTGAACACCACATATCCAGATAGCATATGACACTCACTCATGCTGATTTGGCTTCAGCAGCTCATTTTTGACTGATGCTTATTAAGAGACCTCTTCACTTTTGATGTGCATTTCTGATAAGGCTGGTTTACAAATTGTACAATTATTTTGTGTTAGAGGTGTTGGGAGCCATGTCAGCTTGGAATTTGGCTATCAAATACATCACTGCTTCAGTCTAGCTGAACTGTGTCACGGCTAAGCTGATAAGACTGCATGGGAGCTGTGTACCTTACTGTTAGTTTCCTCACCACATGATGCCCATCTACTCATGTTACTACACCTCATCTCTCTCTTACTCTGAAGAAAAAGTTATTTACTCAGCATTTCCTCCCACATAGAACTCCAGTCCTTGCTGCTACCTTATGTGGTACAAAGTGCAATACACCACTATTAGTCTTGATAGCTGAACTGTGCATACCGGAAAATGCCCCAGATGTGTCCTGTCACCTAAAGTACAGCATTACCATCTTGGTCAGTAACATCTTTTTGATCAGGTGTATACAGTAATGAGATAGTGATGTATCTGATGATATGGCAGTACCATTAGCAGTTATGTGTTATAGTCTGAGAAGGAACAGTCTATACTGGAGAAGATTTACAACAAAGTATGTTATAAAAAATAAATAAAAAGTGTTTTGGAGAAACTACTGGTAGAGTCAGCCTCTAGTCACTCCACGATAGAGGAGACTTTCCCTAATACACATCAAGCCACAAGTTACCCAAAGAGACATGCAAATAGGTTCCAAAATTGGAACCAAGCCATAAACCAAACCTTCTCTTCTAGATAACAAGGTGTGGAGCTGGATGAACACAGCAGGCCAAGCAGCATCATAGAAGCAGGAAAGCTTGACGTTTCGGGCCTAGACCC
>JAHRHZ010000271.1:21466730-21537066 GCA_024137785.1 Ginglymostoma cirratum | reverse complement strand
CTATGATGCTGCTTGGCCTGCTGTGTTCATCCAGCTCCACACCTTGTTATCTCAGATTCTCCAGCATCTGCAGTACCTTTTATCTCCTTCTCTTCTAGATTTCTGGTTTCCTAATGGGTGTCCTCAACCAGGCATTCAGTGGGTAGCTATAGTCCCAGAGGAGTCAACCTTGAACTCTACTGAAAGGTGTGAAAAAGCTCAGAGCAGCTGAAATTGTCAAGGTATCTCCATGAGATCTTGCAACAGGATGACTTTTTAGTGATTGAAGGTGAGCTGAATATTGTTAGAGCTATTGGTGTTGTTGGTCATTTTGATCCCCATCTGAGGTCCAAGTTATATTACATCCAAGCTGCATTGATGATTGACAGATGGGAAAGATGGATAAGTCACACATCTCCATGGCAGTTAAAATGACTTCCAAACCTTTGGGCATCACCTCCATCAAGTGAAGGCACATTCTCAGAACATGTGCATGAGCAAAAACTTTTCACAAAGGGCAAGGGAACTGATGTGAAGTTTGTGTCAATTTTGGATTTTTTTTGCCCATCATTTTCTCATTCCTCTCAATTCCACTATTCCTTCACTTTGCTTTGACTAGTGACTTCCAAGAAGCTTTTGAAATTAGGGCACTTTCAGTTAATTTCCAAAATCTAAGTTAAAGCAGTTGCCAATTTTAACATATTGCAATTAACAACACATTTATCTCAATGAGATTTCCTGCTTTCAACCAATGGATTAATATATAAGGCTGAAGTCAGTGATTGCCAATGGATCCTGACTTTGTGCCAACTTCTGCCATTTACCACACTGCCCACTCCTAAATCTACTGACTTTTTTAGGTTAAAGTTCTTTCTTTTACTTCTGTGGAGACAGAGCTGTCAATAAAGCAATGATATTAATTGTATTAACTGTCATAACAAAGATTTTAACAACTCAGCAAAGTAATGTAATAAACATGACCAATATCATCAGAAATGTAGAGTTGTGGCTCTGTAAGTTGGATAAAATAGCCTAGATGTTTCACAATGTATCACATTGTATATGAGCTCAAAGAGCTGAATTAACATCATATGTCCAATTCTCCACTTCATTAATGTTGTTGCCTTCTTACTATCTATGTGCAAGTGAGTCTAGGCATAGGGAGGTGCATTGAAGAGGTGAGAGTATCTATTAAGTCCAATGATTCATTAATTGTAAGTTTATTGAAAGTTTCTGATCAGCTTTTTTGCAATGTTGTGCTGTTACCAAGTACTTAGTCAGCAGCTTTAATGTTATTTTCTTTGAGGCTCCCATCCACCACTGCATTCCACATTCGGTGGTTCACAAAGGTAAGACCAGTTCCAATAGTGGAATTGAGAGGAATGAGAAAATGATGGGCAAAAAAAATCCAAAATTGACTCAAACTTCACGTCAGCTCCCTTGCCTGTTGTGAGAGGGTGACTTTGAAGGTGATGGACAGGGCTAAGCTTGTGCTAGATGTAGCCTATATATCAATTTCCTGTGATTGCCACACACCTTGGTGATTGCCTGCCTAATTAAGCATACCACAGTCTCTCCACATGTGCCCAAATAAGTCAGCTTGGGTCATATTACTTAAGTCCACCTGATAATGGATATCAGATCAGAGGTTCAAATGCACTTGCCACTCCTCCCTTCAGGGAATCTACTCCGCCTCCTTCAAATAAGAATGTCCACTGGCGACCGTATAGAATTCAAGGGTAAATATTGTGTCTGAAGTTGTAGGGACAACTGGGGTCAGGTGACAATAAGAATATTAAAATTAGAGCAGTACACACTGGAGCACTGAATTATCTTTAAAAATATACTTAGTGAAAAACTAAATGCAAGATGAATAATAAGCAGAGTTCACTTTGGCAACTTAAAAATATCCAGTAGAAGTCATGGGTTAAAATATCAGTTTAAGAAGGCTTGTACTAACTGAATGAGTGGTCTCCCAGGCTTTGTTTCATACTGGTGCCCAGCATCGCAAAATGCCAAAAAGAATTTGTTGTGGAGCCAATTACAATGAATTAACATAATTTTGTAGCCACTAATTAGGTCAGTGCACGCTATAAGCACACCGCAGAAACTACCAAACATTTTCCTCCCACAGAATTGAGAGTTTAGCACCAGATCGACTAAGGTCTGCCTATTTGTTTCAAGAAGTTTGTACAATGCCATAGGTGCCACTCCCGTGCAACATCATGCAACAAGCAAGAATATGTCTGTATAATGCACTGGTATGTCAATGCTTGGAGTATTATGTACAGTTCAAGTTTTGATACTCTGGTAAATATATCAAGGTACTGGAAACTTTTCCATCGAAAATAAAACTAGAAGAAACTTATGACAGGCAGCTGATGCAATATGGTGCAGCATACAGGATTTGATGCTGGAGACTTTTAATCATGTAAGCATTTTACTATCAAACAGGTTTCAAGTTGGTAACAGGAGCAAATATGGGAGATAAAAGGGAACTATGCCCACTAGTGGAGGAATCTAGGACCAGGGGTGTAGCCTAAAAATTAAAACCAGGACCTTCAGTAATAAAAATGGGAAGCACTTTTGCACTCAAAGCAAGGGAGAAGGTTTGAACACTCTTTAAAACACATTAACAAAAGCTAAAAAAATTAACAATTTGTAATCTAACTGATAGATTTTTGTGAAAGTGTTTTGATGCAAAGGCATTCAAGTTAGACACAGAATGCCATGATTTCATTAAATGGTGGAACAGATTAAATGATCTAATCTTGTTCTAAAGTTCCCTCAAAAGGCTAATGCTGTTCCATTGAAGTTGAATACATTCAATTCTTAGTACTGTAGAACTTACTGGTTTCTATGGCTGATAATAACTTATGAGTAAAATTATTTTCCAATTGAAACTTGAGTTTCATAAAATTACAACGTAGCATGAATAAGGGTCTTTGATCCAAGAACCCTAAAAATAAGAACATTAAATTCATTCACGCACACATACACACAATAAAGCTCGATGTTGTTCAAAATAATAATGACAATGAATACAACATACTTTTCAAAGCTAATAACACACATACAATCAAAGTATTATTTAGTTTGCAAAGTCATATAAAAAGGTACATAAACTAATCGGTGAAGGTCACCTGAAATGTATTTATAGTATGTAATAATTGTCAGTTTAGAACCAGCGCACTAGAGTTCACAACCAGACAAGAAGGACATAAATACATTGCAAAATAGCTTCAGTCTTATTTAGTACATTAGCCTTCTTTAATATCTTGAGGGTAAGTATTACAAAAAATGATTACACTAACAGCAATATAATTAATACAGGAAATAGAGCAAAAAGAAGCCCATCAGAAATAAAAAACTGGATACATTGACAGCATCCTGCAATGTATCTACTCTACTGATTGGTGATTTGCTGCTTATAGCCATGCACAATGTGGCTCACCAATAAGTCAACACGTTTAAAACTTGTGAATGTTCAAACCCATAGGTGAGATCCATAGTCAAATATTCATCTTGTTTTGTAGTTAGTATTTGAGAAACTGAACACTTTGATCACAAATGTTCATTGTATGCCTGATGAATGAAGGACATTTTCTAACAAATTCATTCACTGTTATTTCCCTCAGATCAACATTTTTCTGTAAGTTAATACGTCATTTCTAAACCCGAATTTCTGGTGTTTAGCAACTCAAAGGTGTTGCTTCAGCGGCTAAAACTTCTAAATAAAATCTTTTATTTTGTCCTTACAGCACAGAATTTACAAAGAAGTTTCATTGCTTCAGAATGTCCCACAGTGCACTATACTCTACAAAGCATTTTGGAATGCATTCATTGTTATAGGAGGGATGTGCTAGCACTGGAAAGGGTGCAGAGAAAATTTACCAGGATGTTGCCTGGGCTGGGGGAATTTTAGTTGTGAGAAGAGATTGGACAGCTTTGATTTTTTTTCCCTTCGATTGGAGGAGATTAACAGTGGACATGATTTGAGATGTATAAAATTATGAGGAGCAGAGATAGGGGAGACAGGAGGAAACCTTTCCCCTTGATGGAGGGGGTTATGAACAGACGCATAGATTATAAGATAAAGGGCAGATTGTTTAGAGGAGATATGAGGAAAAACTTACTCACCAAGAGGGTGGTGGAAATCTGGAACACACTGCCTGTGAGTGTGGTGGAGGCAGAAACTCTCATAACATTTAAAAAGTATTTAGATGTCGACTTGTGATGTCAAGGCATACAAGACTATGGGCCAAATGATGGAAAATGGGATTAGAATAGTTGGGCAGTTGTTTTTTACTGGTATGAATGTAATGAGCTGAAAGGCCTTTCTCTATGCTGTGGATCACTCTGATTCTTAAAATGAAAGCAAGCGAATTCCACAAAGAGCAATAAGATTAATGGCCAGGTAATATGTTTTAATGACATTGGTTTAGCCAGATACGTTCTCTTTGAGACCTGGAGAATTCTCCTTATCTTTGAATAGTGCCATGAGACCCTTTGGTATGCTTGAAATGGCAGACTAGAACTCACTTCCATGTCTCTTCCAAAGAGACATAGAAGGAAGAAGAGTCAACTAATTAAGTAAACTCAAATCTTCTGCCGAAACTCTTCCAACTTAGATGTGAGATTAAACTCATAAGATGTAGGTGCAGAAGTAGGCTATTCAGCCCATGGAGTCTGTTACACCAATCAGTGAGATTGCAACTGATCTGATAATCCTGAACTCCATTTTCCTGCCTTATCTCCATAACCCTTGATTCCCTTACTGATTTTAAAATAGAACTGTCTCTGACTTGAATAGAATTAATAAATTTATTATTGACATTTCCTCTTCTTTCCTACACTTCCTGGTGTTGAGGAGGTTGTAAAGGCCTGTCTTTCGTTATTAGGAAGTTATGCAGCAGGCAGCCACAAATCTCAAAACATGTCAGACTCTCCAGCCAGTAGAAGCACTGCTGGAGCCAATGGTCTATTTAAGGATATTTTGAGGTGCTATATGATAATCATCATCAGCCCCGTCTGCAACTGTGCCCAGGTTTCTGGCAGGAGTCATGAACTATTTATGAATGTGTATCCCTTATCACCTTGCTGCTGACTTTTGACTTCAACCTGTTGGAATGGCCTAAGGACAACCTAAGGATTGGTGGAGGATAAATGAATTATGACCGTTGCCCAGAAACCAGGTACATACTGTGTGATGCACTGCCTAAAAACAAATTATTCATTTCTATACACAAAAACATCAGGATGATATTGGGAGGATAGAAGATAATGTGAATGCCGTCTATTGCATCTTAGATTGTGGGCATTCTAACAGTATGAGCAAAGGCAAGAACTCTCTCATCTTGCTTTCTCTGTTCATTGGAAAGGTGATGTACGTGTTCTTCCTGAGAGTTTCTGTGATGTCCTGAATGCAGCAAACTGGAAGATACCAATGATGTTACCTTCAGCATTCTATACAGAATGCCCAGCAGCCAACTAACAGCATAAACAAAGAAGCACCTGTTAGCTTAGTGTATTCATTTGACTTGGGCCTTTTGTGCATTTGCCCACATGGGCCCTACATCCCATACACCCACCTATTCCCCATTATCCTCAATTTCCTTTGCCCCAGCACTTCCAGTAATACATTTAACTGTCTAAACTGGCTTTCAAATTCCCTTAATAAATGCCTCACTTTATATCCATTTCATTGTGTCAGGAATTTTGTCCTATCACACCTTAGCAAAATCCATTTGGATGTTTTCCACATTGAAGGTATGTAATGAATGCAAATTGGCTACGATTTGAATGAGATTCTGTGGAGACTGGCTGGTAGTATGGATTAGACTCATATGGAGGAGAATGTTGGTGCAGATAGCCAAATGGCTTGTATCTGTGCAGTAACAGTCTATCTAAGGTAAGTTAAATGGCATTAAATTTAAGTTGTAGAGCTTACAAATCATCATTTTACATTAGTTCTATTGTCAATTGTATCTTCACCTGTACTCTACTGGCTTCCAGAAAAACAGTGGCGCAGGCCAAAGATTTTCAATAAATGCTTGAGTGATTTGATGTGCTTACTTTGTTGGTTCTGACAGCTGTAGGTTACTTGGAATTCTCTCATCTTCACATTACAATATTCCCATTTCAGAGCTTGAACACAAAAATCAAGTCTGATACTTTAGTGCAGTATTGAAGCAATATTGAATTAGTTTAGCTTCTGCCTTTCAAGTTTGATATTAACCTAGAGTTCCATCTGTTTGCTTGGGCAGATGTAAAAGATTTCATGGCACTACTCTTAAGAAAAGTCAGTGAGTTATCCCAAGTATTCTGGACAGTATTTATCCTCAAACAAAATCACATAATAAAAATAGATTATCTGGTCATTATCACATTATTATCTGTAGATGTTTGCTGTGTGTATATTACAAGTTTCCTGCAATACAACAGTGGCTATGCTTCAGAAAGTACTTTGTCAGCTGTAAAAGCTTTGAGACATCTGGTGGTCATGAAAAGATCTATATCAATACTAGTCTTTCATTTTCTTTATTTCTGTTTGTTTCTTCACATATTAATACTATAATACCTCAAAACTAATGCTCTTCTGAATCTGAGATAACTGCTGCATTGCCATTCTGAGCACTTTCCCAAGCTCTCCTCAGTGCTTTGGTGGTCACAAACAAATCCAGGTGTTGCTGTAAAACAGCCCGTTCCCAATCCAAGGCAAGGCCATTGTCAACCAAAACAGACAGTAATGCACTAAGCCTGTTTTTCATGTATTTTTCTTCAATTACTTATTGCCATGTCTTATTAACCCTTGATGATTAAGCCTTAATGATCTACTTTGGACATAACATTTTTAATTCTAACATTAAATTCCACTCCTTGATATCTTTAAAACAGGTGATCAAGACCTTATATAAGCATATATATTTTGTTCAATAGTCAGACGCTAATCATACATGTGATAAAGTTTAATGGCTCACACTTACCTGGTGACAGGTTGTGCATGGATTTAAAAGATTGTCCTGCTTTTTCTTCACATATACCCATCTTATGGAAATTTCTACATTATTACCCACCTTAGTTGTAATTTTTACCTCCTTCTCACCAATAGCACTTGCATTGTTTCGAAGTCAGTTTCTCGATGGATTGTGCCTTATCATTTAAACAATGATTTTGTGCTCTTCCAGGCCAAACTAACCATTTTGTGAAGTAGGTTTAACATGTCTGAGACCCATTCTTCAGTGCATTTTTTCCCATGCATTGCTGAATGCTAACTATTTCAGATGTAACAACCACCTTTGTACACTTATATTGGTATCCCAAGACCATGCCATGCTGAGCCACTGCTTCTTGGGTGTCAAGGTGGAAGGCTTTATATTTTGAATTGTCATTGTTAACACTAAGGCTAGACAGTGCACTCTCATTCCAGTGTCCCTACTCCATGGGTCACAACATAAAATTAAAATACTTTTTCAAGTTGCCAAGATAACCAATTTCATACCACATCTATATCAGGTGTTAAACAAAAAGATGTATCAACTAGATCTCGAAATAATTATAATGTTGGGTTCATCATCAAAACAAACTGTATTCAATAAAGACACACACACTCATTGCATTTGCAAATAGAATTGGACATTGAGATGGGATTCACACTAGGGAGCAGTGACATGTCTATTGACTGGTATTATTGGTTTGTTAAAAGATTTCATTAATGCCAAAACTTGCCCCATCAATATGCAGCTTCCTATCCTGTCAGAAGGAAACTGGACATCGGCAATTCCCAATATAGTAGTTAGAGCCAGTACCTGGTAATTTCAGCACGTTGCTTGCTTCTCCAGGTCACCATCTTGTACACCCAGCCATAATGACTCTAGATGTATGCCAGGGCACCAACTGCACATACCCCATGTCCACAGAAGGTAGTGTTGTGTACCTACGAACTGTTTACGACACTCATGGCATTTGTCTGATCCAATCCCCTCACAGGATTCCTCTGAACTTTAAAGCTGCACTTTGGGGTACTTCGCTGCTATAAGGACACCTTGCATTCAGGCACAGGAACCCACTTGACTGATTTGACCACGCTGCACCTCAGCCCTGCTTCTTTATTCCCATAGCACTTTCTCACCTTGTGTCCATTTGGATGCTCGCAGAACTCCTGCTCTGCTATTGTGACACTTTGCCCCAGCCAGAGCTACCAGGCTCACATTATTTCTGTATTACTTTGCTGTTTAGTTCAGACACAAAACCTGGTTGTTTGTCAGGGTTGTCAGCAGTCCTCAGCTTAGTCAAGGGACAGAGTCTTTAATCAAATGTCCTGGTACGGTAAGTTAAAGACAGCTCCAAGATTGATCCAGAGGCTTAACTATGATCAGGCAGCATTTCAGAGCAGTCAGGACCAGGATCCCCTTTTCACAGTCGTTGAGAAGCTGAATGTCAAGTAGCCCACCTTGGCTATTTCTGCTGTATTATGGGCTGTTTCCTCCTGGAATGAGAGAAAAGGAGGGATTGTGTGAGATGAAAGTGGGTGGCTCAGCTGGTGCAGGTGGGGTAAAGGTGAGGTTCCTGAATGAGTGAGTGGACAACACAGACACCATGTAGGGTTAGGAGGCAGGAGGCTAGTTGTGGGTGAGAGTGAATGTAGGAAGGTGTTGCATAGTGAGAGTTATAGACTATGAGCCTTGGTGGGAAGTGAGTGCAGTACCAGAGTTGGAGTAAGCATCAGGTAGCAGAGGGAAGATATTTATATTAGAGAAGTTCATTGACCTTCTTTCATTGCTGGGCAATCCTCCAGATGACTGACATGTCACTGATTCGAGTGGCAAGCTTAGACGAAGCTGGCAGGGTCTGTTGGTGCTAGGTGAAGAGGACATCTCTGCTCTGCACCAGCCTGTCCATCAGGACTTCCAGGTGTGTGTCTGCAAAGTGCAGTGTCAGCCTTTTCTTATCTGCCACATCAGGGACAAATATCATGAACTGTGCAGGACAGATCCATGCTTCTCCTGGGTGCACAACAGCCCTTTAAAATATTGTGTGGGAACTAGAGATGCTCATCTATTCTGGGATATCCCGTCAGGGGCTGTACTTCCAGGTACAGGGAGACTTAACACCAATCATGTGATTTCTACGAAGCCTTGTTAGAAAAATGAACTTTCATGGTTCACAATGAACTTTCAATGAACTCTTTTAAAGAAACCACTACAGATATGCCCAGAAAACATGAAGAAATTTCCCTTTTCCACAATCCTCAAAACCCAAGTACTTCAAGCAGTATTCAATATGAAGCAACTTTGAAACAGATTGAGCAATGTTCTAGGATGTGAGGGTATTGTTTCTTTCCCTCTATAAATGCTTGCTTCATTCATGTAGTTTTATTTGCTGCTCTAATCTAAAAGCTATTTGCAGCAAGAAGGTGAGGGATCTCAGGTTCCTTAACTTAAGAAAGTTGCCTAAATGCCAAAAAAGACACATTTTGTTCAAGATTTTCATCTAGTACTCATCAGTACATTTGCAAGAGCACCAGTATAAAAGGGGACTAACATTTTCTTTGAAAACAAATGAAAAGTGTGTGTTGATTGGTTGGCAAGTCAATTCTGAATGGTAGAGTTGTTATCATGCAGAATACATGAGCAGAATTTTCCCAGGGCCTAAACAACATTAACTATGGTGAAAAACCTGGGAGAATCAGATGGGTTATCTAGCGATGCCTTTCTCGATGTGGGAAGCAACAAGTCACATTTTTTCTGTGGTTCTCGACATCGAGAGAAGATTTTTGTTCATGGGTAGCGAGATGCATATTAAAGAGATAATTACTCATTATCACCCTCATTATTAGATAATTTCACCTCACTAATGCACAGGTTGCCTTTATACAATTCGCTGGATAGAAACCAGATGCCAAGAATTCTTGACATGAAAACTAGAACGGGTACTTGGCAACGCCAGTTTGTTGTTCACCCTCCTGAACCTCCCTCTTGGACACCAGGCACCATTGTCTCAGGGTATGCTTCACAGACAGCAGCTTATGTACACAGATTCTAGCACCCAACCAGGGCCAGCCTCTCCTCATCATCACGGTACATCTCCATTCCGCTCATCATATGATTCTGCACTTTAATGCTGCATTTTAAAGTGCATCAGCCCCTCTCACTGCAACGTTGCGACAAAAATACTTTGCAGAAAGGGACAGGCACCCAGCTTGCACCAGGCTGCATGTTTCCTTTCTAAGTGCTCACTCGCTTTGTACCTATCTGGATGTTCACAGCAGCCCTACCTTGCTTTTTCTTCACTTGCCATTTAGTAATTGCCTCCCCTCCCCCCCCAACAACTGTATTTGAAAACCCCACAGTATTTCCGCCTTTAATGCTGACACAAAGCCAGGCAGCTTATCAGTCAATTTCAAACACACAACTTGGTCATGCAGGCTGTGTGCCAAATACAATGCATGTGCATCAAACAAATGCCATGCCTCAAAGTCCAGGGAGATATCCTTCAGTCAGGGACCCTGGGCAGCATCCAAACTCAGTTCAGTGGCTTGGGGATGGCCAGTCACCCACTTGGGCTAATTAGGGTCAGGAGGAGTCTGTCTCACTCCAGTCCAGGGAGTGGACCATGTTCAGCCCTGCAGGTACCAAGCAAGAAGTTAGGGAATACACAAATCATCAGTGGGGAACTTCACAAAGATCAGTCAGGGCTCTGCTCATTGTTAATTGGCGCTGTATCTCCAAGTCAGTCATAGCAGCATAGTATGGTCAGTCCTGGGGGTCATCACGAATGAATGCCATGGATGTGAATCTTAGGATAATTTTCTGTTTGGGAGGTGCGTGTAGACAGGGGGTCTCAGCACTGGGGACTAGAGACAACAATTTGGGATGTTAATTTTTAAGGCTGTTGAAAGGGGGAATTTCAATGCATAAGTAGTACATGGAGATCATGGGATGCTGTGGAATAGGAGGTGATAGGTGGTCACCACCACTGTTGCCTTGGGGGGGGTATGGTGGGTGATGGAGTGCGTGGGGTGGGGGAGGGTTAGTGGCGGAGGAGTGTGCAGCATGATGCTGGGCATGACCAGACTGCGGTGTTAAGCTTGGAGTAAGAAGGAAATTTGGAGCCTCAGTTCAGGGTGGTGGTGAGAATATTTGGGGGTTCAGTAGAAATGACAGTCAGGGAGTGCTAAGTAGAAAGGAAACTAAGAGTTTTGAGGGGCATCCTGATGACCAAGCCAAGCCTGGTACTCATGGTATTCAACATGACCAGCATCATCTTCCAAGATGTGCCATAATGCAAATGGAAAATAGTTCTGATCATGGCAGGGTCACTCTCTGCTTGATGGTCAATAATGCAGGCTTCAATTCAACATGACAGGAGGTCCTTTAGGGGCAACTGCATTAGTAATGTAATTGCAGAGTACAGATGGAAATAATTTGCAATCAGATCATCGTGCATGCCGTGTATGAGTACGTAGGGTGCAAATACATGTTGCAAGCAGTGTTGACCATGTCATTGGTCCTTGAAAATTGCGGACAGACATCTCTGTGAAGCAGAGAAATCACAAGTGTCCTTAAAAGAGGCATCTATTGATCACAACCCACACAGCAAATGCAAGTCTTCCAAGAGTACACAGGACATGGAACTGATTCCATCTCCATTTAAACAGTGCATCCCACTGTTGTTAAGCCTTCCTTTGTAATGGACGTGAATATTCATTTCCTAGGGCATCTTCTGCATTTTTTCTTTGCTCCCCAAGCAGGTGTGATCATCACTACTGCTACCCAGTGAAATGTAAGAAGAACAAATAAGTCCACAAACTACAATAACGTTCAGCCAAACATGAACAGCTCCTACATGAAGAGTTTGCAGCTGAAGGACCTCTGAAAATGCACTGAATGCACAGGAAGCCCAGGACCCACCATCCTCAATGTTGGGTGAGCAAGATGCAATGTTGGCTATCTGGCTGAAGATATCTCAAGACACTATCACTGGACTGTGCCGACTGCTGGATTGGGTCATGTGGCTTGAACGAATGGATAATCTTACAGAATAATGACAGAATACTGACAGGCCTGGATAGAGTCGACATGGAGAAGGTGTTTCCATGGTAGGAGAGATCATTTATGTCACACTAGTATAGGATTAGGATATGTTCCTAAATTTTATCTTCTCAAAATTAATGAGCAGTTCTAGGGTTGTATGGATGACTGGTGGATTTGACAACTTTTAAATTGACATTTAGAAAAGACTTGGGGACTATTTTCAATTCTATCTTGTACAGAATGTAACGTTAAGCATGACATTTAATTTTAGTGGTTTTTTTTTAGTTTTGGTGTAGGTTTAAAATGACCATTAAATGTTTCTACTTATGGGTTAGTAGCAGCAATTAAAACAATTATTGGGTAGACATAGTTTATTTCAACCACATTGCATTTTGCAAGTAGTTATGTGGTTACATATTTGGCACATATGTCATGCCAAAGCAAAGCTAAATAAGTCAGATGTTTAGAATAGTATCATATTTGTTTCAGTTGAGGCAGTTTCAGGGGACATAATTGGCAACTGGGAGGTGAGAGACGACCTTTCACCTAATTCAGATGGAAAAAATCTCTTACATCGAGGTAAAAATCTTAATGTACTAATTTGGTTAACTTTAGGTGACACCAAGTTATGCATCTTACCAAACATGCAGCAGAATAAAAGTTCTGACATTGTGTTCTCCGTAGTACTTGCAAAACAAACTCAATTGGCAACCATATAAATTATTATTTCATACATCCACTCCAACCACTTAATTACACAGACTCCATGATTCTATAAATACTTGTAACAAGGACAAGGTGGTTAGTTAATTGAGTATTCATTTGAGTAATACTTCCTAAACATACTTCCGAGTTATGTACTTTATGACCATGAAAATAGAGTGCTTCCTTTGCACTGTGATTGTGTTTCTATCAAGAAACCCACAATGTCTGACAATTAGTAATAATTAAGCTGATGGAAAAGGATCCATTGAACTTGGAATCTTTAGATTAATGTGGGAATGATGGAGATATCAGGAGATATGGATAGTAGAGTGCTATGGCGTAATAAACCTGACAGTTGATTATCTGAGAACATGTAGCCCAGATTTTATGATATCAAGACTAGAATTCTGACTTTTGATCTGATAGACAGGCCTCAAATCCTAGCCATACATAATCCATTTTTTGGGTGATAATGGTGTCTCAAGTCTTCGATCAGGCAGCCAGTAGGCTCACCATATTGGTAAATGCCAAATAATTGGCCCACTGTCATTTGTAAATCCAAAAAAGATGCCTGAGATCAGTTTGAAGCTCATATTGCAAGATTTATTTGCACTGATACAACTAACTCTACTCAGGAAAACCAAATCCACAAGTGGAAACAGTGGGAACAGTTGGAGCAGTTCTGAAGAAGAATCATTATGGACTCAAACATTTAACTCTGTTTGTTTCTCCCCTGATGCTCCAGACCTTTCTCCTGCAACCTCTGTGTTTGTGCCTGTTGCTCTCCACCTCAATAGATACCAAATTTACGACGTTACCTGTCTCATCATTCAACAGAAATCGTAGCATGTGGTTACATTTCTCAAAATGGATACAGCAGGATTCCTATGCCCTGTCTTTGACTTTAGTGGTGGGCAATTGCTCAAAACTGTCTGCAAGTAGACCAGTGTACATTCATAATATCATGGAAACCCACAGTAATCTGCTTTCAGACAAAATTAACTGCAAATTCTCTCCTTGTAGAATCAATTTTTCTACATTACACTCAATCGCCTCATCAAACATTGGACACCAGAAGTTCTTTTGATTTTCTAAGAGATTGTGTGTACTACTGTTCTTTCTGGCCAGGATGTTTATACTTTGTTATCCTGAAAATGACCTATATGTCTCTGTGATAACAAGGTGTGGAGCTGGATGAACGCAGCAGGCCAAGCAGCATCATCGGAGCAGGAAAGCTTGATGTTTTGGGCTTAGACCCTTCATCAGAAATGTCTCTATACGTCTCTATGTCTCTATGTCTCTATATTCGTTTTTTTTTCCTCTATGTTAAAATAATCTCAATACATAATAATGCATTGCGGCTAATCCCATGAGTTTAAATTTTGTGTAACAACCTCCCCTTGAATGTCTTCTGAAACACCAAATATACTTCATTCACCATGATAAGAGATAATAGGTACTGCAGATGCTGGAGAATTCGAGATAACAAGGTGTGGAGCTGGATGAACACAGCAGGCCAAGCAGCATCACAGGCGCAGGAAAGCTTGATGTTTCGGGCCTAGACCCTTCATCAGAAATGGGGGAGGGGAAGAGGGCTCTGAAATAAATCGGGAGATAGGGGGAGGAGGATAGAAGATGGATAGAGGAGAGGATAGGAGGAGAGGAGACAGACAAGTCAAAGAGGCGGGGATGGAGCCAGTAAAGGTGAGTGTAGGTGGGGAGGTAGGGAGGAGATAGGTCAGTCCAGGGAGGACGGACAGGTCAAGCGGGTGGGATGAGGTTACTAGATAGGAGATGGGGGTGCGGCTTGAGGTGGGAGGAGGGGATAGGTGAGAGGAAGAACAGGTTAGGGAGGCGGGGACGAGCTGGGCTGGTTTTGGGATGTGGTTGGGGGAGGGGAGATTTCGAAGCTTGTGAAATCTACATTGATACCATTGGGCTGCAGGGTTCCCAGGCTGAATGTGATTTGCTGTTCCTGCAGCCTTCGGGTGGCATCATTGTGGCGCTGCAGGAGGCCCAGGATGGACATGTCATCTTCATTCACCAGTTTCCTCTCATCTACCCTACTAGACAGGCTTCAACACAATTCTGATATACCTTTCAAACATGATTTCCTTCACATAAAATTAAGGTGACTCTATTAAACACATTTTATGGTGTAACTTGCTGAACACCTCTGTTCATTCCTCATTCCTGACCCTAAGCTGCTGGTCGTATCATTTTAATTATTCATCTCACTCTCACTTTGACCTCATTATCTTTCATTTTACAAGCTATGCCACTGAAGCTCATCATAATTTGATTTTACATTTTAACTAGGAACTTTATAACCTCAATTATGTATTCAACCTCCTTCAATCAAAAATACCCCTCCCATGTTTATTGATAAACATTGATGTAATGCTTTCCTGTTAACACTTACATCTCATCTGACGCCATATTTTCATTCTAAATTTGTCCCGTTACCACTTATTTTGCTTGCACACTATCATTCATTTTATAATTTGATCTATCCCATAACAATCATTGTGTTCCTTCCTCATTCCCCCCCCTCCAAATACATCCCATACCCTATCCTTAGTTCTTCCTCTGCTTAAAAAATGCTAAATCCCAAAGTTCTTCCAGTTCTAATTAAAGGTAATTACTCTGAAGTGTTAATTCACCTTTCTCTCTCTCCATCTAAGTTATAAAGATAAGCCCAGCAATTACAAACCAGTGACTTTAACTTCAATGGAGGCGATGCTTCTAGAAACCATTATTTCAGATAAAATTAGTGGTCACATGAAAAAAAAGCTAGGTTGATTTTGAAGAGCCAACATGGATTTCTAAAAGCGAAATTATGTCAGACTAACATGCTGGGGTCTTTTGAGAACTAACACAAAGGATTGATTAGGTCTAGGGTGAGTCTATAAACATGGGAGGTGCATTTCTGATTGCGGGAGATTGAGCACATTGTTGAAGTTCCTTATTAAAGGGTAAAATGTTGTTTATCAAAGTATGGTGGGCTTCAATGGAACAGTTTGGAAAATGGAAGATAGAAAGTTTAGGGTGAAAGTGAGTTGGATAATTAAAAATGATAAGTGACCAGCAGTTTAGAATCACACTTGTGGAATGAACAGAGGTATTTGAACTTCAGACTCAAATATAAACAAAGTACTGCAGAGATTTGAAATAAAAACAGAAAGTACAGGAGAAACTCAGCAGATCTGGCAGCACCTGGGGAGGGAGAAACAGAGTTAATGTTTTAAGTCCAGTACAACTCTTTGAAGAGAGAAGTTAACTGTTTATCTTTGCACATAAGTTACCATACTGGTTGAGTTTATCCAGATGTTCTGGTTTTAGTTAGGCTTCCAAAAGGGGTTTAATGAAGTGCTATACAATGGATTTAGGAGACTAATTAAAGACTATAGAATAAAAAGGGGTAGTGGCAATGTGGATACAAAATTGGCTGAAAGATAGGAAGTAGAGAGTAATAATTAATGTATTTTTTAGTCCAGAGGAAGATTTGTTGTGGAGTGACCAAGGATATGAATTGGAATCTCTGATTTTCCTTATATGTATTAATGATCTCGATCTTGGCATTCATGGAACAATTTCAAAATTTTTGGCGATACAAAACCCGAAAGCATTGCAAACTATAAGGAGGACTATGTAGAAATTTAAAGGACATAGAGAAGTTGGTGGATTTGGAAGGATCAGTGACAGTTGAAGTTTAAAGTGGAGAAGTGCATGGTGATGCATCTTGGTAAGAAAAACAGGGACAACCAATATGAGATAATCGTTACAATTCTAAAGGGATTGAGCAGATCTACCTGTTATGTGTGTGGGCAGATTTTTGAAGGTGGCAGCACAGGCAGGGAGACCAAGAAATTCGACAGAGTGTAGAACACATTTATAAGTATGGTTCCATGAGGATCTTCACTTATGAGGATAGATTGGAGACTTTAGGACTGTTCTCCTTGGATGGAAGAAAGCTAAGTGAGGATTGATAGTAATTTTAAAGTTACGGGTGGGCTGAATGCAGTAGGTAGGGAGACATTCTTCCTGCTTACAAAAGAATGTAGAAGGAGAGAGCAAAGAAGCAAATGTGATGTGAGAAAAATAATATTTTCGCACAATGATTGGGTCTGGAATGCACTACCTGGAAGTATGGTGGAGGCATTCAAGAGAGCATTAGATGATTACTTAAATAGAAAGATTGTGGGATGTGGGAAAAGGCACTAAGTCATGATACTCATTTGGAGAGTCTGTGCAGACCGGATAAGTTGAATGGCCTCCTTCTATGCTGTAACACTTCTGTAATTCTGTGATAGATGTTGTCTGTTCTGCTTAGTATTTCCAATTTCCTATTTTTATTTGAAAACTTAAAAGATCTCTTTTTCATGTACTGCAGTGGAAGGTACGTGTGATGCTATCGCAGACTCTTGTGTTTAAGTTTCACTAATCAAACCAGAAGTTAAAGAGGCAGCAAGAGGCACACACTGTGTAATTGTAAAGACAGGTGTGCTTAACTGCACATAGTGGGATTAGATACTTCCGACAAAAGTGCTTGCAGCTCTTTATTTCATTGTTTAGTTATCAGAATAGAGAATGTACCTTTCCATAATGTTAAGCATTGCCTGTGCACTGTATTTAGTTCTTTTCTTGCATATATACAGAACATGTTTGGACGTGCGCCGGGGAAGAAAAAAAGTACCTATGTATCATGAAAATATATTTACATCAAAAGCAGATGTGCATCAGGTATCTGTCTGTCTGCTTTCCTGTTCCTTCCTATTTCATTCAACATAGTTGGAGTGAAGGTGCTGTTGATGGAAAATTAAAACAAATATAATGGCAAAAACAGGAAGATGCATGATGAGCAAAGAAATAAAAACATTTCTGGGGATCACGTTATTCTTCTTTGATGCTGGGGGCTGAAAGTTTTCATTCCAATCCATTTGGGAATCTCAAAAACCTCAGGTGTATTTTAAAACCAGACTTGAGCTTGGTCATTCTAGAACTTCCACTTTGTTTCCTTACAGTTGCTATCTAAGTTTGCTTTGATCTGTGTACAGAGACTTTTAAAAAAAAACTTCAATTTGTCCCCTACAACGAAATCCAATGAGTGAAACTTAACTCTTTTGCACTTTGAAGCAGATGGTCTGCTTGTATTTCTGTTGGGTATTAACAGTTGAATTGGTAAAGTAATACAAAACACCCTTTGTTTGTTGTATAAGGAAGGAAAATACAACCCAGAGAAAATCTGTAACGCCTACCTCTCCAATTGTCCCCTGGGCCTGGACAGTACTATCTGAGTGATATTGCTATCATTATATGATACAGAATTTAAATAAACTATTGTTTTTTTATTTGTCTATATATTCCGCTAAAGAAAGGTTTCATTTCCCTCTCTTTCTTTCAGCTTTATCCACAGCATAGTGAACTGAAATGAATCCATGTTTTTGGCCAGTTATTCAATTGTAATGAATGTAGGTCACGAATTTAACATTAAATATGAGTCAAATTTTGTAACCACGTAGGAAAATTGAGAAAATTAAGTGAGCTAGTGACTTTGGGGAGGAATTAAACTCTGTTCAATATGAAGTGCTGATGGAGGATTACACCTGAAATGTTGATCTGTGCTTTCTGTTCACATGAGCATACTAATCTGCCTGGCATGACCAGAATTTTTTTCACATTACTGATCTTGTTTTACATCTTTTTTCTTCTTTAATTTCTAATATCTTCTAACTGATAACAAAATAATTTTGTATACCAACATCACTTCCACAAAATGATGAACAAAATACTTCATTGTTTCACTTTATCATAAGTATGCACTTTTTTTTACTAAATGATCCTTCAACAACATTCTTGTTTGCTCTCCTTTTCCATTTAGTTTATTTACAGATTGTAAATTCTCTTCATTTCTCCATGATACTCTCTTTCTCTTCTTTGCTGTGGATTTAATATTTATTTTGCATTTTTCCCCTCTATTATTCTGTTTGGTTATATTTTATTTTTGTAATATCCCTTTTATTTTCCCTTCAAACTTTAATTTATTTTTATCTCCTTAATCCTGCTGTTATAAATTCTGTCATTCTTCATAAACATGGTGTCTTTGTTATATATCTTTTGTTTGATATCTTTCCCCTTATTTCAATTCTTTGTTTTTAACTCCAACAACAATCAAGAAACTCAATACCATCAAGACAAAGCAGCCTATTTCACTCTCTTAGCTATTGGTTCATAGTGCCAAAAGTGCATTCCATCCACAAAATGTACCGCAGTAAGTTGCCTAGGTTCTTTCAGCGGCACTTTCCAAACTCATGACCTCTATCAGCTAGAACAACAGACAACATATGCGTGGGGATATGCAGCACCTGTAAGTTCTCTTCCTAGTCAATCACCATCTCGACTTGCAATCATATCATCGTTCTCTCACTCTGACCAGTAAAAAATCTGAAACTCCCTTTTTGCACTGTGATGTGACTACACCAGAAAGACTGCACTGGTTGAAGAAGGTCATTCACCATCACAATCTTCTCCAAGTCAATTAGGAATGGGCAATAAATATTGGCCTTTCGAGTGATGCCCATTTCCCAAAGTACAAATAAAAAGAAAGTCATAGCAGAGAAAATATACACACTTTTTCACAGCTACAGTCTGTGTTGCAGCTGAGGATGGCTTGCAGTAGAACTTTGGTCCCAACCGCAATTGTACTTTGCCACTTCCAGTCTCTGAAATTGAAAGATTAAATTTCCACTTGTTTCAAGTAGTTATTATCAATGAATTCTCGGCAGAATCAGCCAAACCAGTTCAAAAATTTGGTGAATTGTAAAGATAAATGAATTGCACTCAAAGTAAAATTGTCTTCATGTTCTATTGCAAAATTTTGCACTGGCTCAAGATTCAATTTGCCTTTATAGACCCACCTGCAATATTGACCTCACCTCACCAAATTAGAATTGCAAGATTCCATCAATTCCAGTGGTTAAGGAGAGCTGTTCAAATAAGACTTATTTTTGTACATGTATGGGCACTTGTAGGGATGTTTTAAAAGTATATTCATATCAAAACAAATTTACTAAGAAACACCAATTAAAGTATTAAATGGTTCAGTACAGTTTTGTAAAACATTTTTCAGTAATTTTAAAACAGATTACTCGCAGATGGTGAAGGGACAGTTTTATTAAATATTTATATGGGATCATCAACCAATTTTCAAGTGTATTACTGCAATTGTACCAAGCTAGCATTCTTAAATACCTCAAGGAACTCATAAAATGAAAAAAAAACAATCATATTCTGCTGCATTCTGACAGAAAAATTGATTCATGGAAGATTTCATATGTATGATTATGCAAATATATTTTAGCAGAAATTAAAATGCAATCTGAGCCTTGGAGCAAATGCAACATAGGTTTACCAAATGATAACTAGACTCAATGTGTTATGAGTAGAGACCGAGCAAATGAGGATTGTACACCCCAGTACTGTGAAGGTTAATGGGTAATTTGAAGCTTTCAAGATATTATGGAGAATAGATGAGATACGGAGGGAGAAAAACAATTAATGTTGCTTGGACTGTTGGACTAGGGAACATTATTTTAAAAGGGCAACCAGGCCTTTCAGGAGCAAATTTTTTTTAAAAAATCATGTAAACACTGCAGTTTGAAACTTTCTCCACACATGGCAATGGTGCCAGAACAGTAAGTAATTTTAAATCAGAAATTGACAGGTTCTTTTGGCATGTTGACCAAAGATATGGAGGAATATGAGGGAATGGAATTAGGTCTCGGGTGAGACATTACCTTATTGAATGCCAGATCGAACGTGGGTGTCTAAATGAGATACTCCTACTTCTTTGTTTTAATCTTCACAACCAGCACAACTTCAAACATAACTTCCTCCGATGTCTAGGGTCGGGGCCCTTCTTCAGAATTTCTGAAGAAGAGTCCCGACTCGAAACGTCAGCTTTCCTGCTCCTCTGATACTGCCTGGTCCGGTGTGTTCATTCAGCTCCACACTGTGTTATCTCTGACTCCAGCATCGGCAATTCATACTATCTCTCCCTCCAATGTCTGCCTTGCAGTCAAAGCCACACTCTACAATAGCACAATCGAAAACGAAGGTGCTCCTGCAGCCACCATTGCTTTTACATCCTCAAATTCTGGTGATTTAATTCTCCCGAAGTTACCTTGTCATGTTGACTGACGGAGGCATCCATCCACTGTGGTCACTGAGCCATGTGACCGTCCACTATTTCCCCCCCCCTTAACGCCGAAGAAATTTTAGAAAAAGAAATAAAATTGAAATCGTTCAGCAGAAGCCTGACAAAGCTTCTTACGTTCGTTTTAGCAAAGATGCTTAACATTTTGCAGCAAATTATATTTCAGAAGCATACGATTTGTGGGTTTATGCCAACGCCCTCCGCTTTACCAGGCTTGGCATTTGCCAGCTGTCAATTAGCCACTAACCACACTGCTCGCTCCTGGCTGCTCCTCGCAACAAGAAAGAGAATTGGTCACAAACACAAAAAAGAATGAACAATGACGGAGGGTCGAAAGAATGTTTTCAGCAGGTACACTTTTTACCAGCTATTTCCTATACAGTGGGAAAACAATTTATTCTGAGCCGCATGAAATGGAAGAGGGAGGGGAAACGCGTTCGGACCGCTTACTGAGAGTGTAAAACCTGAAACTAGATCTAAGCTAAGAGGGGAATAAGGAAAAGCATTAGAAAGCTACTGAGATTTTAGGGCTGTGAAATAAATCAGCAAAGCGCCTTGTGTCTACTTTTGATAAAAGGCCTGTCACAGAATATAAATTTGTGTGTGGTTTTGGACACTTTTGGAAACCCGTGTACTGTATAATTAAACAGGCGCCAACGCCACTTAGATTGTGAATCGCTGTTTTGGGTTTCATTGTTTCAAACCTTCCGCAGAATTGTTATTGAATTTGGGAGCGAAATGAAGTTTTGAGTCTATTTGAATTCAGACTCCTCGTGATAAGGCTTCCTCAAAGCAGAAGCTTTGATATTCCCCAGTGCAGATTACCTTTCTGATCAATTCGGCTGTTTTAAAGTCCAGCTTGAACACCCAGAACAAAGTTATTAGCTGATACAAATTGCACTGTTTCCAAGGGTTTACATGGGACCTGAAGGAGGAAACTGGACAATTTTCTTGTCGTCAGGTCCTTTTAATGTTTAATTGGTCCTATCTTTACATTTTGGCGCCTCTCATCATGTCATACACCAATTGAATTGTACGCTTGAAGTGCATTCACTCGGATAGGTTAATATTTAATTTCTGTGGATTTTTGTTTTCCCAGTACGGTTGTGAATCTGTGCACCTCGCAAAGAAATCTACAGCCTTGTGTCTCAAACTTCTTTGAACCTACCTAAGAAAAAAGAACAATTGAAACAGCTAATTTTCCAAAATTGCAATAAAATGTGCGGTTGAAATATCCCAGTCAGTGCACACTCATTAACAAGGTGTATGCGATTAGTCACTTCAGAGATTGTAAGCGATCTGAATGATGAGATGAAAACTTTTGTTTTTTTTCTTTCTTTGCCTGAATAAACGTGGAGAAACTCAGTATTTGGGAGGTAACTTCGAATTAAATTTGATTAACCAACCCAGTAAATCTTTGCGTGCTGCAAGCTCCTCCCACAGCGACCAGCCGTCCAATTTCAACCCTCGGCGCCAGCCAATAAGGGATTTGTGTATTTACCCTGAACTACAATAGGTAGATGCGGTGGTAGCGAGAGCAGAGCAAAGTTTGGAGAGATCTGCATCCACACACGTGTGCTGCTTCAAGTGTCATTCGCACAGAGCCACGAAACGCTCCCTTTCATCTCACAGGAGAATGCTCTTGCCCTGCTTAGTGCTGGCCCTAGCTGCCTTTGGCTATGTTCCCTCCAGCCAAGCGCCAATGATTCCTTCTTGCCCAGCTCGGTGCCACTGTGAAGAGGATGGCATTCTGCTGTGGGTCGATTGCTCAGAGCTCGGGTTTACAGCATTGCCGGAAGACTTGAGCCCGTTGACGTCCTACCTGTAAGTGTCTGTAATCTTTCAGATAAACGTGCTATGGTACAAAACATGAATTCATTAAGTTAAAGGTGCATCGTTTCCTCTCTCACGTACTCTGAAGGAAAATGTAATAGAACCAAGAACTTTCGGTGGGATGTCGGCAGTTAGGCGAAGATGCTGTCGTTTTAGTTACAAGCCCCATCCCCTCAGCCCCACATTGTTGCGTGTAACGAGCTGCAAGTCAGAGACAGGGCGACTGCGTTATTTCGTTCATGTGACAAGAGGGAAGTGATGAACATTGATGCTGGCTATAGATGCACGGTCAGAAACAGTGGGGAGAGCAGATTCTGACGTGGGATCGACACGTGTAAAAGGTGGGGGTGCTCTTTCAAAGTGCTGGCACCGACACGATAGACCGAGTGGCCACTTGTTGTGCCGCGTAATTCTGTGATATGTCCCGCGACCCTACCGGATAGCCAGCGTACTGGAAATAGTAGATGGTCAAGTCAATGTTCCAAGTTTGTTTCTCATTACAGTGAGATCAAAGCAATTGCAACAGTGATATTAGCTAACGAATAAGTTTGATACTCTTCCCATATAGTCTACGGAAATTGTTGGTGTGTGTGTATATATATGTATGGACTGCATGTGTTCGCTGGGATGAATATTATATATTTATAATTCACAATTGAGACTGTTTATTTGATTAACGCTATTTATGACTTGGTCAATAATAACGATGGAGTAAGCTAGGTTAAAAAGATATCATATCAATGATGATTAGCTAGAACCGAGTGGACAAAAAGTTACTACTGATTGAACACAAACTCCTCAATAATTGTGGCTCGCAGCTTTCGGAACGCACTCTCTCGAATGAAAGACGATCTGGTTTAACCCGTAGTCCGCTGCGATTATGTCAGAGAGCCACTGTAACGGTGGAACAAAATAACATCGCAGTTCCTTTGCTGTTACGGTGCAGTAAAATTGTACCTTACTTGTTTTACTATCGCGAGGGCAAATGATTATCCGGTGCCAAAAATAGTTTCTATAAGAAAGTAATTACTCGCTTCCGTCGGTTGGTTAAAAGGGACAGGAGAATAATTTCCGCCCTGTGCTTAGAATTTTAAATAGCTGTAACTTTATATGAAAGACAAACAGGCTGCAACAACATACTGACATGCTCAGAAATAGACGGGCACATCAAAAAGCTTTTATAAATTGCCTTTAATGCTGCACCTGCCAGGAATATTAATCCGGCTCTTTGCATTACTTACGAGTAGTGCTCTAAATCCCCCTAAAAAAAGACTGAGAACCACAACGTTACATCAGAGTGATCCTTCTAGTGCATTGTGTCGCGCCCGGGCCACTGTAATTGTTTCCGTTAATATGTAAATCATGAAGATGATTTTTTTTGTACAATGAACGTTTTCGCAAACTTAGCACGCAACGATTACAAATGAACTTCCAGCGTCCGCAATATGTCTGAGCTGAACAAATTTGCAGCTCCTCGCATTCGAAAGGTTTTTAACTTCACACTCAATTCAGTTGTACAACGAGCCATACCCCTACTCAGGGGCTCGATCTGAGCCTGAGACTTCCTTCCGAACAGCTTCAGATGTAAGTGTTGGACACACCGGAGAGGGGTGGTGCAGGCGTTAGAAAGTTGCAGTGGGCAAATGCCTCCTTCCAGATAATGTTCCGGACGCAGATTACCCCTAACTCTGCTGATCGTCCTAAGGCAGGTTGATTATAGATTTAAAACAGACGGGACGAATTAAAGTGAGTAAACGGCAACGTCAAACTATAGAATCTTGGTGGGTTTTGTGTTTTGATCCAATATTCTGAATGCAAACCCATTTCTGAAGCTGTATATTACCGCACAGTAAACTGAAAATATAAATGGAAACCCTATAGTAAAAACTGAACATTAAGTTCTCAAATATAGTAATCATACAGATGTGTAATTTCTGAATAGTTACGAGAGAACCATAAAATATGGTTTACATTCTCTGTAAATATACCGAAAATGACTTGCGGTTCTGTAACTTTCTCATTCATGTTTTTTTACATGGCGATTTTGGCGTGTTCACACTGATTAGTGTGCTGAATAAACATTTACAGTCTCTCTTTTTACACCAAAGGAATAAATCAGCCGGGGGCCTTCAAAAGGCTATACATTTGGCTCGGATGATGAGGTAGATATTTGGCTGTCACTTACACTTGGGAACTTCCTTTGAAATCACTGGAAATGTACAGGCGTCAGGGAAATTGTCTTTGGTACCACACGCACATCAATCAGTGATGGCTGTAGCTTCAGGCGTTGATGCAGTCAAGCTCACCTGTGTGGACTTTTACAATCTGTGTCTACGATTTGAGTCCATAAACGTTATTTAATGTAAAAAGCCACAATCCCTTGTCCTTTGCAAGTATTTTGATAACCTTGATTTTCAATATAATTCTTCAAATGTAAGCCATTGATAGGACTAATTTGTTTCAACGTGTACTTTTTCAAAGTGTTAAATTGCTCACTTTGTACCAAAGTAAATACTTTTTGAAAAGGCAAAGGCTTGGAAAACTATTGAACAGTATTGTTAAAGGTGATTTTCAGGTATCTTGTAATTAGATATTTGGTTTCTAAGAACTGTATTAACAAGCTCCCGCTACACAGCTTGAATAGATGTAATAGGTGCTGATGTATATATTATTACAGGTGTGTCTCAATTCATTAAAACTGTTCCTTTGAACTAAGCTATCCTTTATAAGCATGTTTTAAATAACATGCATATAATCAATGCACAAAAATGGTCAAATAAGACACACCAGCAATAACACATTCAGGACAAATATCATAAATGTGTTTTTAACAACTCGAAAATGTTTTCTCCGGGACTATGCCTTGACATGATATTATACTATATATTATGTACAATTTGTATTGATGCAAAATAGTCTGGTACAAATTGTGTGGTGCATTTTGAAGACCAAATTAGTTTGATCTGATTTGCAAAAGGGGGAATGCAGTCTCCCACTACTCATTTTCACACCTGCTGCAGTGGGAATACAGCCCAAATAAAACAATCATTTAAACATTATTGAATTGTTATAACAACTTTTTTGATAAGGATTGTCAAGACAATCTTCCTTTTCTAGCAATACAATTGAGTTGGAAATCAATTGTTATTCCAGAGGCCCCTTCTCATCCTTTAGATAATAAGTTGCCAAGAAAACGTTGCAATTGCTCACATAAGTTATCTGCCTCATATCACTCTCAATAGATGACAATGCCAATAGTTACACCGAATGTAATCACACAGAAGATATTTGGCATATACCAAACATGTCTGTTGAACTGATGCAATTTTCTTTGCAGTTCAGCCCTTATTGATGATTCAAATTTTATGCGTCGCTTAAAATGTTCATCTCACTTACATTCCTTGCATTATATCTGTAAGGTAGTAGATAATTCCAAATGGTAAATATATATTTGAGATAATGAATCATGTTTGATAGATGTTTGGATTAACTGTAAATTTAATATAAGAATATGGTTTGGCTCAGCATCAGAACCTTCTTTCATTATTGTGAATGCAACTAAAAACATGCTTGGAAAAGTGCATGCTAAACAAAAAGTAACATAATTTCTGTAATGAGCTCAAAGGTGTGCCTTTATTTAGGCGCTGGCAATCCATTATCAAGTTTAACACTTCAACATGTGCTTACCATATACTGATGTGTTAATAACCTATAATAAATGTGCACCATATCATTCACAATCTAAGGCATCCCTTACACTGCCAAGTTTGCACTGGAATAAAGCAGGTACAGAGAATGTTCTCAGAAAAAAAAACTTGGCAATGTAAACTTTACAGTCTGGTATTGTATGTGAATTCTCATCTCTTCAGCTGTGAACTCAATCTACCTCATATATCCTAAGGCAATAAGGGAGATTGGTGTGCTTGTTTGATGTCCCCACACAGGCATCCTTGTGCAGCTGTTTAACTTGATTTAGAGGGTTCAAGGTCCGTACTAGTGTAATTTCTTGAAAATAGTGTAAGAGCGGGTTGGACCATTACATTGAAGCAGCATCATGGTCAGCTTTGATATTGAGTGCTGCCATTGCTAAGGTGTAGAAATTGAAGAGGGAATCATTTCTAGGCTGCTATGTGCCTCTTTGAGTAGCCCATTGAAGTGCACATCAACTAGTAGGTGGTCCACCTTCTCATTTGGGTATGGCTGACAATAAGATATGCAAGGTGAAGTTCCACACAATGAAAAAATATAGAAATAAACATAGATATATCCACACATTAACCAGCTCCATCAGCCAAGTCCTGTTTCATGACCAATTTTTCATTTAATTTAACCCAAACTTAAATGCTTCAGGTCTTTGCTGAATCATAAATTGATCCAATACTTGCTGAATGGTTTAACAGAATTGGTGTTTAATGCACTAGGTGGCAGTCTGTTCCTTATAAAGGTTCTTTATAATAATAAATTGCTTATTCTAATTACATTTTCTGATTCTCCTGTTTACTTTTGCACAAGATATATCTTTATGTCTAATGTATGGATTTGTTGCATTATTTAATAGTTTTGCTTTTGAAGCATAATTAAGAATGTGTCCTGTGTGTTTTTGAAACAATTATAATATTTAATCTCCTTAGCAATTCTATGCTCAGTGTTTTAAACTCATCCTGTCCTTGCGTACTTTTATATTTTGATAAAGTTGAATAGACAGTATGTTTCATGTGTGGTCTCCCTTGGATAATTATATAGTGTTAACATTACTTCCTTCAAATTACTGTTCCATGATTTTACTTGTACACATCAATATTTTTATTGTCTTGCACAATACAGGTATAATTTATGTTATGGCAGCAGTTTCATTTTTTCATAATTACTAAACCCTACATAGATTTATCAACATCTGCCATAGATCCTTAGATCCTTAATTAAACATGCATATTTATTCTTCCAAAATCACTCTTAATTTTTAAAATTGATCATCATTTGCCTGAATCCACCATTTTTCAAATGCACGCTTGCATATGTCAGTTTTACTAATGTTATCTTGACTTCATATGTATTGGGAACTGCATTATATCATGGATTGAATTCATGTACTTATTATCAGCATGTTTTCCACGTGATGATTGTATGTTTTCTTACTACAGGATCATCCTAACCTAAATATTTCTAGCAGCAGCCTTCTTGCGAGTTTAAAAATAAAGAAGGCTATTTGTTATCACATACTTACAATAGATGGTTAAAAATGAAATAGTTCACTCAATTGTCTTTAACAGAAAATGAGTAGTTTTAAATGGGGAAACAAAAATACAATTATATTATGTAGTTGTCCCAGATTCTTTCATGATAGGCCTGTGGTTTCTTAGATATGTGATACTTTAACTGGAGTGAAGATTGTTTAAAGGAAAAGGATTTTCAGTAAGCTACTCAGTGTGTTAAATTCAGATTTCTAAGAGTTTGGTTCTCGGGTAAAACTGAAGTTGCATCAGGTTAAGTTGATTGATGAACTCTGTGCAAGCATCCTCTTGCTGAATTTTAAAAGCAAACAGTGAGTATGTCTATCTTACTTTGCGACCTCGAGCATTTCCAGCTACTTTTCCAAATAACTTGAAAATTTAGGTCAGTTATACATCTTGTGTTGTGGTATTCACGTTAAGTGTTTGAAACAGCCCATGTCTATGTATTTGAATGCAGTATTCAGTTTAAAATTATGCTTTCAGGACAGCCTCTCAGGAAAAGACATCACGTCCTATACAACCCTTGGTGGAACATATGCAAAAAGAAAAGGATTGTAAGGAAAAACTGTTATGTCAGGCTGTTTCTTGAATAAGATAGTAAGAACTGCTGATGCTGGAGTCTGAGATAACACAGTGTGGAGCTGGAGGAACACAGCAGGCCAGGCACCTTCAGAGGAGCAGGAAAGCTGACGTTTCGGGTCAGGACCCTTTTTCAGAAATTCTGAAGAAGGGCCCCAACCCAAAACATCAGCTTTCCTGCTCCTCTGATGCTGCCTGGCCTGCTGTGTTCCTGCAGCTCCACACTGTGTTATCTGTTTCTTGAATGGACTTTCAACTCACAAAGGTATTACCAGAAATATACCATAGACCTTATGAAGTAGATGAAAATATGAAGTATAGAATGAGAAACAATTTTGTAGCTCAGTGTATTTGTTCTTTTCCTTCCTGTGATCTCAGTTTATTATAACCCTGGACAAGCCAGATTCCAGAGTGAAACTTGGCTTAAAAGGCCATACATGTTGTTTCTATAATTTGTTCAGCATAGTAATAAGTCACTGAATATATTCACATTAAGCTACATTTATCTAAAAAATATACACAAAAGACAAAATAACCATATGCATGGCAATTTTGAAAGATCTTCTCAAAACAGCAAAGTAAAAAATAATCAACCCCTTTTCACAGCAATCGCCTTTACAGACAATCAATCCTAGTGAAGGTTTGCTTGTATTTTCACTTTAAAATTTCATATGCAAGTGATGAGATCATAAGCATTTCTTTTTGGCAATTTCTTACATATTCACTAACTCAATATTTTTCCCATTCTGCATACAAAGAAATAAACTCAAGGCTTTGACATATTTATGCTACTACAATAGCTTAAGACATCTTTTCTATTGGCCGGGAAGCGGCTGAAAACTAAACTGCCCTTCTGCTGGAATGCACCTTTTCAGTTGAACTCGACTTTGCTGTGGCATTGGGCGCTGTCACCCATACTCTGAAACATAAAAAAAAGAGTTAAGAGTGAGTAGCTATTATTTCACTCGATAGCTTCTTGAATTACTTAGCTTAAGTCATGTAATTTTTTGAAATGACTGTTTTTAGCTCATAGTTCCAATTATTTTTCTGACCTTATCTTAAACAACAAATCAGACCTTTGCAACATTGAAAACTAAACAAGCCATTTACCACTACTTCAGAATTCAAGTTCCCAAATAATAATAGGATAAACATACATCCTATCTCACTACAAAGATAATATTGTGTTGGTAATAATCTTGTACTTCCATGTAATAAGAAATGTGAAACATTGGCAAAAAATTGTAGCTGGCAGTAAACAGACCTATATGGTCTGTCACTATTTCATATATGCAAGGTATTTTTACAACATTCTAAATATGAAGTTAAGGCCAGCTCAATACTATGTGCTCCAAGCACTTCAGGACAAACAATCAAAGACCACATTTGCTCTCTTTATGTGAGTTATCACTTTTATATTGGCAATTTCATCATCAGATAGCACACTTCCAATGTAGCTGAACTCCTTGACCACATTCAACTCAATTACAGTTACACAATTGTTATGGTGTAAAGAGGAAACCCTTCAGCCCATTGTAGTTACACTGGCTCTCAAATAATCATTCAGTGCCCTCTTGAATGCTTCAATTGACTCTGCATCTACCGCAATTCTAGGCATTGTGTTACATATGCCGCTACTCATGTAAAAAATACTCCGATCACAGCTGCTACGTTTGCGAATCACCTTAAATCTGTGTCCTCGCAGTCTTATTCCTTTTATGAACAGGAAGTTTGTGTCTGTCTACTCTATCCAGACCACTTCTGATTCATAACCCTGTGCATGGTTGTCTAAGAACTGGTTGAAAAACTAGCCCAAAATTCCTATAAAAATAATATTAAATAAAATGGTGTTTATTATTGTTAAATAACAAAAAAATGCAAGGCAAGGATGGATGCAGAGTTAAATGTAGGAGTAAAAAGACTGCTTTTGGAGATGAGCTGCATTGTTGTGAGCTTAAACAAAGCGATATCTCATTGATTAAGATCTTCATCCAAATGCACTAACCAATGAGAAATACTTATACTTCCACTGTACATACGAAATAAACACATCACATTAAGTTGGTCTTTCAATGGCATAGCAAATATTGATTACTACCAGTTAGTATATTTGACATTGACAATTAAAATTTTACAAAGGTGGAGATTCATTCTTTCACATTCTAATTGTTTGGTATTTTCCTTAATTTTTTGTTTGGAGTTCTCTTTCTTTCCTTCTTTCTTTCTAGCGCTCTCTCTCTCTCTCTCTCTCAATTCAGTCTCTCTTTCCCTTTAGTTAATTTTTTTCCTGCACCCGATTTGACTTCAAGTCATCATTTTAACTTCCACACCATTGTGCTGTTAATTCCATAGGTTAAGGAGTTACACAGTTGCTTACTTTGTTCATTCAGATCACAGGTGCACCGCAAAAGTCTGTAAAGGCATTTCTCATTTCCAGCAATTTTTAGCACATATTATTTCAGAGATTACATAAGCAAGGGAAATGCTGACTAATGGCAGCTGCTGTTCATTGCCATGCCACAATAATTTGGGCCAATAGCTCAACTTCTTCTGAAACAGTTCCAGCATGAGATGAATGGAAGAATTTGTATTGATTGTACCTTGTATTGTTTTGAATGGAGAAAAATAAGGATGTGCATTGGTCACTGTTCTATCCAAATTAATTTATACAGCTATGTTGGATGATTTAGCAATGGATCGTTAAGTCAGAATTTTGAACTGAATCAGGGAAACTGTTCAACCGGCATGGTAGCTCAGTGGTTAGCTCTGCTGCCTCACAGCAGCAGGAACCTGGGTTCAATTCCACCCCGAGTGACTGTCTGTATGGGGTTTGCACGTTCTCCTCGTGTCCGCGTGGGTTTCCTCCGTGTGCTCCGGTTTCCTCCCACAGTCCAAAGACGTGCAGGGTAGGTGGATTGGCCATGCTAAATTGTCCATAGTGCCCAGGGGTGTGCAGGTCAGATGGGTTAGACATGGGAAAATGCAGGGGTAGGGGAATGGGTCTGGGTGGGATGCTCTTCAGAGGGGCGGTGTGGACTTGTTGGGCCGAATGGCCTGTTTCCACACTGTAGGGATTCTATGATGCTATCAAGACTGCAAGATATAACTACACTTTCAAAACAAATTAAGTAAAATCATTTTCACGCTGACAGCCACAGGTGTACTTGTTCTCTGAAAAGTAAATACTGTACCGACCAATGTCAACCAAACATTAGACACACCTTCAAAAGCTGTGTGAAATGTCTTCCGAATCCACAAAGATAACTGATCAAATCTGCAGCATATAATTGTTGACACGGTAATGAGAATATCACATTGTTTGATTACCTCACTACGTGAGCCATAAATTCTAATTATTCCCACATTCATATCATGATATAGTTCACGCAAGTATTGATTGGGATCAACCACAGTATATGTTTAGATTTCTGACCTTTGTAATTGTATATGTATCAACAAGAAATAGATAACAATCTGGTTCACGAAGCACGTTATGACTTCAATAAAGTATAACAGAATAATAAAAGTATTAAAATAATGGTAAACTCTTCAATATGCCCTTAACTTTCTCCATTCTATTTATTAAGTGAGGTAGTGAAATCTACTAATTGTGATGACCCTTAGATACACATTAAACAACAAATTGATTTATTAATAGTCTTTTTTTTACACTTGATATTTACAATGGATTTTACTATAAACAATTAAACAAATCTAATTTAGGAATCAAGCTTAAAAAATGGTCCAGTCATTCCTCTGTATCCACCAAATCAGTTTTCGAGAATTTGCGTACTTGTGCCAAGAAATAAGTGACCAATTAATCAACGTCTGCAGGCAAAAATCACATATTTTGTGGTAACCCAGAAATAATTTTAAGTGGCGCGCTTTGGGCTGCCGTACAACCTCATGGGAGACGGTTAGAAGGAATATAAATGTGAATACCCACTCATACCCCTCCCTCAACATGTGCTCAAATACTCTCGGCAGCTCCCTTCTCTTGCTTGCCTCATTGAAGTTAGTTGTGCACATCTCGCTCTCACACTTGCCCCCATATCCTTTGTGTTTTGGATGGCTCTCAAGCAAAGTGGAAGTACTACTGTGCCTGAGCGCAAGAAGGTGGTGACGAGGCTTAGTAAAAAAGATGAAAGTGTTGGATAAGTGAGGGTGAACTCACAGCCTACAAATGAGTCTACCATATTCCATAAATATGCTACTTGAATCTTAACAAGTCAGTAACATTTATTACTTTAACCCAAAACACCCAAAAGTAATAGGCAAAAAGTTATAATCTTCATGTCTGGGAAGCTAACCCCCTTTTTTGACCATAAGTTATTAAGCTTTGTACTTCATTCCCAGGGGTTTCAGGAATGTGTTCGAAATAGCCACTAACAAGCACTTTTATAGTGATTATCTATTAAAATATTAATATATATGAAGATATATGAAAACCTGATGGCAATCAAAATTAGTTACAAATTACAAAATTAGTGGGATCAATGAATCTCCCTTTCTGATTCACTGGTATGCATAGTGCAGTAGATTTTAATCAGTTCACTGGCAAATGCTGGTGTAAATTTGCCACTAAAGGATCGAAGAATATAAAAAGCTAATTAATGAAATTCAACACCACTATTGCTGGTCAAGCTAATTTTGGGTTTTAGAATAATGTGTTGAAGTCTATTGTGAATCCTACATATCTATTATTTTGTTAGCAAGAAGTATATTTAGTACCTTCACATTCACAATTTGGTGCTTACGCTCCAAGTCAAATGATTTGCTTACATAAATGTTATCCATTGCCTCTGGTCAGATTAGAAATCAAAAGCAACAACAAATCTAATTTATATTATACCTTCAACACAGAACATGTCCTTTCTCCTTATTTTCATCTTCAAGACAAATTCTATCTGAGGCTTTCATAAACTAGAATTATAAATTGCTGACCCAACTTTATTACTCTTCTGGAGATCTCTGTAATGTCACAATTTCAAAAGATTGGTCCCCAAAGCAATGCATGGTATCCTAAGCATTGCCTAACTTTTTAATTGGGCGATATTGGATATTATTTTATATGTTTTCTACTGTCATGATTATTGAGCTGTCCAAACCAATAGTAGCAGGGATGTTGTTACAGGGATCTTTACAGGGTTTTAAATGGACATAGAGGAAAATAAAGATAAAATAGGTAAAATGCACATTTTTGACATTTGGGAGTTGAATATAGTGTAGCAGGGATGAACGATTTAATAATGGAGCTCAATTCACATAGCCCAACTAGATTAAGATTTTGAGATAGTAGGAACTGCTGATGCTGGAGTCAGAGATAACAGTGTGGAGCTGGAGGAGCACAGCAGGCCAGGCAGCATCAGAGGAGCAGGAAAGCTAAAGTTTTGGGTCGGGACCCTTCTTCAGAAAGTTTCAGAAGAAGAATCCAGACCCGAAACGTCAGCTAGACTAAGATTTTTCTGTTTTCTTAGTTTACCTTGGAGAAAGTAGAAATTAAAAGTTATCGTGGAGTGAGAAATAAAAACCAAGTCATGTTCTGATGGTATGGACTGATAACAATTAACAATGATTCTTATTTCTGTTCAAGGAACCTTCACAATGAAGTCCATTTTAGTTTGAGAACTGGTACACTGACGTAATCTTGAAAAGAAGTAACTCATGTTCATTACGTTCATTATGGTGGCCTGCTGTTCTTAATACTGGTAATATTTTTGCTAGATTGAACTAAAATAGACTTCTGCTACCCTTTCCATTCTGTTCATGGATCACTTCTTGCCTCAAGTGTGGTACATGTCCTTTGCTGGAGCGAAAGAGATTACAATAGACCAGAGCTGGTGACAGAGCCTTGCTATTCATTATCTTGCATGGCATTGAAGGAACGAAATAAATCTAAGTTAGTCATTCACTGAAAGTAGTCAATGTGACAGGTTCTAGGAAACTGCAAATTCCAGTTGTATCAGAGTAAACTTGTGACTCAGAGACCATTAGTTCTTCTACATGTATACATGAGGACAATCGCATCAGTTGCTTTGGGAAGAATATTCCAATGTATTTTGGGGCCTCATTATTTAAAAGCATATCATTGAAGTCATACCGGAGTTTTGTTAAGTGCTTGTGATAATTCAGTTGATTTGGACACCGAACCACTTCCAATTGTAATTAAAATCTTGCAAAGGCGAGGTAAAATGCTTCATACAAACACAGTAATTTTGTAATGTGCCATGACAGTTTACAGGATTGGGACTAGAGTTATCACAACATTGAAAAGCTAAATCCTGGGAATCAAAAGACTCCAAGAACAGCAGTTATTTTCTTTAAGTTCTTTTGCGCACTCATTTTACTGAATTTAATTTTGTGCATGTTTTCTTCTTTCTTTATTTATTTCCATGAAACATTTTTTTCTATAATTACAGAGCATGTAAATCCCTTACTAAATGTAAGTGCAGGTTATATTTTGACAAAATTAGGGAACATTAAATGGATAGGATATTTGGTCTTGAACAAAGACTCATCAGTTGTTATTTTGTGAAGCTGTATTTATTATCTTTCATTACCTTTTGAAGACATCATGACAATTTGACGGCTGTGTTCCTTTGCTGATATGTTGTGGCATTTTGGTCCTGCTCCCATAATTAGTATAGTGTCCTATTTCAAGGCTGACTTTTTTTTATGCAAAGTCCAAGTATATAAAGGATAAGTAAAGAGGAGGCAGTCTTTTAGCATTGTAAATATACATTCTGACAGATGATGCCTTTTTATTTAAATAAAGTCAAATGGATGTCACCGATGTGAAAATAAGGTAAAGATTTACTACACTCTGGAGTAGAGTTTCCACTTTAGACAAAATGTTCTTGAAATTGCACTCATTAGCTTCTCATTTAAATTTCTGCTGAAATTATTTTTCAAGGGAACAAATACAAAATCTTTCGTGATAAGTGCAATCCTTTTGCTCTGTGTGACTGTGACAAACGTAAAGTTTACCTCTTCCTCCTTGGCCTGTCTGAATTTCTTAACACACTGATTACACCATCCTCCTCCAATATCTCTTCACTATTGTCCTGCTAGATCAGACCATGCTCGCCTGACTCCTTTCTTATCTATCTAGTCTAACCAGAGAATTATTTGCAATGATTTATTTTCCTACACCCATGCTGAACATTTCTGATATGATTGAATGATCTATCTTTGGCGTGGCTCCTATTTTGCATATAAGTACTGCTGTCTAAGAACGTCATCCAAAGGTATAGCTTTAGTTTTCACATGTCATAGAGTTACAGTCATACAACATGGAAACAGCCCCTCCTGTCCAACCAGTCCACGCCAAACATAATTCCAAACTAAACTAGTCCCACCTGCCTGTTCCAGGCCCATATCCCTCCAAACCTTTCCTATTCATGTACTTATCCAAAAGTCCTTTAAACGTTATAATTGTACCCACATCCACCACTTCTTCAGGAAGTTCATTCCATGTGTGAATCACTCTCTTGTGAAAAAAAGTTGTCTCTCCAGTCTTTTTAAATCTTGTTCTCTCACCTTGAAAATGTGCCCCAATAGTCTTGAAATCCCCCTTCCTACGGAAAAGGCAATTACCATTTAACTCTATCTATACCCTTCATTATTTTATAAATTTCTATAAGGTCACCTCTTAACCTCTTACGCTCCAGTGATAAAATCCCCAGTCTATCCTATCTTTTTTTTATAACTGGTAAATCCCTTCTGAACCCTCTCCAGCTGAATAATATCCTTCTTATAACTGGGCGACCAGAATTGATGATCCTGATAATACAAAGCTCTACCTCTCCAGCACCTTTCTTAACTCCTTGGATGTTACTAAATTGTCATATTGCATATCTAAAAGCCAATGTTGAATGAGCAAAACTTTTCTCAATTTAAATATTGGGAACCCATTATTTTTCGTCCCTGCTCCAAACTTTGATTTCTAGTGATTCACTCCTTTCTTTTCCCTGGCAACAATCTGAGATTAAACCAGTCTGTCTACAACCCTGGTATCACATTTGATCCAGTGAGCTTCTATTTGTGCCATAATTAAGACCACTTTTTTCCTTCTGTGTGATGTCACAGGACTTTGCAACTGGAGCAGCTTGTCTGCTGCTGAAACCTTCCTTCATGCCTTTGTTTACTTTCGATTGGATTACTCCAACATATACCTGGCTGGTCTCCCACATTATATCCTCCATAAACTTGAGGCCATCCAAATCTTTATTGCCTGTGCATAACCTACAGCAAAATCAATTCCTCTCTCATCCCTTATATTCACTTTGCTCCAAGCAGATCAACATTTTGATTTTGGAATTCTTATCTTTGTTTCCAAATCCCTCCATCGTCTTGCTTCTCCCTACCTCTGTAATATCCTATGTTCTCACAAAACCTTCCAAAGTATGCGTACTCATCCGGTTCCACTGGCTTCGCCAATTCCAATTGCTCCAGCATTGGTGGTTGATCTTTCCAAGCTACATATAAGCCCCAAGGTCCAGGATAACCTCTCTAATGTGCATTGCATCTTTAAGACATTCCTTAGAGTTTGGCTCTTTGTTCAAAACTTTAGTCATCTGGCCTGATTGTTTAGAGTCATACTTTGATTAATAATGCACCTGTAAAACACTTTATTTTAAAGATGCCGTTTGATAGGATATTGTTAAACCTGAAAGTTTCAGAAAAGACTTAGAAGAATTTGGAGGATTTGAGCGATAGGGAGAGGCTAAATAGTTTGGGGCTATGTTCCCTAGAGCATCAGAGGCTGAGGAGTGACCTTATGGAGATTTATACAATCATGAAGGGCATGGATAGAATGAATAGCCAAAGTATTTTTTGCAGGGTAGGGGAGTCCAAAAATAGAGAGCATAGATTTAAGGTGAGAGGGGAAAGATTTAAAAGGGATCTGATGGACAACTTTTTCACGTAGAGAGTGGTGCGTGTATGGAATGAACTACAGAGGAATTGGTGAAGGCTGGTACAATTACAACATCTAAAAGGCATCTGGATGGGTACATGAATAGGAAGGGTTTAGAAGAATATTGGCCAAATGCTGACAAATGGAACCAGATTAATTTGGGGTATCTGGTCATCATGGGCGAGTTGTACCAAAGAGTCTGTTTCCGTGCTGTACAACTCTATGTACCTGTGACTATATAAATAAAAGTTTTTGTTTCTATTTAAAAGTATTCCTTGATGTATTTTAGAGAGGTAAGCTGAAGCAACTTTAGTAATACAACTGAAATAAATTTTAGGACGTCTGTCACCTGTAACTAATGTGATTTAGAATCTCTGTAAATTATTTGTAAAAATATTATACTGAATTATTTCATCAATATTACTAGTGGTTCTATCTGAGTTTTCAAATAATTTCAATATTTTTCTTACGGAAAATCTTTTAAAACACGCTTTCTAGTCCTTGTGTAGCTGAGAAAATGAGCTGTTTCAAGATTTATTTATCAAAGGAGTAGTGCCCTCAGAAGCTTAGGTTTACAGCCAATTCTTTGGCTACATGTTTAAAGTTGATCTGCAACAATGACTGTGAAAACCAAAAACTACCCTTAACATTTATCCATAGGTGTCACTGGTTACATGATAACATTAATCCAACTTGCTGTCCTTAGCTATAGAATGCAAGTTACCAGTTCTTAATTCCCTGTGCACACAGTTTCAGTATCTTCATCATGTACTTTGAAGGACTGTGGAGATTAATTGAGTGGCAGGTTTTTATTCTTTGGGGTATATATATTATACCCATGCAACCATTCTTGTTGCCTCATGTGATGTCACTATACATTCAGAAATATATGAATTGGATAATATTTCACTTTGTGAATGTAAAACTGTCCTGTAACCATCAGCACTATGTCATGCAACTTTATTACCAATGTTTAAATGAGAAACCTTCATCCAAGTTGGAAGCACTACGCTCAGTAAAAGTTAGAAATTCATGCTGTTATCAATTCCAACAATACCAAGATTGTTTACACAAAATGAGTTTTAAAAAAAAACAAAGTTGTGAGCTTTTACAAACCATGTGTATAAAGAAGTGTAGCTAAAGTGAATGTTGATCCCTTATAGGCAGAGACAAGAGTATTAAAGTGGCAGAAACTTTGAATAAATATCTTGTGTCTATCTTCACAGTTCAAGACATTAGGTAGAAAAAAGAAATAAAGAGCAACCAAGAGACCATTAAGTTGAGGGCCTTAAAATAATAAATACCATCAGACAGGAAGTATTAAGGAACTTAAATATTTAAAACCCAACAAGTTCCTGGAACTTGATGGCCAATGTCCTGAGATTTTAAAAAAGTAGTTGCAAAGATAGCAGATTCAGTCATTATGATTTTTGAAAATTCCCTAGATTCTAGATTCTTCTGGATTAGAAATTAGCAAATGTAACTGTGCTATTCAGAAAAGAAAGGAGAGAGAAAATGGAGAACGGTAGGCCAGTTAATGTGAAAATGGTCATCAGCAAAATGTTGGAATCTTTTTATTAAGCATATCTTACAAAAATTGTCGCCTGACCAGAGTCAACGTTCTTTTATGAAAAGGGAATGGCATTTGACAAATGGATTTGAATTTTATTGAGGATATAATAAATAGGGTAGATAAAGATGATGTAATATATATGGATTTCAAAAAGTTATTTGATAAGGTGTCACGCTTAAGGTAAATGTACTTGATAAGTGACTCATAGATAAAAGGTACTGCAGATGCTGGAGAATCCGAGATAACAAGCATGGGGCTGGATGAACACAGTAGGTCAAGCAACATCATATCCTGCTCCTATGATGCTGCTTGACCTGCTGTGTTCATCCAGCCCCATGCTTGTTATCTCTGATAAGTGACTCATGTTGTGAGTAATATATTAACATTGATAGAAGTTTGGTTAATGCACAAGAAGCTGAGAATAAGGATAAACAGGGTATTTTCAAGATGCCAGACAATAACTCGTGGATTGCTACAAGGATCAGTGCTAAGGCCTCAGCTATTTTCTACCTCTAGTAGTGATGTAAATGAAGAAAGAGAGGGTAATAGATTATACTTTGTTGACAGTGCAAATCTAAGTTGCAATGAAAGCTGTGAAGAGAGCTAGAGATATAGATAGGTTATGTGAATGGACAAGAAATTGGTCAAAAGTGGAAATCGTAAGGTCATTTGCTTTGGTAGTAATAATAGAAAAGCAGAAGTCTTTTTTTAAGCATGGAACATTTAAGTATTGATGTTTTTGGATATACTGATACAAGAAACGCAGAAAGTTAGCGTGAAGCCACAGCAAATAATTAAGAAGACAAGTTACATGTTCCTCTTGGCTGCACAGGGATTGGAGTACAAAAATAAGGAAGTCTTGTCACAATTGTCTCAAATGTTTCACTTGAAGTGCCGCCTGCAGTTTTGTTTTCCCTATCTGAGAAAGGATATATTTGCTTTAAAGGAGTACAGCAAACGTTCACTAGATACCCTCTGAAGTTTATAAGAATGTGAGATATTCAATTAAAAGGTACAAGATTTGGCAGAGTAGGCTGAGAGGTTGTTTCTTCTGAATGGAGATCTAGGACTGTCTGAGGAAAAGGCATTTATCATTTACATGTCAGATGAGAAGAAATTTCCTCATTCAGAATGCATTGTGAATTTAGACATTCCCTACCCTAAAAAGTTGTGAATTCTCCATCATTGAGTGTATCAAGTTTGTGACAAACTGTTCCCTTCATCACTCAAGGGAGAAGGGGGAGAGAGGAGAAAATGGAATTCAAAAGGCAGACCAGCCTCAGTGTTGAATGGGCTTGAGAGAACCTATGCTCCTGCTCCTATTTATTTTATTTGTTTATAATGAACAAAAATAAAAGCATTTGAAAATGCCCAAATTTAAATTATGCTCACTATATGAAACATGTTATGATCCCAGCAGATGCTATTGTTGGACAAGTCAGATCTAAGACTGTAGTCCAGCTTGAGAGACCTTATTTTGTTTTGTTTTTATTTACCAAGGTAGTGTTTCATTGATACACAAGCGCACAATGCTGCAAGTTAGGTTTTAGCAAAAAACAACACAAGATAAAATGGAATAAACCAAAATACTTACAAATAACACAATTTGAAAGACTTTGAGACATACAGGAAAATGTAATTCCATCTAACTCAACACCATCATTTTGTGGTACTCAAATACCAGGGAAATTTCTATTCTCCATCATATTTGAGTTTCACTTCATTATTTCTTTCAATTCCTTATCTTGAGAGTTTGATAGTCTTTCTTGGTCAGTCATCCAACTGAGCTTATACTTTCTCAGTTTTAAATAACCCTTTCAGGTTCTAACCTTCTGGTCAGCAGTTTTCAACTAAAACCCTTATACCGAAGTAACATTTTTCTTAACTGTTCTGAACTAACTTCTTTGTGCACAAGACTGTTCTTACATCTTAAAATAAATCTGAACTTTCAAAATACTTATAAAGTTTAGCTATTTAAAAATTACAGTAGCACCACCAAAGGATGCAAGTGCTATCGCTACATTAAGAATGATAGTGCATCGTTCAGCTACTTTCCCTTGCACATATTCAGAATGTTGGTGACATCTTTACAGTGAAACAATGTGCAATAAGAGCATAATTGCATGTAATATGTAGCTGTGAGGATGCCACGTGGCACTTGTGTAGATTTGCTGTATTATAAAAAGACAAATTGACACATTCCTTATCTCCTGAAATAATTGAGGAATAGAGTCATTCTGACTGAAGAATGCTGATGCCATATCACATAGGTATATTGCAGTGATGTTCCAGTTTGTGACACTTGATGCCTAATCTGTCAACCAAGCTTCATTAAAGAACAAATTAGATTTTCAATGAACCCATTTTCAGAAAAGGCTGTCCAACTAACTGCAAACTCTGAACAAACAAAAAGCTCTACTGAAATGCGATGGTCAGAAGCACTAAAAAAGCTACCATTTAGTTAGATATTGACTTTTTAGAATTCCACATTACTTTTAAGGTGCATTAAGAGCAGGCCTGGACGTGTCTAAGATTTCTATTGGCAACATTTGTTGATGAATTGCTTAATTCAATCTCTTGTAATAAAATCTTGCTAAGCTGTTCATGATCAAAAGTTTTAAAGGTGCAATTTACTGAGAAAATATTTTCTTTCAAAGCTGCAAGTTTTAATTGAAGAATTTCTTCAAGGTGCTGATCTACAATAGATTTTAAAGAATCCAACAAGATTTCACTCATGAATGGAAAACAGTGGGAATGGCAAGGGAAAAGGAAAAAACATGCTTTCTGTAAACCAGAGGAAGGGTGAAATTCCATTGTGATATTATCATTTTAATGCCTTCGTACGAAATTCCTCTGCTATTTTCAGCACGACTATTTAAACATTTCAGGCTTGACTTGAAATATCAGACCGAATGCATTAATAAATTGATTATATCTCACATTTACATGCTATAGTCGTTCAAACAATATAGTTACCATTATTAAACAGAATATATTATATAGATTTTTAAGAAAAATATTAATACATGAGTAGATCTCACATGATGTTTCTCTGAGGTAGACTAGACTTGGGAGTACAGTTTTTGTCTATATCTCCTGCAGTCTCATAGCTCAGGCGTCATACAACAATTTTACTAAGACTATACACTGGGTGATTAATTCAAAGCAAAACTATTGCATGACTATCTGATACAGAAAGATAAAGAGGCATTGCAGATATAATGATAGCAATGCTATTTACCTAACAATATATGAAATCTGTTTAAGAAGCAAATTGCATTTGTTATTTTCTGAAACCTCAAGTTCTCAGTTCATACCATATAAGATTGTTTTCCCTCTACATTTCATGGCACGACTTGTTTAAGATGAAAGCACTTTATTTATTTATTCCCTATGGTCTGGGTTTGGCTGATTGACGCCAGCCGCAATATCCAAGGTCGCCACTAAAGCACATCATAAACATCCTCCTCTGACTCCGGTTTAAATATCAGTCCCTCACAGCAACACAGAGAAAAAAGCATCTCATCCCAAATAACATAGTTTTGTCAAAGTTTTTAATTAGAGGTGTAAACCTCTTAGAAAACTAAAACAAGACATATACTGTCACTCTCATCTCTCAATTATAATTTGTACTTTTCCTGACTGGTTTGTCGTTCCACAGAGGTAGAGTGAAACTAAAATGTTTATGTGCTGTAAAATTGGCCTTAACAACATCCTTGGATTTCAAGTAACAGTCATTTGTTCATCTTAGATTTGTTCATCTTGTAAGCTCAAGGCAAAAATAGAGCAGATCAAAGGTACAGTGTGAGACAAAGACTTGCAATGATCAGATTATTGCTCATCATGTATTTGTGAAAATTCACAAATGAATTAAATGCCACCAATTTCAGACCTGAAAAGTGCCCAGTCTACTTTTTATTACAAGGTAAAATATATTTAAAATCCGAACGATAAGGGACTAATAAGAGCTCAAAATGCATCAGGACTAGGCAGGAAGGTGGAGTCAAGGCAATCATGATCGTATTGAATAGTGAGTAGACTCAAGGGATTAAACAGATTACTCCCGCTTTTAATCGTATGCATGTAACTGAATAATCACAGCCATTTCACCCTGCTATTCGGCGTCATCATTCTAACGGCAATCTTTTCTCTTGTATACATTGCTGTGATCAGTTGAAATGTGGCTATCTTGTGTTTGTCCTGATGAGTGCAAAAAGACAAACTTCAGTAACATGCCTGTCTTTTCAGCATTATTCATCTTTCCTATTGCATTGCATTCAGTCGCACACGCACGTAATTTCTCAAGGAACTAAGCCTATCCAGTCCATTGCTGCCTGATAAACCTGCACATGTTGTGGTCCACCAGACCATGGGAGATTTATATTTCTTACTATATATCATTTACTCACTCATTCTTTCTCTCTTTTTAGATATATCCAGTACATGAGTGAAACAGAAAAGCACCAAATTAAAGTTTGCAAATAAATTATGTAATTCATCTGTCTAATAGTATTGTTTAATAGTACTGTTGGTGAATTAATTGTTTAACAACACAGAAAAGCACCAAACATAGTTCTCCTATTGTGCTCATGATCATTGCATTACTACAGCAAGCTTCTGCAACTACACAAATAAAAGCAAAAAAAAAAAACTGTGGCTGCTGGAAACCTGAAATAAAAAGAGAAAATGCTGGGGAAACTCAGCAGGTTTGGCAGCATCTGTGGAGGGAGAAACATCGTTAATATTTTGAGTCCAATGTGACTTCTTCAGAAGCCTCTTCTGAAGAAAAGTCATATCAGAATTGAAACATTAAGGGTTTCTGTCTCCTCAGAATCTACCAGGTCTCCTGGGTTTCCCCAGCACTTTTCAAAAATTCCTTTAAGTACCTTATGTTGTTGGTAGCTTATGCCATACAAGAAAGTGGGTGCAGTAGTGATGGTTGTAACTTAGCATCTGTAACAAATGATAGCACTTGGAAAACAAGTGATTAGCCATCTGCAACTGAAGGGCAGCAAGCAGTATGGATTAGATATCTTGGTATTTTCATTTCATACTTCTGATATTCCATCAAGACCATCCTGTTATACCATGAGGAAAATACAATCCATTACTATACTGCACTTATACTTTAAAATGCTAGTTAAAAAGACATTTGGACAAGTATATGAATAGGAAAGGTTTGGAGGGATATGGGCCAGGAGCAGGGAGTTGGGACTAGTTTAGTTTGGGATTATGTTTGGCATGGACTGGTTGCACTATTTCTGTGCTATATGACTGTATGACTCTAGTGTGTGATCTGAGAACTTTTAAAATGTTACATTTAATTATTTTAATGGCAATAGACTCAACTATCTGGAGTATTAAAATATAGACACAAATTGGCACAAAATGGGTCCAATTTCCTGAACAAGAGACTAATTCCAAACCAGGAATATAGTTCAGGCATTTCGTTTTAGGCCACCTCAAGCAGGTCTCTACTTATTTGGGTATTAAATACTTTGCCTGTTGGTATAGAAACTACATGCAGACATTGTGTAAGTCAAGAAATACCGAAATCCATAAGCATGAATTGCAGTCTCCGCATCACTAACGCTTTTAAGAAAAATCATCTGCAATTTGTATTTCTGAACGATGTTGACAAATATGGTGATTCTGGTGCCTTCTTTATTAGAGTTCATGTTCTGTACACAATGTACAATTTAAAAGACAACCATATGCAAGTTGTATTGAAAACATATTGCAGAACTTGTGTTTTTCAGTTAATTCCAAGAACAAAGGAAATGAAATCTCCTGTGATACGGCCTGGCACCTCGGACAGTTGAGTACTTGACTCCTTGCTCAGGATGTTGTGAGTTCAAGTCTTGATTCAGCCTGATACTTGAACCTTGTGTGCCTCCAGGCTTGATTCCGATTTGTTCTCAGCTGAACCACTTGTGGAGGTGCTTCTCAGAGGTGTAGTATTCCAGTACAGGGGAAGTAGCACTTTCCATCTTTATTTCTCTTATTTTGCATTCCCCAGAGGCAGTGACAGCAGCTGTAAAGAAACAACCGTTAGTGCCCCACCCTTCTGCAAAACATGGAAGTGGGGGAGGGGGTATTTGGGTTTAAGTTATGTAAAGGAGAATAGGTTCTTACTGAACACCAGAAGCATTTTTTTTGAATAGGGATTGGTATCATTTCAGATTTTTGCTGATCAAATTTCATATGTCAAGAGAGATTAATTTAGTATTATTTCCGGTAACATAGTTGGCTGTTTTAAGCATCGGTTAATTATTTGTCTAATTTTATTGCTTTAGGGATGGACAAAAAAAAAATTGCTTTAGCCAGCAAAACCCACATCCTGTGAACAAATTCTACAAATCTTTTTGATATTTGTTCAGATCTGAAAATAAAGGTTTTCCAATGGCATGGTTCACATTTCTGATTTCAGTTTTATTACAGGCCGAGAGTGTGACATCTCACACATTTATTTTCAAATATGTTAAAATCTTTTCTGATTCCCCTTCATACATTAGCTTATAGTGGCTTCAATATGTTGAAAGCAAGCTACGAAATAGAACGGTTCCTGAGTTTCCCTACAAGTTTTCAGCCAGCAGGGTGGCTCGGTGGTTAGCACTGCTGCCTCACAATGCTAGTGTCGTGGGTTTGATTCCACTCTTGGGTAACTGTCTGTGTTCTGTCAAACATTCTGTCTGTGTCAGTGTGAGTTTCCTCCCACAGTCTAAAGATGTGGAGACTACATGGATTGGACAAGCTAAACTACCCTTAGTGTTCAGGGGATATGCAGACTACAGAAATATGAGGTGGGATTCTCTTCAGAGGGCTGGTGTGGACTCAATGGGCCAAAAGTCCTGCTTCTGCACTGTAAGAATTCAAGAAAGCTTCACTCCAACAGCCCCAGGAAACAGAGAAACTGACTGCCATTCTATCCACAATGTATCAGTTCGGCACATGCCTTACTCTCTCGTGTCATTCCTTCAGCCATGATAAATGGAGACCGTCTATATGAAAAAGTGCTGGAGAAACATTCCCTGAGTAATTGTGCACAGTGAACAATATTATCTGATTTTCTGTTATTATGTTGTGTGCTTCTCAACTCAAAATAAAAGTTTACTAACACTGTTTACAATGGTGATAACAAAGTAGGGTAAAGAAAAACCAGTAATACTTATGAATGACGCACACTGTTCCGACTTGTTTTGTGTACTTCAGAACAGTGCTCCTGTGTGACCGGTACATTCATTTCTAAGCACCTTTTAAATGCTTTTTCCCTCTGAGCCCTTGAACGTACGGGCATAGTAAACTTTCAGATATTACTATAACCCTGGCATTGCTGGATTTATGTTCCTTTATTGGTAGCCTGACATCAGTTGTGGAGAATATGCTAGAGTCCATTATAAAAGCAGAGAGCTTGGAAAATAGTGACAGGATTCGATAGAGTCAGCTTGGATTTACAAAAGGGATATCATGCTTGACAAATCCACTGTAATTTTTCAAGTATGCCCCTAGTAGAGTTGATAAGGGAGTGCCAGTGAATGTGGTTTACTTTGAATTTAAGAACATTTTTGATCAGGTCCCACAAAGGTTTTAGCATGTAAAATTAAAGTGCAAAGGATTGAGGATAGTTTACTGACATGGTTGAAGAATTTATTGACAGACAGGAATCAGAGTAAGAATGAACAGATCTTTTTACTAAGTGGGAGGCAGTGACTAGGGATTTACCACAGTGATCAGTGTGTTGATCCCAGCTATTCACAATATATTTCAATGATTTAGTTGATGGATCTAAATCAAATATATCCAATTTTGCAAATGACCCAAAGGTTGGGTGGAAGGGTGAGCTGAAAGGAGGAAACAGAGATGCTTCAGTGTGACTTGGACAAGTTGCGTGAATGGGCAAATGCATACCAGATGAAGTATTAGTAGGATAAATGTGAGGTTATTGACTCTGGTATTTAAAAACATGAAGGCAGATTATTATCTGAATGATGGTAGATTGGGAAAAGGGGAGGTGCGATGAGACCTGGTGTCCTTCTATACCAATCACTGAAAGTAAGCATGTAGGTGCAGCAGGCACTGAAAAAGGCAAGTGGTAAGTCGGCCTCCATAGCACGTGGATTTGAATACAGGAGCAGGGTGTCTTGCTGAAATTGTGCAGGACCTTGAGACCACACCTGGAGTATTATGTGTAGTTTCGGTCTCCTTATTTGAGGAAGGATGTTTGACGAATGGGGAGTCCAGAATCAGGAGCCACAGTCTAAGGATACAGGGTAAGCCATTTAGGAGATGAGGAAGAGTTTCTTCATCCAGGGAGTGGTAAGTCTGTGGGATTCTCCGCCACAGAAAACACTTGAGGCCAAAACATTGAAAATATTCAAGAAGGAAGTTGATATAATTCTTACGGCTGAAGAGATCAAAGAATATGGGGAGCAAAGGGGAACAGGATACAGTGTGTGGATGATCAGTCATGATCATATTGAATAGCAGAAGTTTGAAGGGCGAAGTGGTCTACACCTGCTCCTGTTTTTTTGTGTTTCTATGTTTATAGCATTCACAAAATTAATATGTGCATGAAAAATGCTTAAGCATTGTTTTTAATTATGTTTTTTAAGCAGAAAATGGGAAAGGTTTGAAGTTGTGGTGAATTTTATCAATCAGTACTTCTGGGCAGAATTGTCTGCAGTTAGGTGCTGCCAGATCAGTAGGACTATTTGAGGACTGGGAAGCCAATTAAGTAACTCACAAGCTTATCCAAGGCTTTTTCCCAGAGCCACAGTGTCAGCCTTCTGCCTGTAGATTCCCTGGTCGATCAGGAACAGCAGGCAGGATAATTTCCAAGTAAAATAGCACTTTTACAAAGTAAAATAAGGTAGCATTTGGATTTTTTTAGGGCTGCAACATCCACAGTGAAGGCTCCTTCCCTGGTCTCTCATTCTTGCTGAAAGTCTTGCTGTAGAATCTGAGGGGTTGCAATAAAATTAATTTGCTCTTGGATGGGATGAAGAGGACAGTCTATCTAACCAGGCATGTCTGGATGGATTAGGTCAAGGAAGTGAATAGCAGAAGCAAGGTTTCTCCAACCTGGAGACTGTGAGCTCCAAAATGATCCAGAATGTCAGAAGAGCAGATTTTAGCTAGGAGCATAAGACTTCCAAAAGTCTCACACTCTCACTTGCCCAGCAAGTGCACACCAAATTTTCCTGCACACCAAATCCTTAGTTCAGCACACCTTGCAGCTCCACTTAATCCTCCACCTGCAGGCCCTTTCGAGGCCCAATTGAACAGTCACACTTGAATTCACCTTCATTTGTGCTCTTGCATCCACATTTTACAATTCCCATTCAGAAGTGTTGTTCATTTCATTACATAAACATAGACACCTGATTTGTTTTTGTCTCCTTGCAGAAAATAGGCACACAACTTGACAAGAGGCAAAAACTTGGGGAGGTGAGTGGGGAGCAACACAGGAGGGTGATGGTGGTGATAGCTACCTTTGTTGGCTATGTGATGCAAGCCACCCACTCTATTGGGAGAAAGCTCTCATTCCAGGAGGCTGCAGGTGTCAGCAGTGACCTACTATAAGACCTTGACCTTCCTGGGGCGCTTGTGCTCAGACATGTTGAGAAACCTATTCCTCGGCGTTTATACTCAAAGACAGAAATTTTGCTTTTTTCTAGCTGGATTTTGGTCTTCGTCTCCTGTGCCATCGGGAGGAGTATCTGGTTGAGGAGAGGCCAGATGGTGCTAGCATTGCTTCCGCTGCATTTGCCAATGATATGACTTCAGTGCTTTCCCTTCAGCAAAGGTGTAAGATGAAGCATCATTAGCTACTCCTGGTGGCAAGGGCTGACAGCAGTGAAGTGCAGCTAGAGATGATGGGTGATGTGTTGGCTGTCACCTATTAAGCAGTGACAGCAGTGTCTAAGAGAAGAAATTCATGGAAGAGCAGTCTCTTCATGGCTAACACTGTAGCTTGTCAGAATCATCTCCTAGCTTGGTAATTTCATTTCCAGCTGTGCATATGCCTCTTTGAACCCAGGGAGTGACTAACAGTTTGGGAAACAAGTGCCCTGACTGGGAAAGGCAGAATCCAGGGTTTAAAAAGAAACTTTTGATCAACCTCATTAGTTTACCACCAAAACCAGGATGGTTCCACTCTGGCCTTAGAATCCCACCCTGGTGCAATCTGGAAATGGGTGGAACAATGTTCTGAACCCAGCCCAATGTGAATTTCAGGGGTGGGTTGCATAACTTCCCACATGCACTTACATACAAACAGACACAAACCACCTCCCCTTCTCTGGGAAATTTCTCCATCTGTCTCCAGAAAATGAAGAGCTTCTTACATTTCGTCAATGAGTAGATGGAGTTCCTGGCCCCAGCTGCAAACTTCATCTCTCAAAGATTGAATTATGCGGTGAAAATCTTATTTATGTGGTTATAATAATCACAGCAAGGGAAAACATTACAAAATATCAAATATCAGCTCAGTGCTTTTGCCAATTTGTAACATGTGTAAATAATAACTTTTTAAAAATACTGTTTATAATGGCAGTTTAAAAAAGCCTTTAATGGGACAGGTGAAATCCTATAGAGGTAAGAAAAATGTTAAAATTGAATTTCCATAATCTGATGAAGTAGTTATTATTGTGTTGTCTATCCACCCTTATGTTTAAAGACTGACCCTTCTGATTACCGTGCTTTTCTTGTCAGCCACTGGAGGTGGTCAGAGGTAATAGGTGTGTTTGATGCAGCTAATTGCTTTGGGAGCAATGGTTCCTGGGCCAACTTGATTGCAGAGAGGCTCCATGTCAATCTCCTAGCAACTGTAAAATCTCTCCCATTTCAATAGGAAGACAATTCATGTGATTCCTGGCTTCCAGCAACAGGATGTCAGGATGTCAGTAAGGCTCAATAATGTCCCCTTGGACGCCCATTATTCTTGAGCCAGCAGGTGTGCACCATACGCACACACAAGCACACAGTCATAGAGCTGTACAGCATGGAAACAGACCCTTCAGTCCAACTCATCCATGCTGACCAGAAAACTAAATCTAGAGCCATTTGCCAACATTTTGACCATGCCCATCTAAACCCTTGCTGTTCATGTATCCATCCAGATGCCTTTTAAATGTTGTAATTTTACCAGCCTCCACCATTTCCTTTGGCAGCTCATTCCATACACATTACCTTCTATGTGAAAAAGTTGCCCCTGAGTCCCTTTTAAATCTTTCCCCTCTCACCTTAAACCTATGCCCTCTAGTTTCGGACCTCTGACCCTGGGAAAAAAAGACACTGGCTACTTACCCTATCCATGCTGCTCATGATTTTATAAACCTCTATAAAGTCACCCTTTAGCCTCTGACAATCCAGGGAAAATAACTTAGCCATTCAGCCTCTCCCTATAGCTCATCTTGTTGACACTGAATTAAATATAACATTCAGTTGAATGGACTGAAACCCTACCATTCAACCCACTTTCCTGGCTTCCAACCCTTGTAAACATCACTCCCCTATGCATCTGCCAACTGACGAAAACCACAAGTGTGTGAAACCATCTGGACCACACCTCACTTACCTACTCCAAAATGGCATGTTCAATCCACCTCCTTAGCACCTCAGATTTTGCAGATTTTCAGAGCAAGATCCACCAGCTCAATTCCTATGGATCAAGCAACGAGATACTAGGGAAGACATTAACAAGTTTCTTGTGACAAATCCCATCTGTCAGGCTTTGAACTTCCACAGAGTGAGTGCTCCCTACTAAAAACGTTCAGGAGAAATCAGGTCTCATGCTCAGCCAATCTGCAGCACTGGGGCCTCAGTACAAAACCCTTCTGCAGAGACACAGACAGTGCTGCATGTTATTGAGAAATGTGCCCTCTACAGCGTAACTAGCGAACTAATCACCACAAACTCAGCAAACGAGGAAGAGATTGCTTGACTCTGGGGAGTTATACTTGCTAAATAAAATCCAAGAGCCCAACACCAGTTCACCATCCCACCCCCAGCAATTTAGTGGTGACTCAGAGATTATATTGCAATGCTTTCCTGCACTCATTGAATATTGGTCAGCAGCTTCCTGGAGTGGGGCAACTGGGGTGCCCCTCGTAGTGAGGCACTTTTTGCCTAATTGAGGGACTTCACATTTGGAAGGTGGAAGTGCCCCTGCCTTTGCATCTAAGCCTGCCACAAACCCCCTACTGTGACCGTCTTCCCTAACAATCCCCATTCCACCGCTGTCATCTTGGTCATGAGGTCTGACGGTGATCCTGGGTTTAAAGTAGGTGTATTGTGACACCAGCTGCTGCTTCCATTATCATTGAAGCTTGAGGAGTTGCCAGGATCTGATTAGCTGGCAGCTCTTGCAGGGAAGCACTTCCATCATTGAGACCTCATTGATTGGAAGACCTGCCAGTGGCCACCTAAGTGCCTGAAAATAGACTGGTTGAATGAGATTGTTTGGATGGAAATGATGGGAGTTCCTTGCTAGTTCTCTTGCAGGTAGGCAGGACCTGCAATAATCAACAAAATTCCAGGCTAGTGTTTTCCCCCATTCGTAGTCTGTGCTTTTGTTCAGAAAAAAATGATGTTGGAGTGACTCTTTGTGGAGTAAAGCAAGCTACTGTTAAGTGGATTTGATACAAGAATAAAATACTTTAATTTTTTTTCAATGGATTTTGGAACTTGAAGATATAATAGAATCAATGATGGAATGGATTATATATTGTGAGGGTAATGGACTAAAAACATAATGGACTTAAGTTGGGTGACAGATGAAAATAGTGGTGATTTTCATCCTCTCAGCATGCATGATAACCTGGTGAAGTGGGTCACCTCTCCATGAGAGTGATTTTTAAATCAACCTATTCTACTCATCTGGAGCAGATGAATCTTGAAACTGGACCTTCTGGCCCACAGGTAGCAAAACTATCACTGCATCACAACAGCCCTCCTCCTGCCCATATAGAACCACCTTAATTCCAATTACATAGGTTTCAATTAAATAGAAATCAGACAAGATCTCTCATGGCTGCAGAATTGATTCCACCAAATTGCTACTTAGATGGCAAATTTAAATTAGCTAGCAGGCTGTGTATGGGCAAAGACTAATGGAATAAGTAGTGTTTTCTCATTTCAGGAAATCATTGGCATCTTGACATCATTGTTTGATTTGGCTTGGAGGAATTATTGAGCCTGAGCTGAATTAATTGGCACAGGTGAAAAAATACGATTGCTGAAGTATACTAGCTAATGATGTAATAACTGCGAATATTAGTTTAATTCTTTCATGCAATCACTCTCTGAACTAATATTGCTGCATATCATAAACATTCACTACTTAAAAAGAAACATTTTATTGAAACTTAGAAACAGAAAAATCAAAATGATGTTAAAATTGATTTTGTATTTGATTTTCAAAAAGTCACTGATGAGGAACTTTTTTTTTTGAAAGGAGGCAAATCTCCTGAAAAGCAAAGTGCCCGCCCCAGTGATATCAAGTACAAAATAGGAACATGAATTTGCCGCATTTTCCAACTGGATGAGTTGCAAAGAAATAGACAGTTTTGATTTTGCGTGGTAGTGTAAAATGGACACTTTATATCTTTCCCTGAGAGAAGATAAAACTGGGAGAGATCCAAATCATACTACTGATTTATGATCACCTAGTTTGTACAATTGCACAAATCTTTCCATTAACCATGTTGATTCACTTCAAGTATTTTTTTAAACCTGGATTTCAGTAGAACAATTCCACTACAGCAGACTATGTGGTATAATCTACATAAGTAGTTACTAATATCAAATTTAAACAAGTGAAATGCAGCTTTGAAGTAACTCAAACTGTCTCAACTTTGCACAAACTCCATACCTAGAATATTTGTAACATTTGTATTTACAAGGCAAATTGTTCCACCATGTCTTTGCCAGCGGCATATTTAACTGACCTGTTATATCTGACTAAAGTGATATGTCGCACTAACAGACTATGAGAGTTGATGAGCCTAATCTTCCTACAGAAAGGTATGGATATCAACTGGTACCTGGGGAATAATTGTTCATTAAATAATGTAACATTAAACAAAACTGAAGCATGTACTTTAAAATGTACTTTAAAAATAAAGTTCAACACTTAAAACTATAAATGGCTTTTAATTTTCTTTGACAGCCACAGCTTCCTTGAGTGCAGACTGCATCATAGACTACTACTTTTGGATTTCTCCTATGATAGAAATAGCACCATGCAAACCAATTACTTCCCTAAAGATTTTCAGAACAATCTGCTTTGCAGAAAAGACTGACTTGTCTCTAGTTGCACCAGTGTTGCATCTGATATGTAAAACGGTAATTCTAAGCTATGTTGCACTCTACATCTTCTGGGAACTTCTTACTGACTCCACTTAAAAGATAAGAGTTTTATCGGGTAAGTTTCTAATCGCTCAAAATGATGGAGCTCACACAGGGTTTCTCAGTTGTAAAGCTCTCTTTGCTCCCTAATGTAGGAAACAGAAAGCTGTAACTGCAGCACTGATCAGACTCATACGGGGACTGCTGTCATGAAGTATTGTTTGCATTTAGTCGATGGACAGGTAAGTGCCTGCACTGTGACTACAGGGGCAGTGCAGACAAAAGAGAACACAAAAGCAAAATGTGAACAACGTATTTTTTAATAGATGAAGCACCAGGGGACAATTGGAGTGGCGAGGCAGACTGACTCCAGAGAGGAATCTGTGAACATGCACTGGCAGACAGCCTGCAGCCAGATGAGATCATCTATCCTCATCTTTCTGCAGTTGTTCAAAGATAGGAAGGCAATCTTGTCTCTATTCTTCTAAGAAGTTTTTAAACTGTCAAATATAGTGTAGTGCTATGTTGTTTGGTGACCCTTTAGGTTTCACAATACATGTATTAATATTTACATGTTGTTAAATATTGTCATGTTGAGGGAACACGGAGGGGATATAACTTTAGATTAGACCGTTAGATATAGTATAGAAAAATATGTGCTTTTCAGAAATTCGTGATTCCTTTTACTGAGTTATACTTCCTTTTGAGGCACTTGTCCTCGAGTACATTACCCTTCATGGCCATTTTCACTTGTAACTCTTGGTGATGAGTGTCAGTGTCCTATACAACCACATGGGCTATCTCTGCCAAATCTGAGTCATGCTCTCATCAAGCATCAATGTACTTACATGACTAGCAGATCTCGCCCCTACCACTCTCTTGCTGAGATAACCTGTATCAGCAGTAACGTTTAGTCTGCATGGCTTAGACTCAGTGACTCAACCTTTGAACCATCTTTTCCAAGTTTTACATTTTGTATCATCAATTTTGATTCAATCTGTCCATGAAAAATAAATACCGAGCTAAACTTTTGTTTCAGAATTTCCTGATAATTTTATTGCAATTTATAATGAAGCGAAAGCATCTTCACTTCCACTTTAAATTAGTTTCAATTTTGAAGTCCCTTTTTATTTTAAAAGGTAGCTAATATCTGGGTGGAATTAAGGTTTAATTTAGCTGCGATGTTTTGACAATTAAAATAAGTTTGAACCCAAAGTTTGGAGAATACATGTAGGGTTTCTGAGAGGTTAATAACAAGACCACCAGGAGAATAGAAATATATACATGCACAATCCTTGTAATTAACTGCAGTCAGAATAAGTCCTGCAAATACATTTACCATTGAATTATCATTGCAATTAACTTGACGTAGAGTCAAACACAACACTGACATAGTTCCCAACGTTGAGCCTTTTATTTTGATAATGCCTCCTACTTGTTGCTTTTCAATTATCAATGGCAGAATCCTATAAGGTATAAACACGTTGAGATGTCTTTGAATTTATGCCAAAATCTGCAGTGTGTGCATTTACTGAACTGATAAAATATTGCAAAAGAATTGTGTAATTTATGTCACATTTAACTTTTTTTAATAGTACAGATCTAAGGTAGACAAAGATCGCAAAGGTTGTGTAATCCATCTGGAATAACTCATTTCAAATTGATTTTTATTCATAATCCATCATTGATCAGATTGTTGGACAAAACGACTCTTACTTGTTTCCTAAAACATCATCAATATCTTGAAGTTTTTCTGAAGAAGGGTCCAGCTTTCCTGCTCCTCTGATGCTGCTTGGCCTGCTGTGTTCATCCAGCTGTACACCTAGGTATCATCAATATCTTGAAATTGTCCATTTTTATATCATGCACAGAATTGATTATGCTATGGTCCTTGTTTGTCATTTATAATTCTCCACTTAATTCATAATAGATAGTGAAAACCATAACAAGAAACAGCACTGTACTGCCAGCTACACAAAGTGACATGCTAGGTGTGGCTCAGTGACCTCTTCATACTTGTATTCCTTGACTGAATTCTCAGTTATGCAAGTCAGGTAACAGGCACAATGGGCTGAATGTCCACTTTCTGTGCTGTAATAATTATGCTATTTCATTATATTTAAATCTAAGCGTTGAGATATACTCCATTGTGTTTATATTCTCCATATTTTAAGGCATATTACAATAAATTTGATTTAGTTCTTGTTTTATTAACTGATTAACCATTGTATATCAAGTATGATAAAATTGTGAGATTGAAGAAGTTCAAACTGTTAACTGCAATCGAATGGTAGCAGTTTCACCTCTGTGTCAGAAAGCTGTGGGTTCAAATTCCATTCCAGTGATTTGGGCACATACTCAGGCTAACAGTCTTATACTGAGACAGTAATGCATTGATGGAGGTGCCTCTTTTTGCTGTAATGTTAAATTTGTGCCTCATTTTTCATTTCAGAAGGATGCAAAAAGTTCATTGGAAACTCTAAAGGAGGAGCTGGGGTGGAGGGGTGTTCTTGATTGTTGTGATTAACCCAAATCTCCCAACAAAAATCTCAATCAACGTGGTTATTAACTCTTCGCCATTCATGAGACTCTACCTTGTGTAAATTGGCTGTCATTTCTTTTATTGGTTGTAAAGTGCCTTAGAGATTCCTTAAGTTTTGAAAGGCATTACTTACCTTTGACTTATTTCGACATTGTTTAGGCTACAATATCCCTTTATGGGAACAATTCAGTATAACACAGTAAACAATCTGACAATATGCTGGAGCAACAGACATATTGGTATGAATCTTGTAAGTGTATTGATTAACAAGACTACCCTTCTTTAAAATCAGTTATGTGTATGACACTTAATTTGTGGTTATTGATATTCTGAAATTTGGATAAATACACGTGTGACCCACATATAAACTTCAGTGGTAGCTTTCCCATTTATGTCTATTGTATTATGATATTCATGCTAACACTATGGTAGCCACCATGTAACTGCTCCTGAAAAATCATTGATGCATTTTTTTTTTAGAATTCAATTAACTTTCACAAAAACAAAACAACAGATGCTGGAAATCAAAAATTAAAGTAGGTAGTGCTGAAAATACTTGTAGGTCAGGCAGCAGCTGTAGAGAGTGAATCGGAGTTGACCTAAGGTGTTAATTCTGTTTGTTTCTCCTCAGATGCTGCTGAATATTAACAGTTTATTTTGACATTGCTTATCTATGTTTAACAAATTTTATTTCTGCTTGAATTTATTTGTCCCTAACTTTCAATTATGCAACTTCAGATATATTTTATATGTTGGGTTCTTTTTGAACATTTTGTCTCTAAAGTTTGTTGAAAATCATGCATTTATCCTCTTAACCAAATGTCAAAAGCTTTCTGATGCAGACGATTTCCTTTTTACATGTATAAATGTAAAAGGCACAATTCATTGTAAACCTTTCTATGTGTCAAGTCTCCAGTTCTTAGCCAGAGTCTTCAGATACTGAGCCCATTCTCTCATTCTCCAGATTGAGTAACCAAATCTCTAGACATCCTGAGGTAGAGTAAATAAAGAATAGTAGACTGATAAAATGAATGAAAGAAAGAAGAGACAGTACAATGAAAGAAGAAACCAGGGAAACAAAAAGGATGAAAGAAGAGACTAAAGATAACAAAACAGATACATGAAGAGCAAAAAGGGAATTAAAGGGCTCATATACGTGTATATGGATTACATGGATTTTTTTTTAAAGTTTGCTGTCCCCACCTGTTTGTCTGTCAGGAAGCAACTTAGTAATGTATCCTTTCCCTCCAAGCACATCCCTTCCATAATCTGCAGAACTTGCAGAATAGTTTGTAACTTTTACAGATATCAAAACTTAGCCAATGCAAATTGTGATTGAGGAAATTTAGCTCAATAGTTTTACTTTAGAAAGTATTTCATTAGAATTTCTAGGGCATACTTTTGACTTTTAAACAAGTACTATGTGGTAATTTATTTATTTTTGTACCATTCACATCACCTTTCCGTTTGTCCCTTAAAATTGCTAATGATATCACTTTTGGCTCAGATGGACATTTACACCTACGCTATTTAATGTCAGTGTTTAGTCACTTGCTGCAACAAAGGGTATTTGTAACTGAATGGTTTACAGTAGACTGTGAAACTTGAAGTGGTGGTCATTGATATATCAGCAGTTTTACTGCCGTGTTTTATTTTGAGAGGTGCAAGCTCAAAGGGTTAAACACCTTGAATAGCTCAAAGCAATGTTTTTTGCAGTGCATAGCTTTACATTTCAAACTTCGTCTAATCCTTTTAGGCTTTCATTTGTGTTAGCAGAAAAATAGAAATGTCATCAGAAGGAAATGAATATTGTATAGCAATGCTACAATAAAAGCATGAATGGTTGAAAATTGCCTTCAAAGCCAGTTATACAAGGGGAAGCTTTAAAGAAATGCAGCTTTGTCTGAGCCCAAACTGATTTGGAATCGCCCATAGGTGTGTTATGAACCATCCTGACCCTGAGGGGTTTCATGAACCCTTTGAAAAATTAGAGGTTTCTACTGTAGGGCTTCCAATAAATTACTTTTAATATCCTCACTGAAGCGTACAGGAAGCAAGATGCATAAAGGGACTGTTTCACAAACATTTCCATATGTTATGGAAAGATGTCATTGTTTCAGATTGCTTTTGTGTCTTTGACTCAGTGTCTTATTAAGTCAGCTTGTCTAAACTTCACAGCTGTTACAACAGTCAGGATCAAACAACTGTGTGGCTGTTTGCTCAGCTTGATGAGCTCAGACGTGCACAAAAGAAAATATGTAATTGCATAAGACCTGCTCAATTTTTTTCAAAAAATTCTCAAATATTCTGAGCATTTCTTTCGCACAACTTAAAATGTATCATTCTTCTATTTCTTTCCTTGCAGCCTTTGAGTGTTACTGGATATATCGCCTAACACCTAACTTACTTAATTGAGGCATTTTATGCGGTGATTGTGGTTTGATATTATCCCCTTGACCCTTTCTGCAGTTCATACCCGTTTATATTTCTGAATAAAAAGTCTAATTGTTTGTGCCAAGAGATATGTGGATGTGTAGAATTACATAAAGCATGAAAACAGGCCATTCGTCCCAAATAATCTATGCCAGCTTTTATATTTCACATGAGCCTTTTCTTCATCTCTCATTACTGAACCATACCAACATAACTTTCTATTCCAGTTTCCACCACATGTTCATGTAGGTTTTCCTTAAATTACACAATAGTCAGATCCTCTTTCTGCCCATCAACTTAGTAATGAAAGTTCTCCTGAATTCCCTTTTGGATTTTCTTGCAATGAGGTGCTTAATTTTCATGTACAGAAGTCCTTTTTCTTTTCCTTAAAAAGGGCCAGACATCAACTTCTGACATTAGTTTACAGAGAAAGCTTACTGAAATAGTGGCTGAGAAACAAGCAAGCAGGCGTTGAGCATTAATGGGTATGGCCCGCTGAGGTCTAAGGTTCCCAGATGCCATATTCAAGTGGACCTGAAAATGGATGAGTAGACAGAGAATTGTAGAGTTATACAGCATGGAGATAGGCCCTTCAGCCCAACTCGTTGATGCTGACCAGGTTTCCTAAACGGAATTATTCCCATTTTCCTGCATTTGGTCCATATCCCTCTAAACCTTTGCTTTCCATGAGCTTATCCAACTGTCTTTTAAATGTTGTAATTATATCTGCCTTGACTATTCCCTCTGGCAGCTCATTCCATACATGCACCACACTCTAAGTGAAAAAGTTGTTCCTCAGGCCCATTTTAAATCTTTTCCCTCTCACCATAAATCTATGCCTCTAGTTTTGCACTCCCCTATGATGGAGAAAAGATCTTGGCTATGCACATTATCTAAGCAACTCATGAATTTATAAAGCTATATAAAGTCAGCCCTCAGCCTCCTACGCTTCAGGGAAAAGTCCCAGCCTATCCACCCTCTCCTTATAACTCAAACCTTCCAGTCTCAGTAATGTCCTTGTAAATCTTTTTTGCTCCTTTTCCAGTTTAACAACATCTTTCCCATAACAGATTTGTACACAGTACTCCAAATGTGGCCTTACTAATGTCACCTTCCAGCTGTAATATGACGTCCCAAATCCTGTACTCAACACACCGACTGAGGAAGGCAAGAGTACCAAACACTTTCTTCACCACCCTGTCTACATTTGACGCCACTTTCAAGGAACTATGTACTTGCATCCCTAGGTCTCCCTGTTCGACAACACTCCCCAGGGCCCTACCGTTAACTGTGTAAGTCCTGCCCTGGTTTGACTTACCGAGATGCAACACCTCACACTTATCTAAATTAAACTCCATCTGCCATTCCGCTTTCCACTGGCCCATTTGATCAAGATCCCATTATACTGTTAGATAATCTTCTTCTCCATCTACTACACCAGCAATTTTGGTGTAATCTGCAAGTTTACTAAGCATGCCTCCTATACTCTCATCCAAATCTCGTATATAAATGATGACCAAAGTGGACCCGGCAACAAGCCTTGTGGCACATCGCTGGTCACAGACCTCCAGTCTGAACAACAGCACTGTACCACCATCCTGTGTCTACTACCATCAAGCCAAATTTGTATCCATTTGGCCAGGTGTCCCTGGATCCCATGAGACCTAACCTTACTAACCAGTCTACCACGCAGAACCTTGTTGAAGGCTTTGTGAAAGTCCGTAAACAACCATTCTGCCTTCATCTACTTGGTCATCCCTTCAAAAAACTCAATCAAATTTATGAGACACGATTTCCCACACTCAAAACCATGCTAACTGTCCCGAATCAGTCCTTGCCTTTCCAAATGCATGTAGATCCTGTCTTCAGAATCCCCTGCAACAACTTACCAACCACTGACATCCAGTCTGTCTATTTGAAATATGTATTAGGCTATTTTGTTCTATAAATCAGATCTTGACGCTTATTATGGAACCACAATGCAAAATTCATGCTATTATACTTGAAGTTTCTGCTTTGAGGGAAGTCTGGAAGCTTCAAATTATATTTTGGAGCAGAAGAAGAAGCATTTCCTCTAATTCTCACACCAAATCTCAGTCCAAAAATGTTCCCCAGAAAGTTTATTGGCTGCTCAATGCTTTGATTCAAATGAGACGAAATGAATTTTGTGCTATACATTTCAAAAACTGCCAGCCATAAACAACATATTCCTAAACCTGTTTGCACTATAGTATTGACATCTCTCCAATCAGCCTGTGCTTGCAAAACTCAAAACAGATGTCCACCCATGCATGTGTTTTTGCAATTAGACAACATTTGCAAAATAATCCTGAGCGGGCAAAGAATTACACTGACAACCAATTTTGGATCATCAGTTGTGCTCACAGTATGCCATACTTACAGGTACTGGAAATTATATATACTAATATACAGGACTTTGGTATTTGCAGGCAAAAAGAACATGAACACTCAGAGCACCTGGTTTAATTCAATAGAATTAGCGATAACAAATGAACCAGACAATCATTACGACAATACCTTGACTAATTAGAGTCAACCTTGCTGGTTTAAATTTAGCCAAACCTTGGCAGTTAATTGTCAGTGATAGTTGAACTGGTGCATTAGCCATGGCAACACCTCTGCATGTCAGAGTGCACTTGCCCACAAATCAGCACTTTGCGTTCATGCAGTATAAATGTTGTTTGCTCTTTCCACATTTTTTTGTAAATTGATGCATGCTAGATGAAAAGTTTCAACAAAATGTGTCATTTTTCAGCAATACTCAGTAAGTTTTTTAAAAATATAATCAATAATTTGGTCTGCCCCATTAAGAGAAATCAATTTGGAGATTCTCTTTTGGGCGGAACATAGGTTCTGAAACCAGCTACTTTCATTTCAAGATGCATTTCAAGAACTTTTGCTTTACTTTAGTCATATATTAATTCTGGAATGGCTATTGTTTCAATGAATGTCTAGTTTTGCATAAAAGAGCTTCAGAAAGGTTGTCTTTTTAAGTGGATAAGCTTAATGTGAACAGTTCATTTACATTTTTAGAAAAGTGACACTGTCCTTCTTCAATTCTCCAGACTGTTTTTCAAAACTTCTGAAAAATGAACTGTCCAAGCACAGGTTATTAAATTAAATCTGGCCTCTGAGCAGATGACACAGAGTAATAACTTACATTGAGTACGCTATTGAAAGCACACTATTTCTACAAAACAATAAAACACTAATATGTTTCAGATGTGATTTCTTTTTTATTGAATGAGGTCTGTTCCTGAACCACTGTTGAAAAGTCTTATTATATGCCATGAAAAGTTGATGAATGTAACTTGGAAACCGTGATCAAAACATGTTTGATTGATATGACTTCAATGCTCAGTGTTACATCTGACCAATTGAAAAACAATTTAAATTGTAGTTGCTGTGCTGGCCTAGCTGATTCCAGCTAGAAAGATAGTTGGTGCCTGTTGTCCTGAGCTAAACAGAGTGAAAATAAATTGACCATCTTTCTACTCTTAACCACAATTTGCTGCAAAGTAAGAGGCTTGCAACGTCTTTGTGAGGACAGATTGCACTGAGGTTTGATGCCCTCATGTTAAAATAACCTGTCAGCACTCACTGTCTAGAATCATGCCTGAAGTATGCCACCTGGGTGAGGTATAGACAATGACTAGTACACATGGAGCCATACGCCAGCATGAATCATTAACTTCAAGAGAAAGGGTTTAGGAAAAGATTATAGGGGGAAACTAACAGAAGAAAGCATCACCTGCTTAAGGTATGGAGTTCTATCCTCCTAATAACCCACTGAAGATTGCATCAACAGTAAAATCCAAAATGCCACAGTTTATAACGAATCATTTATTGTTGCAAGAATATGCATTTGGATCTTATTGTTCATATTCGATGAAAATTTTCAGTGGGTAATTTTCTTCTGTCTGTTATTTTAGTGGAACATTTAATCTGCTTAGCCAGTTTGGATGATGTTATGTTAAAGAACAGAGGAAGATTTGTTGCACAAACACATTGCAGACTTGAGCAGAGTATTGCTTACAGTCTTCCAGAAAAGACAGGAAACCAAGTAAATCGATCTACTCTGTAAGGGGTGGTGAAGATCCCACATGGCTTTTTCATAAAAGAGCAGGTGAACTGGTGTCCTAGCCAATATTTGCCTCTCAGTCAACACCAATAAAATAGATGATCTAGTTTTCATCAGGTAGTTGTTTATGAGAGCGAGCAATGTGCAATATGGCTACAGTGTTTCCTGTGTCATGGCAGTGACTGCACTTGGTAGAATAAATGTACTAACTTGACTGCAAAGTGTTTTGGGATCTCTTGAAGTTGTGAAAGGTGCTACATAAATGCAATTATTCCTTTATAAGTTAAATGTTGAATGGTTTTGCCTATTTTATTAATGCAATTATATTGAGGAATACTGACCATTTTGAAGGAAATAATTTTGTCCATTTCATTAGAAAGGGAATGTTGTAGGCTCAGAAATTCATAAGATGCTTTTGTTCAGAAGGGGCACTTCAGGAATTGTTAAAAAAAAATCATAAAGAAATGCGGCATTGACCAATTACATGTGTTTAAAGCATTTTATATACGCACAGTTTTAAAACTGAATCATCACTGGTATTAATCTAAAAATAACTCCAGTTGATCTTCAGAGTTAGGAGTTGATCAGTTGAAAATGAGCTGAGAATTTTTTACAATGCTAGAAACCTCGCACTCAGAAGATTAACTTTCCAGTAATTTTATCTTCATTTCTTTATAAATCACTATTATATTATAAAGACTAATGTATATAAATCTATTAATAAATATGTGCATTTTTTAAAAAAGTGAACAGATTAATTTAAAGATGGACAAATTTTGTTATTTTAAGTTTTGACATAACAAAATAACAAAAAACATAACAACATAATCTGAACCTACATCATGTACTTCACTGAGCTGTGTGGTTACAATGTACCTTCCTAAGAAAAATTAAACAGGGAACACCCAATGACTACAGCATAAACATTCACCCTTGACTCTTGCATTTTGTTTGGTTTGAAATTCCAAGCAGTTAGGAACAAAATCCTGACTTTCTAACAACAGAAAACCCATGGCTTGCGAAAATTGTGAAAACAAAGAAAACAACGAGGTGATAATCTGTTTCTGTAAATGTTTGAGCACCAGAGGAAAATCCAGTGCTGGCACGGTGCACCATGTGCATGAATCAATTTTCAAACAAATCTTTAAATGCGCACCTAGCTTTCCCACCCAGAAACCTGTTAAATGGACAAATTGGTGTCCCGTGCCTGGAGTATATCTCCAACTGCAAGGTTTACCCAGAGACTGATGGAATATTGGTGGGTTAGGATCACTAGGGTAGCTTCTGACTTTCATTGATGAGTGAAATGCAGGTTATAATGGATCAGCCACCTCACACGCATCCTGCCTCATTTGTTTATCCACAAAGTCAATGAAAAGGATGGTAGAGTAAGGCGTGGAATGGGCAGCCAATCGTGCGCTGCCAGTCCTCAACTTTACAAGAAAATTTAGTCTACCTTATCCAGATCACTGGGTTCTTCCTTAAAACAGTGGATTTTTGTGAAGCCAACAAGATCAGTATTTCTCCAGACTCTGTAAATCATCTGGCCCACAGCTGGCCTGTTCTTCTGCCTCACCACACTCCCTTCCTCCTCAAATTCTATGACGCTAAACATCCAAGCTTACCCTTAAAGTGGAGCTATTAAGCCTTCTCCTTCCTATAAGTTATAAGTGATCCTAGTTTAGACTCAAAGTGCTGAAGCTTCCTCAGGAGGGTTTCGTTCAGCTCTCTACGTAGCTAGTAAACCTTGTTACGCAGTACATGGCTGCTGCGTGAGAGGAATGCAACATCTTAGGATATATATTCACATACTGTTTTAGTTTCTACCTATTTGCAAATAATTTAACAATAAATAGAACACCCTACTTTCTTTAAATAAAAGTTCCTTGAAATCAATATAACTGTTTCAGTCATTAGCATTTTTTTTTCTAAATTTAACATTAACAATTGACTTTTATAAATAAACTAAACACCTTAAGAGGTCTTTTTTTAGTAAACTATTATGAGCAGTATTGTTTAAGTAGTAGGATGTTATGCCACCACCTTGTGGATTTGGCATTCGGTGGTGCAGGCAGGCTTCTTGCCGCACAAACGATGTAATGTGCATCACTCCTAGTGTAGTAGCAGTCATGCTTGGTGCTGCTGACGTTATATCGCTTGTTTCTGGCATTGTTGGTGTTTTATCATTTGTTAGTGGTGCTATCCACGTCGTCTCACCAGTCACTGATGTTGCTGGTGTTGTTGATCTTTTCTGCTTTTCCAGCTCAAGTGTAGGTCATACATGGGTTCTGTTTCTCCTCATTTGCTGACTGATTTTATTCTGAATACTGTGTGACCCAATCGATGAGTCCCAATTTTATGAACAGCTTTTATTGGTTTCCAAGTTTTCATAACTGCATTATTTATAGTTTGGCATTTTAACAGCTCGAGTAAGGAATTAGTATCTTTATTAAAGTGTTGACCTCCTTTTACATGTGCATCAGTCAATTGTTTTCTTATTTTCTCCTGTTCACCTGGAGGAAGAATCATTCTTGATAAATCCTTGTGCTTATATTTTCTTCCATGCAATTGTTGTGTAGGAACTTTAATGCCAGTCCTAAGAGTTGGAGATTGGAGTGACAGTAAAGAAAGGTTTGGGTCTTCCTTTGCCTCTTTGGTCCATGTCACAATGTGGACATGTCTTTTGATAACTTGGGTAATGTGGCTATGAGGTGATGATTGTGAACCCGTATCTTAAATTTCCTGGATGTGAATTATGATTCATTGTCACAGGTTACTCCTTCAGGAATCTTTTATTCAATGAATAGAGCTTATACTGATGAAATGATTGTTGTAGCTGTCAAATTTTCCACCTCTCAGTTAAAAGTGAATTTGAGTCGTAGTCTGCAGTTGTGAGATACCATTCTGGAGTGTATGAGTAAGTCAACTTCCATGTTATGCTCGAGTATAGTTGGTAGATCAATAGCTATCAGCTTTTCATTCCGGTCTATCTATCTCCACTTCCAGCAAACATTGCAAGTAGACACCATTCTCCTGATGATTTTGCAGATTCCTCCACTATAAACAGTTAATTTGGCTCCAGGTTTACTTTTCTTTATCCCCACTTGCCCATCATGCAATTTTGGAAAAGTTCTTCCTGTGTCATTTTGGGCATGATTGTTCTGGTACGATTTTCTGCATAACCATTTTTTTGTTGAAATTTTATCTTTGAAAGACTTACAAGCTGCATATTATCAGGCCAACCCTTGATAACTTACTGAAAGAGCACCTGTTGCTGGTCACATCTTTCATTTACACCGATTTTTGGAGGTGTTACATTCACTAAGTAATGTATCATTATACGTAGTTTTTTTTATCTGGTGCTTTACTAAAATAAGCTGAAGCTCTTTATGACCAGTCAGTCCACAGACGGAACAGCACCGTGTGTTTCTATGACATAGAATATACAGCTAGCATCTTTTCCTTTGCTTCCCTCTCTGTTTGACGTCTTTCTAGCCATCCAATATCAATGTTCCAACGTATTGTGACCATGATACTGCACAGTTTCAGAGCACCTTTCCCTGGGTATCATGTCTTTCAAATCTTCATAAACAACCTTCTCATGTGATCTCTCCAGAATGATGTTAATCTGATCTCCAGTACCTATCATCATATTAATGGTTGTGGTCTTATTTCTTACCCCTTCTCTGAATAAAATAGTTCTGCAAATGCCTTTTCTGCAAAATGAAGCATACAGCAATGTCATATAGTTATATGAATGTCAATCAGAACAAGAGATGAAGTGGAATGTCTTTTCTCAGAGGACAGCAAATCTGTGGAGTTCTTTATTGCAGGAGGACTGTCAATGCTGAGTAATTAAGTACAAGCAAGGCTGCAATAGACAGATTTTTAAACATTAAAGAATCAAAGCTTATGGGAAAACAGAAGAAGAGTGGAGTTGAGGATTATCAGATTCAGCCATGACCTCCTTAAATGGTGGCACGTATTCACTAGGGCCCAAATAGCCTACGTCTGCTGCTATCCCTTATGGTTCCTAAGTTTATTGTGTCTTCAAACACATTGTCATATTCATGGGTATGGTTGTTTGTTTATTTTTATTTCTTTCTACAAGCTTTGCAGTTTGATCTGTATGCGAGACATTTCCTTCTGTCTGAGAAGTCTCGATGTCATCCACAGCTCCTGTATACCTTCACTCTGACATCCTTACACTGTCTGTGCAGTCTTTTGGTGTTGTTCCACCGTTCCTTTTCACTGGACTCTGGGGTGGTTCCTGCAGATTGGAAAACAGCCAATGTGATGCCACAGTTTAAAAAAGGAAGTAGACAAAAGGCAGGTAACTATAGGCCAGTTAGCTTAACTTTGGAAGTGGGGAAAATGCTTGAATCTATCATTAAGGAAGAAATAGCAAGACATCTGGATATAAATTGTCCCATTGGGAACACCCAGCATGGGTTCATGAAGAGTAGGTCATATTTAACTAATTTGGTGGAATTCTTTGAGGACATTACTTGCATGGTGGACAATGGGGAACCTGTGGATGTGGTGTATCTGGATTTCCAGAAGACATTTGACAAGGTGCCACACCACAGGCTGCTACCTAAGATAAAGTTGCACGGTATTACAGATAATGTATTGGCATGGATAGAGGGTTGGTTGACCAGTAGAAAGCAAAGAGTAGGGGTAAATGGGTGTTTTTCTGGTTGGCGGTCAGTGGCTAGTGGTGTGCCTCAGGGATCAGTGTTGGGACCTAAATTGTTTACAATTTACACAGATGATTTGGAGTTGGGGACTAAGTGTGGTGTGTCAAAATTTGCAGATGACACTGAGGTGAGTGGTAGAGCAAAGTGTGCAGAAGACACTGAAAGTCTGCAGAGGGATATAGATAGTCTAAGTGAGTGGGCAAAGGTCTGGCAGATGGAGTACAATGTTCATAAGTGTGAGGTCATCCATTTTGCTAGGAATAACAGCAAAATGGACTGTGTTTTAAATGGTAAAAAAAATTGCAGCACGCTGCTGTGCAGAGGGACTTGGCTGTCCTTGTGCATGAATCGCTGAAGGTAAGGTTGCAGGTGCAGCAGGTAATTAAAAAGGTAAATGGAATTTTGTCTGCCATTGCTCGAGGGATGGAGTTTAAAAATAGGGAGGCTATGCTGCAGCTGTATAGGGTCCTGGTGAGGCCACATCTGGAGTACTGTGTGCAGTTTTGGTCTCCTTATTTGAGAAGAGATATACTAGCACTGGAGGGGGTGCAGAGGAGATTCACTCGGTTGATTCCAGAGTTGAGAGGGTTGGATTATGAGGAGAGACTGAGTAGACTGGGATTATACTCATTGGAATTCAGAAGAATGAGGGGAGATCTTATAGAAACATATAAGATTATGAAGGGAATAGATAAAGTGGAGGCAGGGAGGTTGTTTCCACTTGCAGGTGGAACTAGGACTAGAGGGCATCGCCTCAAAATAAAGGGAAGCAGATGTAGTATTGAGGTCAGGAGGAACTTTTTCGCCTAAAGTGTTGTGAATCTGTGGAATTCCCTGCCCAGTGAAGTGGTTGAAGCTACCTCGCTGAATGTGTTTAAGGCAAGGCTAGATAAATTTTTGAACAGTAAAGGAATTAAAAGTTATGGTGAGTGGACAGGTAAGTGGAGGTAAGTCTCAAAAAGATCAGCCATGATCTTATTAAATGGCGGGGCAGGCTCGAGGGGCCAGATGGCCTACTCCTGCTCCTAGTTCTTATGTTCTTACGTTCTTATGTTCTGTCCTCCTGCATTTCTCTTGACTGAAAGCTAGCCATTTAGATAGTCAGAGCCTTCATCTGTCTACTTTTGGTTTCCGGTGTTCTGGCGTTGTCTACAACTTGTCTTATTGTGATGTTGTCTTTTCCAATCAATTAATTTTGTAGCTTAGGATGTGCAGAACTCCACATAAACTGCCTTTCATCTATGGCATTAAAGCTATATGTTCTGACTCCTTTTGTTTTAGTCATCATGATTTGGTCAACAGGCTCAACTATTGTCAGCATTTGGCTGTCATCTTCACTCAGCTCCCACTATTGAACAAAGGTAAGCCTTTCTCTCCTAGTTGCAAAATAAAGATAAAGGAATTCACCATAGTGACTTATTAGACCAAAGGGCTGCTCGCTTATAAGAGAGAGAGAGATAAATGGTTAGAGACAAAGAAACTGCAGATGCTGGAATCCAAGGTGGGCAAACAGAAGGCTGGAAGAACACAGCAAGCCAGGCAGCATCTGGAGGAAAGGAACAGTCAACCTTTCAGGTATTACCTTTCTTCAGTCCTGAAGGACTTTCCCCCAGCTGCAGCCTGGCTTGCTGTGTCCTTCCAGAGGTGAATGGTAGTGGCTTAACCTGAGGAGAAGATAAATCCTTCATGGTAACCTCAGCCTGTGCAGGACTTGAAACCACACTGCTGGTAGCATTCTGCATCACCAACCAGCTGTCCAACCCCAACTGAGCTAAACCACATTTTATAAATAATATGATTATAGAAATTCATATACTTATATTATGATTTCTTCAAACAGCTTTTATTATATATTCCTTTCAGATTATTTAACTCGATCGTACTTAGCATTGCTAATAAGTAGATAATAAGTCTAACTAATCAGTTAAGTAACTGTTTGTTAATTAATATTAAATAATTGTTTCTAACATATGTCTAAGGAATATATGAAGAGGAGTAAGCCATTCAATCCTTTATGGCTGCTGTGTCATTCCATCAAATTACATCTGATCTGTGTTTGAACTTCATGCCTTAGATCCATGTCCTTTGATACCCTTATGTAATAAAATCAAGCAATCTCAGCTTCATCCCAACGTTTGCATCCTCTTGGAAGAGAATGCTTTAAATATCACCTATCCTTGTGGGAATAAAAGTGCTTCCACATTTTGCTCCATGGAAGTTTGCAGAGATGGGCTTGGGGAGGGGGTTGTGGTGGAGTCGGAGGAAAGGGAGAGAGAAAGAGAGAGAGAGAGAGAGCCCTGAGAGCAGTCATGTGGCACTCTTATGGCAATGGTGTCTCAGTTAAGTGACTTGGTGATTGTTTTTACGATGTGTAGAAGCACTTTAATGCAAATTGTGTCATCGCTGTGCAGTATTTGGCAAATAAACAAAAGAGACTTGGTAAACACCTCTCAATAAAGATGTCTTTACAACAATGCTGCTTTTTTGAACCATTTAATTGAAAGTTAAAATTCAGTAACAATATAAACATTCTTGAAATAATGAATTGTATACTAATATTATAATATTCAGGGCTTTAGAATTCATTCTCTGGTTCCTCCAGCTTTATTGTGAGCTTTGTTCCAGTAGGGCTATTCTCTTTGGCAATGTCAGAATCACTGATATGTTATTAACCTATGCGAATGTCATTGATTCATAGAAGAACAACGCTGTTGAAGTTGTAGATTTAATAATAATTAGTATCTGTTTTTGGTCAGATTTGCAGAAGAATGCTATCTTGTTAGGAATTTAGTTTAAGAAACCAAAATTAATTATAATTGGAGAGCCACAATGACATTCACATCAATGCCTCACTTTAATGACTGATATAATAATAAAAATGTGTATATTTTTAAAAATCAGAACAGACAATTCATCCTCAGTTGCATGAAATGAGCCAAGTTCTTTGTTACTATTTGAATTCTTGGCTTGCAATCTAAATCTCACCAATGGCAGTGCATGAATTGCATGTTTGGTGAAGTCTAGTTTCTCTATAATTTTGATCATCTTTAATCTAAGGAAAATTGAACATTTAACAAATTCTGCCTAAAAACCAAGTGAAATCTTTGAGGTGACTGATCTGCAACACATTCATTATATTTACC
>JAHRHZ010000271.1:21420605-21466330 GCA_024137785.1 Ginglymostoma cirratum | reverse complement strand
GGCCTGCTGTGTTCATCCAGCTCTACACCTTGTTATCATAGGATTTGCCACATTTTTCTTCATTAAGTATGCACAGTGAGGCCCTCACACTATCATGTGCACATTATCAGTAGAAGTACATACTAATGCCAGGACAGCCCAGGATTCGCTCCATCATTGCCATGTTTAAAGTCCAGTTTTGCCCCACATCAAATGCAAAGAATAGCCCTTCACAGTCTACATACTGGGAGGAAGGCCATCCTGAAATGACAAACCAGACTGATGTGTGATGAAACCCCTAATGTGTGACTTGAAGGAGAACGTGCAAATTTTCATATTCCCAACTGCCTGCCATCCTTGTACTTTTTAGGTAATAAAGTTCATAGGCCTTTGAAGATGCAGTCAAAGGAAGCATGTACAGTTGGTGCTGTGCATTTTGGAGATCATGCATTCTGCTCTTTTTGTGCATTGGTAATGGTGGAAATGATTGTTTGATTTTGTATTAATCTGTCATCAATCTGTCATTAGTCAGTCATTTAATTGTCCCTACTTTCCTGGGGCAATTTTACAAAACTGATACTGTTCAGTTTGTAGGACTAGACTTAATGTAGGTGACGTGTTTGTATATCTGGTTAGATTATTATTATATTGATTCTTATTTTACAAAATGGGTCGGTTAAAAGAGAGAAATAAAGTGTGTCACATGCCAATTATAACCAATACTGTGGAACCAAGAATATCTTATATCTACTTGTATTCTTTGTATATGACTGAAAAAAAACTGTGCAACTTCTGTTTTCAGTTCTTAAACTGTTTAAACTGAAGACAGATTGCTTTGATGATTCAAAATGAACTTTTTATCGCATGACACCTTTTCACATTGGCTAATGTTATTTAAGAGGAGTAGATATTTGCAATGTGAATGAGGAATTTTATCTGTCTTAGAGAAGTAGCAAAGCATTTCACTTTGAGCTATTAAGAAGTGGTTGTTAGAAAATAGTCTTCCATCAATACTTTTGTTATATTTTTAGTTTAAACATGAAAGCTATAAGCCAAAGTTTACATATGCTGATCTAACATTGTCTGATATAAATGTGCATTGCTGAGCATGCAGACAAAGTTCAATTAATTCTTTTAAGAGTATCTTTTAAATTTTTTGTCAATAACAAACAAATGCCACTGTTTCTTCGAAGTGACAGTCTTCATGCTGTTTGTTTCTGCAAATCTCTGACAGTCAAAATCTATATAACATTTTTACATCAACTAGCTGGAAAAGAATGAATAAATACCTAATAAAATTGAACATCTATAGCTATGGGAATTTATTGAAAGCAGCAAAGTATCTGATAGACAAAATATTATTAAATCTTTGGTGTGTATTGTTAGATTTGAGTCCTAATTCTGAATTATGATCTCTAATAGAGTTGTGGACAGCTTTATATACCAGCTTTTAAGTTCTTGAAAAAGTAAATCACAATAAGTGTATGTTATTCCAATAATGACCACAGTTAAGAAGATAGGAGCAAATTACTGTAGTTGCCAGAATCTGTACTGAAGAAAACAAATGCTGGAGATCACAGTGGGTCAGGCAGCATCTACTGAGAGAGAGCAAGCTAATGTTTTGAGTATAGATAACTTTTCATTACAGCTGAACTGAAGTGTGGAGAAGGCAGCATTTATGCTGTAGTTGTGCAGGTGGATGGAGAGGTGTTGGAATGTAGAGTGCTGGGAGAGATCCCTTCAGGACACTCTACTCCATTCATCGACCAATAACACCATTCCACTTTCCCACGGCACCCTCCCATTTAACCGCAGAAGTTGCAACATCTGACCCTTCACCTCCTCCCTTCTCTCCAGCCAAGGGCCTAAACAGTCTTTCCAGGTGAAGCAGCATTTCATCTGTACCTACTGCAATCTTGTGTTTTGCATTCACTGCACCCAATGTGGCCTACTCTACATTGGAGAAACCAAACACGGACTGGTGACCACTTTGTACAACACCTCCAGTCCGCACGCAAGCAGGACCCCGAACTTCCCGTAGTTTGTCATTTTAACACAGCATCCTGCTCGCATACCCAAGTGTCTGTCCTCGGCATACTGCAGTGTTCCAGTGAATCACAGGGCAAACTGGAGGAACAACATCTCATCTTCAAACTGGGCACTTACAACCTTCTGGACTTAATATCGTGTTCAACACCTTCAAATTGTGAACCAACTTCCATTCCTTCCTTTTCTTTTAGCTTGTTACACTCTCTACCACCATGTCCTCTCTCCCCTGCCTGCACCCCAGTTGGACTGTATGTTCTAAGTCTGGCAATTAGACACACCATTGTTCTGGCATTCTCACATTCCAATCACTTAACCTGAACGATCAACATCCCTTCTCCCCCAGCAATCTACAATCCAACCACACACCTCCCAACTATAGCATAAATGCTGCCCCCTCCACACTTCACTTCAGCCCTGATGAAGAGTCATCTCGACTCGAAACGTTAGCTTGCTGTCTCTCCATGGATGCAGCCTGACCCTCTGTGATCTCCAGCACCTGTTGTTTTCAGTACAGGTTAGAACACTTTGTCAAGTTAGGGTCAGATGAAGGCACGAGTAAGAAAGACCGAATTCAAATACGACGGTGAAGTATAATAATGTAGTTGTGTAGGATTTGGAAGGAGTGACATTGACCTGTTTTTCTTGATCTAGCTATTCCCAGCAGGATATCATTAGAAAGGAGTAAGAACTTTGTATTTTAATCATACTTTGCATTGTTTTGCTTTACAGGCTGTTTTACTTCACAAAAGGAAATGAGCCACAAGTGACGTATTCTGATCCAGATTTAGGCTGACTATTTGATGAACTTTATTTGAAAATAAATGCACTTGTTTTAATTGAACATATGCATCATTATTTGTATCTTTGACCGAAGATAAAAAGCTTGGTGTTGGTTAACAAAAATGGTTTGGATTTTCCAATGGCCAGGTATTCTTTTTTCCAGAATGGATAGGAGCTTTGCATGGGGCCCCTGCAAAAAAAAAAATTATAACAGGTTCTGAAGTAATTGCTTGGGAATTCGAAGATTCTGCTAGGCAATTTCTCTATCCTTGAAACCCTCCAAAAGCCTCAGTTTAAATTGGAGAATTTGGAGGGTTCCATTGGAATTAGGTAAATAATTACTTTGGGAAAGTCAGACTATCACGTACACAGAGCTGAAGGTTACATTTTTTTTTGGCTATGTCCAAGTTGCGTCAAGATTTTTGGAGGGTTTCTCACTGTAAGGCCGAATGAGTTTTCTTGCCATGCCTTACTAAATATATCCCATTCATTACCTACCCCTTTCCTATGGTGCCTCTCATGTTTGATTTCTGAACCATTTTATTATGTGCCATTCCCAGAACAGCTCACCACTGCATGGAAATCCCTGAATTCACTACCATCCTTTGCAACCACGCTACCTTGAAAGGCCATCATGCATCAGTAAAGTTTTAAGTCTGGAGAAGTCTACACGATTGCTGAACTTGTCCCTGCTATAGCAGACAGGACGTCTGGTGCATAGTTTTGTAGGCAGCGTCCTGGAGTTTCTGCTGGACAGGGTGGTGCACAGGCAAATCCTCCACTTCCCCCAGGACTGCCAGTGGAAAACTCAGGACCAGACCATATCAACCTGGTCTGAGGTTTGCACCCAGATTAAAGCAGTTTCAGTCATGTGGAGGAATGCTCAGCACTGTAAGAAAAGCTCAATGTCCTTCTTTACTCTATCAACGTATGTGCCACCATCATCACTCCAATCTCTCAGACACACTGTATCCACTGCTACTAAACTCAAGTCCCACCAAGTCTCATACTTACCACTCTCACTATTGTCTCCAACATCTTCCACACTGATTGAAGACCCCAATCCCACTAACCTTACATCTCTTCTATGCTGCCTACTCACTCACTCATGTCACCACCCCACCTGCACCGACAGTAATAGCTGTGTCACTCATTTTTTTCTTCCATAATGCCTGCCCTCATTCTCATTCCACAAGGAAAACAGCCCTCAGTAATGCAGCAAGATTCAGGGTGTATGTTGAGCTGCCCATCATCCAGCTCCTTATCCCTTATGAGGAGAGGATCCAGACTCTGATCGCCCCAAGCAGAGCCTGGTCTGCTATCAGAAGCTGCTTTTGACTTACCATGTTGGGATTCCCTGAGTCAAGACTATTCCCCTTGACTTGGCTGAGGCCTGCTATGACAAGCTTCCTGGCTTTGTGCCAGGTTTAGGTGTTGCTCTAAACTGCAAAGCAAAACAGCAGTAGGATGAGCCTGGTATCTCTGCTGAGGGGACAAAGTGCAATAAGGAAAGACAAGGAGGAGATGTTGTAAGCTTAGAGAGAGTGAGCACAATGACAGAGAATGAACAGCCCATGAGCTGAGCATGTGTCCCTGAGTGCATGGTGTCCTTGCTGCAATTTTACAATGGTGGTTGTCAGTGCAGCCTGAGGTGGAATACTAAAGTGCAGAAGTGTCCTCTAGGTGAATCAGAGACATTAGTGATTGTCCTTAAAGGCTGGCATATGTCGGATGCCAATGTTTGTGGACTTGATATGGATGTGGCTGGTGCCCTGAGAAATTGGTACCTGGTTTCCCAGAAATCGTATCATGCAAGCCACAAGCTGAATCATTTAGGTACCCGCTCAACTTTCTTTGTCGAGTTTTCCTGGCATCAAACTGTTCTGGCAAGTTTGCTAAGATGGGAGGCTGGATATTAGTGAGACGAGTTGTGCTATTAACAGGCTGCCAAATGCCCGTTCCCAATCCGGACCTGAAAAAACCCCTTCCCAGTTTCAGACCCACTCCATCCTCCGAGCCTGACCCTCTTCTTCTGCTCTGAACCTGGCAACCTCCTTATTAACCTGTCTCCCCTTTGCTCAGCCCAGATGTAATCTGCCTCCCTAGCCTTGGTGCAAATCCTACCCTCCTCTGACAATGAAAGTGATGCAATGAGACAGAAATGAATTGATGTTCCTTCCATCATTTTTCAATATGCTTGCAAAGGAATTAAGGAAAACAATCACAAACATATTTTTATAAAAACAGTACACTTTTAAGAAAGGCTATGTCTCCTGACCCCGCTGAAGGGTTCACTTTGGAAATACACGCTATGTTACATGGCCTGCCAGTAAAAGACATGGCAATGCCCAAATAAGCACAATATAAAACAACTAACGAGATGGATGATGTCACTGATTACTGGCATGGGTACTGTGCAGGAACATTTTTCATGTGCGTACTGAGTTTTATTGGGATGTCAGCAGACATTCTGTTTGAGAAATAAATAGGACTCTCTGGTGTGTAATCAATTTGCTTCAGCAATTGCACTTCCGATATGCAGTCTGAGATAATTAATGTGCTTTAGCTGACAGACATCTAAGGTATCAGCAGGTGAAAAGGATTCAACTTATTGTTGACATTACTGTACATTAAAATAATTGTTAGATTACATCTTTTTAGTTTCCTCATGGATTGAGGCTTCAGTACCAATTGCCAAATACCTAAATGACAACAAAAGAGTAAAGGTTAAGTGTTAAATTACAGCTTCTTTGCAAGAACTAAACTAATTAAGGATCAACTTCTCCTCAGTAATTCATTGACTATGTGAAATATGTGCTCAAACTAACATTGCCATGTAATACATTCACAGCAATAATCCTCACAAAAACTAAGTTATTATTTCCTGTGACAGGATTTGACAGATTTACAAAACTCACTGATTAAAGAAGATGAAACAGTGGCTGATGCATAAGTACACTGTGAACCTTAGAAATTATGTTGATTACTTTGAATATCTGTCTGTTGAAAGAAAGAAGCAAGACTCAGTAACATCAGGCTGATGAAATGGGAACAGTGCATAGAACATTAAAGAAATAATCTTCCCTAGTAATGCAGGAAGAACAAGGACATGTGTTTATTTGTCAATCCACTGATGTTCAATATCATTTGCACAAAGCCTAAGTTATTCAGGTATTTACAATATTGTAAATGAAGGGAGAATGAATGTGTTCTACATTATGCCTAATTTGGTTTACAGGAGCTGTTCTTGTATACTCAGTACAGCAGTGAGATCAGTCAAGACTAAGTAAATACTGGAATGATTCAAGCTTAAAAAAATACAAAAAGAAATATTACATTTTCACTACAATATCAAGAATGTATATATTGCATTTCAGGATCTTACAATATCTTACAGACAATTACTTTTGAAGGATGGTTGCAATGTGAGGAAACACAATGGCCATCTGAAACAGCGAAGTCCTCCAAATAGCAATGTAGTAATGATCAGATAGCTTTATGTTGAGTGTTGTTGGTTGGCATTTTTTTTAAGCTGGTGCCATAAAGATCATCTGAGAGCAGTTAGAGCCTTAGCTCAAACCAACATTCGAAAAGCAGATTCATCGACAATTTGCACCCCTCCCTCCGTGCTGCACTGGAACCCTCCAGACTGTGTGTTCGAGACTTTGTGAGCCTTGAAACTGTAATTTTCTGATTTAGACAAGAGTGCAACAGAGTCAAACTCATTTTTGTACCAAAGTGTCTACCTGGTAATCAAAAGGTATCGTCAATTTTGCAGTCTTTCAGAGATGTTGACTTTTGAAAAATTATTTCATTTATATGTAAAAAATGCATTCAGTGAAGCAAAAAAGCCTTGTTGCAGAATCTGCAAGACTTTATAGAGTGATAATCCAACAGAGATTACCAGTGCTGGATACAACTTCTTAATGTGTGAATGAAAATAGTAACATCATCATGGAATAGCAGGGTTTTAAATGAAAAAATAGGTAATAATGATTATCCTTGAGATGTTTTGTTACAGATATTGTGGACCACTGCATTTCAATATACAACCAGTTTTACTAATCATATCATGCTTTTGAAGCCACTATGTAAATTGCAGTTCTCAATATTAGCAATGCACCGACCACTTGGGTGGCAAATTTCAATAATAGTGTGCACATTTCAAATGTTACAGTATGTTTTATTTCTCTTCATTCAAATTACTTAATTAGTTCATTCAATTCTTTCCAGTAAAAATAATTTTGTAAACTGTAATATTTAACTTGTTTAGTTAGAGCTTCTGCCTGAATTGAGCTTTTTTTTTTCATACCTGGAGCAAAGAACAAGTAGATGCTTATAGCAAAAAAAAAGTAAAGTACAGATAATAAGTGAATTTCTGGTATTTGAAAGAACTAAGCCAAAGAATACTTGCTGAATATCAGCAATACTTGCCACATACAATCTATCTATTATGGTTTGATTCCGTTCTGTAATGGTGAACAAATCGCTTTTGTCTTGCTTGATGTATAACTGGTATACAAAAAAAAGTGCCATGCAATGTAACATGAGGCAACAAAATTCCAACATTTTATTAAACGCTGATATTTTTTCTTGCCTTTACAGTACCTTCTCTACCTTACGACTATTGTTATGATCATGTCTCCTCCATGTCCAGAGATGTGCAGGTTAGGTAGACTGGCCATATTGAATTGCCCATAGTGTCCAAGGATGTATAGATGAAGTGGATTAGCCATAGGATATTAGTGTAGGTGAGTGGGATGCTCTTCGGTGGGTCAGTGTGGATTTGATGGGCCAAATTGCTTGCTCCCATACTTTAAGGATTCTATGAAGCATCTTTGGCATTACTGCCTACCCTCAGTACTACACTGAAATGTCAACCGCAATTACATGTTGAAGTGTTCTGGGTGAAGAATAAATCCTCAACTTTCTGCCTCAAGTGTAAGAGCTCTACCACTGAACCAGGCTTGCCACCCGAATTAGCATTTTTCTGCCCTATACTCATTTTATTCTGTGCCCATTGATTCCTTCATTCTTCCAAAATAATTTTGTACATGATTCATTTTTAACTTATTGTATTCAATTTGGATTAAAAATTACTTAAGAGCACATATATTCAGTTGTTTTATTCTAGTGTGAAGCTTTATAAGAAACGATTTAATGAATTTACTGTCTGGACACCATGGATTGAGCTTCTTTCACTGAGTTGAAATCACAGTCTCAAAAATGGCTGAATGTTTGTATCACTGTGCTTTTTATATTTTAGCCTGTTGAAATAGAGACAGCCAATTTGCAAAGGCCCACCAAGAGCAATTATCTTGAAATGTGAATGGGACAATCTTATATCCCCTTAGTGAAGCATTTCAACAGTTAGCTGGATACTCAAGTGGGAGGGACAAATCATTAAATCCAAGACTTGGGCAATGGAACTCTGGCTATGAAAAGAATAAACTCAGATGTTAGCTACCCATTTAAGACAGGAAACTAGAGTCCACTAGTCATGACCATATTTGGATCATTGAATTGAAATAGAGAAAGGACCTTATGGCAAACTAACTAATTCCTCCTTTCTTTTAGCACACCTTTTATCTGCAAATCATGGCATAAGCAAATGGGATGCTAAAGATGCAAGACACTGCACAGGTTCTCCTTTCTTTCTTTTTCTATACAATTTGCAAATTTTCAGCTTTGTATTTGATTGTCTATGAACCAAAGGCACAGAGTAAAGAATCAACCTGGTAGCTGCTTTCTGCAGAAGAAAAGATAAGTCAACTCTCAGCATCAGCACCATCTTGACGCCAAGCCTAGAGGATTTACTGATCAGCAAGAAGCCAGCCAAATCAGCAAATCTCAAGATTTATGTAGTCCTTTAAATTTTCTTTCTTCACTTTAAATTGTTTAAGCTATCTTCTTATTCTATAATTTATTTAGGCCTGTGCGTAAAGTCACAATTATTTTACTTAGAACAGATTAACTACAATAAATTCTATTCTCTTTGCTAAAAACTCCAAGTCTTTGTGTGATTTTTTTTTACATTAGAACCACATCAACACACTCACTCTCTCGCATACACAGTCACACACACATTCTCTCTCTCACACACACACACACTCTGTTATGTTAAACACTGATTGAGTCGGTAAACGTATTTTTGACAAAAAAAACTGTTATGGTCAAACAAGGAGTGGCAAAAGAGAAAAACTGTTTTACTCTTGACACCTAATGTTACTAAGTGTAACATTACAATTCAATGTATTTTGGATATTGTTAATTTATTAGGTTCAATGTGTTGCATATCCTAAATAAGATATCTTACTTGTGTCTAAATACACTTTTGTATACAAAACATATTAGAATTTGGAGTAATATAAATATTTACAATCTTGAAACTTAAAGTATAAATATTATAAAGCCATGTTGGAAAATTATCACAGACATATGGTATGTATCATACTTTGATACAATATAGTAATTCTATGTTTATACAAGGACAGAGAAAGGACTCTTTGGTACACTCCCCTGCATGTACAACATGTATACTTTGATTAACATGAACTTTTTGTATAGAGATAGTTTGCAAGAATGCTGAGCAAAAACTACTTACAACAATTAGATAACTCTGCATTTAGAATAATGGACACTGTATTATGCTTCAGGTCACTCTATAATTTAAAATGTTCTGCACCTAGTGCATACAACAAAAATTGAAGTAAGTATAAAGAATCATACCACATATACCTTGCCAGAATTTTAAAGCTTCTGGGGCATATATAGTTAAATTACTGCATTTTATTTTATTTTAAGTCCGTGTCAAAAACAGAACTCAAATGGTAAAGGCTCGTCTGAGAACATCAGTTGGGCTCAAGAGAATATCAAAATATTCCCAAATCTTTTTGGAAAGTGTCAGTGTTGTGAAAACTGGCCAGTATGTGAATGGTGTTGTCCTTGGCAGCAGTATCTGTTTGATTTGTCCTGTCAGGAGACAACCATTTGCAGGGAACTGATTCCAGACTGGGCGTGGGAAATATCAATACATCTGACACTGGTCTTGTTTTTCAGAACAAAAGGGTTGCACTGAAGAACAATTGCTGTACTGTCTGCTATAGGTACAAGGTCCATTGTTTTGAAGCTGAGGGATGAGCTAATCCTCTCCTGCTTGCTGGAGTGAACCAGTAGGCATTGTGCAGCAGTTCGTGGCTTGAATACGTTTGGCGGAGAAAGTTTAAATTTTATTTGATAAATGATCACCATTTAGCAGTTAACATTTTTGAACATATTTTTTCACTATAGAGTAGATCAAACAGGGCCTAAATGATATTTCATGATATCATATTGTCTGAATATTTGAAGTTAATATTTCTTAAGTCTGAACATATTGGTCAGTATTTAATTTGATATTAGAATAACAGTAATGATTAACAATAAGATATTATTGACCAAAATGTGTTAGGATGAACAAATAAAACTGTCAGTGCACTTGCAGAGTTTTACTGAAGCTTGAGAGCTGTAATGTAAATTACATTGGGCGGCTTCCTAAAGAAACTTCTAAGGTATAGCCCAAGGTCTGCATGTTTGCATTGATGAAGATTCTGATCTTAAAATCTGGATGAGACAGTGTAGATGGGGGGGTGTGGTGCAATTACATGTATTGTCACATTAGCAAACTCCTATCGAGTCAAAATGACAAGCAGAGGTGAAGGTAAATGCTGAAGCTAATGTGGAATGCATCTTTCCTCCACAGGCACTAATGTTATCAGTTCTGAAATTGCAGACAAAGCAGTAAATGTTTCGAAGTACATGTTACCAGTATGATACTTTTACACGAAAATATTTCACACCTTTACACCACAGTGAACTTTATTGTATAAAAGGTGCAAAAGCTACAGTTTTGGAAGTAAGCCAATTACTTGGAATTTAGTTACTTGTTGGATTTCGTTTTATTTTTATATAATTTCTTAATAATAAGAATGACTGACTGTTTGCATAAAACAATATGCATGCTTTGAAACGGTTTCACCACAGGTTGAAGGTTCAAGAAATCAACTTCCTGGAGCATTACTGTGTATTACGAATGCATGACAGATGTTTCAAAGCACACTTACTACTATTTGAGTTTTACACCTGAATCCTACAATGCACTGAAATATTATTTGGAACAATGAATTTGCCTGCATAAGTTGGATTGGCAAACCAACTTCTCATATCCAAAACAATTTATCAAAACATTTATTCCTGGAGCAGTATATTCTCACCTATCATCAATAAATTAGACTAGTTATCCATATTTTAGTTGGTTATTATAATTAGTTTTAAATATATTTGGGAGGAATTATGGTAACATAGAGTTAATGGCTGTGCCAGTGATGGCTTTTATGTTAATAGTTATATTATTAATGTGATTTGACAGAAGCAATAACATATTGTGGTATATTTTCAGTTTAATCCGGTCACAGTGGTGCATTTGTCCCCTTCATCTTGAAATGCTGATCAATGGGAAAGATGAATGACTCATCATTGTAGTAAGAACTCACCATATATTAGTGTTAAGGTGCATATAATGATGCAGTATTTGTGATAGGAATCACTGTAAGGGTATCAGCACTCATTTATTTAGGAGTAATCATTTTAATCACTATTTAGGAGTATTTTGGACACCAACTTTCAGCATCCACACATGAGCAAGTAAATCCTGAAGTCAGGAAGTTGCTGCCTCTAAATTGCTCAGCTCTTTCACAAACTTCACTACAACGGTACATCACTGGAAGAGTTGGCAATCACCCAAACAAAGGCAATGAAATTATACTATTTACTCACAATAATCACACTAGAAAAGGTAAGAGCTAGTGCATTCAATTGTGTGTGAATTCTTAATGGTGTGATAATAGTGTGAATTGGTGATCAGGAGGATCGAGGGAAAGAAATCTGCCATCCTTGCTCAGTATTGCCAATATGGGACTCCAGATCCACAGCAATGTGATTCGCTCTTAACTATCCTCTGAAGTAGCCAAGCAAGCCATTCTGTTCAAGGGCACTTAGAGGTGTAAATCAAATGCTGGCCTTGCAAGTGACTTCCTCATATTTTTCACAAGAATTCTTAGTTTCAGAGATTTAACCTAAGACTGAACATTGATCATTCCGAGTGTGAAGTTTTATTCCTATAGTTTTAATCATTATTGGAAATGTGAAAAGAAAATGTTTGCTTTATGTTTGTTTTTACTTTGCTTTCTTTACTTAGTATGTCGCATTCATTGTTTCGACCCAAACTTCCTGGTTTAGGAGGATTCTTCAGGAAGGATACGTTGATCTGATTAGTTGAAGGGACATGCTGCTGCTTGATCTGTTCATACAGTTCCTAGATCACTTGCTGAAGATGACACAGTATATCTGACTCAGAAAGATAATAAACTACTGCACAAAAGCACGCAAAAAGTCTGCAGACAGCTGTGACTGTAATGAAAGTGGGTTCAGTCGCTGCTGACTGCAAAATCCAGGTCAATGAATTTGTATGATTATTCATTCACTGGTGCGATATCCAGTCACTACGTACAAGTGTACTCCTTCAAGGGAAGTTAATTACATTTTATAATGTTTCCTTTGAAATGATTCCAATGATTTACTCATGTAAAGAAAGATCAAAGTCAACCAAAATCCAAACTAAAGATGTCATAGGATGGTTATCTTTCATTAAACGTTGCTAATTGTCATAAATCAGAAAATTCTGACATTCTTAATTTTGAGCCATTGGATATTAACAATGGGACATGTTTATCCAAATATAGCAATCTTAGTTCTTTTGAATCTGAGTTTTGAATGAATAGACTTCCTCTATAGGCTTTTTGGGAGCAACATAAAGATCTATATGAGAACTGACTTCAGCATGCATGTGGACATATAGGAAGAGTTTAATTACTCAACATTCGTATTTTTGCTTTAACAACATTGAAATGAATACACTCATGGCATGTGGTAGAATTTCTGCTTTGGGCACAGGTACCAATCCAGGCACAAATTGTGCTCAGGATTGTAACTTTCTTGATTGAATTTGTGGTTCGCGGTTATACGCAAACATATTTACATAATCACAAATGTAAAATCAGAACATTGTTTATTTGCATTAACAAAATTCTCTTGATGTACTTAAGAGTGGTAACCTAATGTAGTTTCAGCAACACATCTGGGTTCGTAATAAAAAAAAATTAACAGGGGTGTCTAGAACCAGACATAATAGTGTAAGAATACAGTGTAAATCATGTGAGACTGAGATGAGGAAAAATTTCTAAACAAAGAGAATAGTGAGCCTCTGGAAATTGCTACAACAAGAATGAGGTGAAAATATTGTACAATTTCAAGAAGGAGTTAAGATAGCACTTGGGGCTATAGATTAAAGGATATGGAGGAAAAGCAGGAACAAGATATTGAGTTGGATGATCAGCCAAGATCATAATGAATGGGCAAAATACCTTCCTTCTGCTTCTAGTTTCGATGTTTCTATCCCACCACCCATGAGTAACTGAGGGAAGAATGTAGAATCAAGAGAAGAATCGAAGGAAGAATTTGGTGATAGGGAGCATTAGATATGGCAGAAAAGTGGTGGGTGGGATCCCAGCCCACATCCTGCCTGCACCTCCATAAGTCTGTGGTCAGAAGTTTCATGGATGGTCTTCCAGCCCTTCCACCAATTGAATCTTTTAAGTGGGCAATAAATACCAGCTATCCAGATGATAGCCAGAACAGCAGCCTCTTCCACAAGATTCTACCCCAGCTTTAAATAACTGAAAATGATTTTAAATTCTAAACAAGACCATTCACCATTCCATCAGTCTACCAGTTTCTTCCTGAAAAGTCCCTCCTAAAAGCTAGTGTGCTTTCAACCAAACTGTGGGGTTATGGACAGTGCTCGGTAATTCCAAAAGGAATGCCAGGACAACACCAACTGCTCCAAATGGCCTTCATTAATCTGACTAAGGCTTTTGATTCAGTCAATTGGAAGTGCTGTGATGACCCTGTCAAAGGCCGGCTACCCAGGGAAATTCATCAATATCCTCTGCCTCTTCCACGACAAGATATGAGGTGATAGTCATCACTGACAGTAATATTCAGAATCCTATGAGGTTAAGACAGGCATGAAGCAGGGCTAAGCCATTGTCCCACTCTTTTCTCCTTCTTCATCACCTCCATTCTTCATCTTGTCAAGAACGAGCTTCCCAGTGGTATGGACATTGTCTACAGGATGGATTGAAAACTCTTCCTTCAACTGGTTGAAATCCAAGAAGAAAACAGTACCAATCTTGCTTGTGGAACTTTAGTATGTGGATGGCAATGTTAAACTGTGTTCTCAGAAAGAATCTTCAAACCTTGTTTAACTCCTTACTGCAAACATATCAGAGGAGTGTGCTCAGCTTCAACATCAGGGAGACTCAAGTCTTTTAGCAACTCATCCCAGGCCAAGTTGTGATTCATCACCCTCCATTAAGTTCAACAGAGAAATCCTCCCAAATGTGGAACATTTCCCCTACCTGATGTGGAGATTCAACATTGTATGCAATCTGCATGCTTCACCTTCAGATACCTAAGGATGAGAGTCTTTGACAACTGTGACACCTGTGCTGATACCAAAATCCTTATGAATAAGGCAGCCATCCTTCTGACTCTTCTATATGGCTCCAAAACTTGAAATACACACAGACACTGCCTCAAGGCCTTTGAGAAGTACATCAATGCTGTTTGAGATGACTTCTCCGCATCAACTGGGAAGACAGGCGAACTAGGATCAGCCTCCTTGGAAAAAGCCAACAACACCAGCATCGAGGCCATGATCATCTGAAACCAATACCAATAGGCAGGCTACATGCTTAGGATGCCTGAGTTCTAATTGCCAAAGCAAATCTACTTCACCCAGCCAAGGAAGGCAATCAAATAAGAAGAGGACAAAGGAAGCATTTCAAAGACTTCCTGTAAGACATGCAACATAGATATTCATGTGTGAGACTTTCATTGAGAAGAAACCAATTTGGAGGAAACTCCTGCATGAAGGGACATAATTCTTTGAGAACACCCTTAGGCAAGACGATGTACGGAAAAGGAACCGGAGAAAGGAATGCCAGTGACTTCAAGACCAAGACCAGTTCCATCTCCCAGAAACACCCACCAAAGGTATGAGCAGAGATGTGGCTGTAGGATCAGATCTGTCACCCACGCAAGGACCCATAGAACCCATGACCAGTAACATGGAATTTCTGAGGTGGATATTTCATACATGTTAACGAGTGACTGTCACAGCTGGTCTACCAGTTGGTTTATTTAATATATTATAAGTTTATAAAACATGCCTATTGATGAATTCTGCAGAAAGGTGCCAAGGTGACCAATTCAGTTGAGAGCTGTGGTCAGTTTTGTAGGGCAAGATTGTCTTCCAACGTTATTTATTTTAAAACTGTGAAACAGAAGATAGAGACACAATTTGCACTGAATGTAAATAACACCTGAAATTCTGAGATCTTTAACATATGGTTTGGCAATTTTGGGCAAATTACATAATGCAACTGTACAGAAACTCTATTACTTTGATTCTTTGAAAACATAATTCTGCATGCATAGAAGGTTTAACTTTGCCAAAAGATTGAAAAATGATCAACGTCCACAACAAAACAACTAGTTTTTGTTTGCTAAGAATTCCTCATTCTAACTTATTTGCAGACAGAGATATTTTCTATTGATATTACTAACAGACTAAATAGGTATTAGGCAATATATTGAGAGATTAGATGTGAGGACTTTGAAACAAGGATAAGAATTTGGCTTTGATTTTCTGATGAAGGGTCTAGGCCCGAAACATCAAGTTTTCCTGCTCCTATGATGCTGCTTGGCCTGCTGTATTCATCCAGCCCCACGCCTTGTTATCTCGGATTCTCCAGCATCTGCAGTACCTTTTATCTCTGATAAGAATTTGGCTATTACTTTCGGAAACAAAATGTTAAAGTAAATACAGTAATTATTCTTCATGATGCCTGTCAAAGTTTGGCTTGGAATAGTGCATTTTGAATGTACAGCGTTGGAATTGGCTAGATTTACTAACAGCAGACTATACAATTTGCTTTTGTTACCCCTTAATCAAAGGGATAGATGATAGAGATGGAGTACCTTGAGGGCTGTTTTGTTCCACTAATGCGTAACTGAAGAAAGTGGCTAGTAAAAATCAAACTGAATCCCACTCACAGTTTGCTATTCATGGAGAGGTCATGGTTTTAAACAAAAGTAAATAATGGAGGGTAATCATAGGTGAAGTTAGAACTGGTTATGTAAATGGAGATGTTCTCACAGGAAAAGAGAATGTTGTGAGATGACATGATTGTTGTTTTTAGGATTCTAAAGGGACCAGATAATGTTGATTGTGGCAAGCTATATGACCTTGTCCTGAACAATATAGTGGTGTTGCATTTTGCCTAATCCTTGAGTTCTCTGGAGGTGAATGTGATCGGTGAGCAGGGGCTGAGTGATGTTTTTGGCTTGCAGAGAGTGAAGTGCTGTCTGGGTGTATTTTCACTATGGCATCAGGAAGCTGGGACTTTTAAGGTCTTGGCAGAGGACAGAACTTCCTGCTTGTCTACCACTACAATTTAGCAGTTTGCCTGCTCATGAATAAGTTGAGAAGAAAGTAACCATGTGGGATAACATGTGTAACCCATGAGCAGGAGTCCTTCTTGACATCTCCACCTGCTTCTACATATCTCTGCACAAAACCTGTGAATTACCTTAGAGCTTTTTGGGCTGAAAGACTCAGACAGACACTGGACAGTGTCTACCCAAAAGAAAAATATTAGGTGGGCATGTGATGTTCAGCTTCATGGTTAGTATTTTGCTTTTCTTCTTTTCTTTTATCTCTTTCTGGCTTATATTAAAGTCTTCTTTAGTCACAGAGGAGCTATATCATGGTCAAAAGTATTGGTTACGGGACAGTAACTAAGCAGAAAATTCACACAAGGTCAACAGTTGTCTGTATTGGTATGGCCAATGACTTTATTATCATTTGCCAGGTGTGTCACTGTCTCAGATCAATTTAAGCGTGCAGTTTGATATATTGCTGACATGGTGTGAACTACTTCACTATCAGAAAGTCAAGCAGGGGAGGCAATAGCCTAGTGCTATTATCCCTGGACTATTAATCCCGTGACCCAGGTAACATTCTGGGCACTCGTGTTCAAATCCTGCCATAGCAGATGGTAGAATTTGAATTCAGTAAATATCTGGAATTAAGAATCTAATGATGTCTGTGGGGGAAAACCCATCTGTATCAGTAATGTCCTTTACAGAAGAAAACTGCCATCCTTACCTGGTCTAGCCTACATGTGACTCCAGACCCACAACAATGTGTTTGACTCTTGACTGCCCTCTGGGCAGTTAGGTTTGGGCAACAAATGCTGCCTAGCCAGTGACACCCTCATTCTGTGAATGAATAAGAAAAAAAAAACATGGATCCACTCATCCAATAAAATCCTTAAAATTGTCATTTTTACATTTTGAGAAACTACTGCTTCTTTTTAATTTTTTTCCTTTTGTTTATTTTTTATATCCAGAAGTGCACACAACTTTTTCCCCATCCCAAATCACCAAGGATGTTTTTTTTAATTACAAACCACCACCAGCAAATCACCCATGTAACCAATTAAATATTTACATACAAGGATTGTTAAAGGTAATGTAAACCATCAGAAGATGAGGGAGAGCTAGGAAGAAGGCTCCTTTTTTAAACCCGTATCTATAATTGGAAAGTTCCTTTCATACCAAAAGGCTGTTAAAAGCCTATGTATTTGTTTTTGGATGTTTTAAGTACCAACCAAGAATTGGTGAGGATAAACAGTCTAAAGTCCAATTGGCATTGTAGGCTGTTGGGAGAATACTTGAGGTTATAAAAAAAAAGGTCCTTGTATTAACGAGTACAAAACCTATCCTTCTCATTGCTAATCCACTTAGCTATTTATACTGAGAGAGCTGTGTATCAAGTGAGATTCCAAACTTGCTAGCAATTTGTAAGGTTAACTGCTAGAAGGTAATAAGGTTACTGAAGATAGTGAACTATGGTCCTTAATCCCTACCGAAATCTCCACTTCCAGAAAAGTGGATCAAGTGAATCTGTCAGCTTTAAAGATAAGCAATAATTAAAGAGAAATAAGATACCATCTGTTTTGAGTACCTCCTAGTGTGGATTGGATTCATCAAGGGAGTACAAATGTAATTGATCACTCCCTAGGCAGTGCCAGGTGCAGAGACAGAAATGATCTGAGTTTGCAAACACGATGGTTGAAATTTGAAGGTAGGCTTCTAATATAGTTTGTTTATACAGCCAACAAACAACAATAATTAATACATTCGTACACAGACGTTCAAATAAGTCAGTTTTAATCCCCTCCTTTGAATAACATATTTGATAAATTGAAAGATTACAATAGTGCAATTCAGAAAAACATTTTGTATTCAAATTTTCCCCCATTTCCCAAATCAACTTATAATTATGGTATTTATTGACTTCATCTTCACATTCTAATAGGAATAGGTGACCATATGCTCCTTGATATCATACAATAAACAACAAAGATTAAAACACTGATCAGCCTGGTCCTTTAATATCCCTTGCCACATACACATCGAAAAATAATAGAGTTATATTTGACTAGTCATTATTAAATTCAATCTCTAAGCCCCAATAACCATTTTTATCAAAAAAAAATACTTTTCTTAATAAGCTACGTGTATTAGTTGTGGTGTAGCATCACTGTTGCAATAGATACTGTGAGTGTTATTCCACCAAGTTGTGCTGAACTCACTCAGTCTTTGTAGGTAAATTGAATACAAGTTTTTTCAAATACAGCCTGAAACATAAATAGAAATCACTGACAATGTTTTGTACATTGGCAAGCATCTAAATACAGGAGGATAGAGATTTGCTTCATGGGTGAGACAAATCATTGCTAATCCACTTAGCCATTTATACTGAGGAGAGAGCTGTGTATCAAGTGAGATTCCAAACCTCCATAGTCCAAGCCTATGCTTTAATTTTAGCTGTTGATTGGTCTGTTACTCACATCCATCATTTTCTGGTTTTATCTCAGATCTCCAGCAGTTTTGACAAAAGTCTCTGAAATACTGCAACACAATATAGAATTTGTTTTTTAGATGTTTAGCTTGCTTATTTCCAAAGTCTTTATAAGTTTAGACTTATAGTCTTATTGTAAATTTGGATGACCTTTAAGTTCAAATTGTTTCCCTGAAAATGTACAGTCCATATATAGTATCAGTATATATTAGTAACAAATATATTTATGTATTATGCAGTACCATTTCAGCTTTATTAAATTATCAAAGAAGATTGTTTGATTATTTCTGTGATGTGAGTAACTATTCTACATTCTTAAACAGCGTGGCTCAGTGGTTAGTACTGCAGCCTCACAGCACCAGGGACCCAGGTTCGATTCCAACCCCAGGTGACTGTCTGTGTGGAGTTTGCACATTCTCCTCATGTCTGCGTGGGTTTCCTCCAGGTGCTCTGGTTTCCTCCCACAGTCCAAAGATGTGCAGTCTAGGTGGATTGGCTATGCTAAATTGCCCAGTGTTCAGGGGTGTGTGGGTTATGGGGGGATGGGTCTGGGTGGGATGTTCCAAGGGTCAGTGTGGACTTGTCAGGCCAAAGGGCCTGTTTCCACACTGTAGGGATTCTAATGATTCTCTTTAATCAGTTTTCAATATCATTTACTTACACTGATAACTTCTATAATGTCAAAATGGGCCATTTGTTTGTAATTTTATGTATGACAAAATTGTAAGTTTTAGAGACAACTAATGTTATCAAGAGGTTTTCACATAGTGATAATCCAGCGGCCCATGCTAATCCTCTGGGAACACAGGTTTAAATACCACCATGGCAGTAGGTGGAACTAAAGTTCAATTAAGAAATATGGAAGCTAGTGTCAGTAATGGTGGCCATTGTTGATTGTCATAAAAATCCAGTTGGTTTGCAAATATTCTTTGTGGAAGGAAATCTGCTGACCTCACTTGCTCTGGCCTACTTGTGACTTCAGACCCACAGCAATGCGGTTAATTCTTTACTGCACTTTGAAATGGCCTAGCAAGCCTGTCGCCTGTATCAAATTGCTATAATGTTTAAGAGGAATGAAACAGCCAGTCCAGCCCTGTTGACATTGCATCTGGAGACTAGTACCAAAATTAGCAGAGCTGTACCATGGACTGGTCAAGCAACAGCCCGAAATAGCAATATTTACAGAATCATTTCTCGCAATGTCCCAGATTGCACTGTCACCATCCTAGGGTACATCTTGTCTCACTGATATTCCACCAAAGGTTGTTGAAAAGTGATATACAGTAGAGATGAAGTTGCCTTGGGTGCCCTTAATATTGGCTCCAGACATGTTGAAGTCCAATGTCACCATGTCATCATGTCAATAAAAACCAGAAGAACTGTGGATGCTGTGAATCAGGAACAAAAATAAAGTTGCTGGAAAAGCTCAGCAAGTCTGGCAACATCTGTGGAGGAAAAGACAGAGTTAATGTTTTGTGTCCAGTGACCCTTCCTCAGAACTGTTCACCTTGAAGAAGTTCTGTTTCTCTCTCTGACGAGATTTCCATTCCAATCTGTCATGATATCAATCATGGGCAAGGAAAAATCCTGTTGATTTAACTTTCACTATCCTCCCCCAGCTGATGAATCAGTACTCCTCCATGTTGAATAGCACTTTGGAGAATGTATTGAGGGTGGCAAGAACACAAAATATAATTTTAGTGAGGACTTCAATATCCATCATCAACAGTGGCTCAGTAGCACAACTACTGAGTGGCATGGTGGCTCAGTGGTTTGCACTGCTGCCTCACAGCACCAGGAACCCGGGTTCGATTCTAGCCTTAGGTGACTGTCTATGTGGAGTTTACACATTCTGCCCAAGTCTGTGTGTGTTTCTGGCTGGTGCAGTGATTTTCTCCCACCACCCAAAGATTGTGCAGGTTAGGTGGATTGGCCATGTTAAATTGCCCATCGTGTCCAAGGATGTGCAGGCTAGGTGGACCAACCATGGGAAAAGCAGGGTTACAGGGATAAGGTTGGGAGGTGGGTCTGGATGGGATGCCCTTTGGCGGGTCGGTGGGGCCTCAATGAGCCAAATGGCCTGCTTCCACGCTGTAGGGATTCTATGATACTGACCAAGCTGGCTGAATCTTAAAGGACATAGCTATTTAACTATGGGGGTGGAGGTGGTGATGAGAAATCAAACTGGGGGGAAAATCCTGAACAAAAACAGAATTTGCTGGAAAATCTCAGCAGGTCTAGCAGCATCTGTGAAGAAAAAATCAGAGTTAATGTTTCAGGTCAGGTTCTGAGGAAGGGTCACTAGACCCAATGTTACCTCTGATTATTTTCTTCACAGATGCTGCCAGACCTGCTGAGCTTTTCCAGCAATTTCTGTTTTAATTCCTTACAGCAGCCGCAGTTCTTTCTGTTTTTATCAGAGGGAAATTGCTGACTGACTTCATCCCCACTAACCTTTCTATTTCGGATGTATCTGTCCATGGCAGCATTGCTAGAAGTGACAACTGTACCTTGCTTGTGTGAACAAAGTCCTGTTTTCACACAGAGGATACTCTCCATTTTGTTTTGTGATTAAACCATCCCATGCCAAATGGGATAGATTTAAAATAGATGTAGCAACTCCAAGATAGACATTCTGGGGCACTGTAGACCATTACCAGCAGCACAATTATCATCAGCCAGGATCTGGGACCACATGTCACATCATGTCCCTCAGTCTACTAATAATACTGAAGATTTATCTTCCAGAACTAGCCATATGCCTAGCCAAGCTGTTCCAGTACAGCTACAACATTGGAAATGTTGCTCATACAAATTGGTCAGATATGTCCTGTACACACAAAAATAGACAAATCCAATCTTCTTACTGTCAGTTATTCATAAAGTGATGGAAGGTGTCATCGACAGTGCTATCAAATTAAACTCATCAATAATCTACTTGTTGAGACTCAAATGAGTGCCAGGTCTACTCAGTTCCTGATCTCAATGTAGCCTTGGTCCATGCAAGTACAATTCACACCACCCAAGTCCAGGAAATGCCTACCTGGAGATAAAGAGATAATCCCACCATCTCCCTTTGATGTTCAATGGCTTTACAATCACTGAATCTCCCACTATCAAACATGCTGGAGTTGCCATTGATCAGAAAATAAACAAACTGGACCAGCTATTTAATTGTCCATGCTCACTACAAGAGCGGGTCGGAGATTGGGAACCCTATGGTGAGTAAACCACCTTCTGTTTCCCTAGATCCTGTCCAGCTTCTACAAGACACAAGTCAGGAGTGTGATGAATACTGTTAACGTGCATGGATAAGTGTGGCATCAGCAGCACTTAACAAACTCAACACCATACAGTACAAAGGGGTCTGCTCAGTTGATACCCCTCTCTACTGCCAGCACACAGCTCAGCAGCGTGCGTCAGCTACAAGATGCACTACAGCAACTCACCAGTGCTCCTTTGATAGCATCTTCCAAACCCATGACCTCTACTCATAGAAGGAAAGAAAAACAGCAGTTGCATGGGAGCACCACCATTTTGTGAGTTCCCTCTAAGTCAGTCACCATCACTCTTGGAACTTTATCACTGTTCCTTCACTGTCCCAGACTTAAAATCTTGGATCTCTTTTCCTATCAGCAGTGCAGGTGTACCTTCATCACTCACAATGCAAGTGTTCCAGAATGCAATTCACCCACTTTCACAAGGTCAAAAAGCGATGGGCAATAAATGCTGGCTTAAGCAGTGACAACTACATAATGTGAGAGTAGATTTTAACAATTTATACCAATGTATGAAATTGATTTTAAATGATTTGATTTGAGTACGTCCCAATTCAAATAAGGCAGAAGGCACAGAATGAGGATTTAGAAATTTAATAATAAAGTCAGCATTAACCTAATGTGAGATTTTTCCCACGCACAGTGAAACACAAGGCACAACTATTTGCAATTTTTCAATTCCATACTGTAGTGATTGTAATGAGGTCAGCCAAATTGACCTCATAGAATATAAATTCCCTGACTGAGGCTGTTAACCTGGTCCAATCAGGGAGCCTTGGCTGACAGGATATAAACAGTAGTGTCAGAGGTTCTGTTCACTCTGAGAGCTGGCTCTGAGGGAGCTCGATCAGTGTCAAGGACTCTCCTTGTGTAAACAAAGGGGGACCTGGTGATGGGATACTGGCTTCTGTGGAGCTATTTCACATACCGTAGTTGAATTGAGATTGAATTATGTGAGAAGATTGGATAAATTGGGAATATTCTCCTCGAAGCAAAGAACGTTAAGAGGAGATTTTAAAAGTATTCAAAATTGATGTAGGGTTTTGATGGAGTCAACAGGAAGAAGCTGCTTGCATTGGCAGGTGGTTTGGCAACTAACTCAGATTCAAGATAATTCGCAGAAAATGTCGGGGGAAATTGGACTTTTTTTAAGCAGCTACTTGTCATAATCTTGAATGTACATCAAAGGGCAGTGGAAATAGATTTGATATTAACTTTCTGAACAGAATTAAATACTTGGCAAAGAACAAAATGCAGGGATATGGGGGAAAGAAAAAAATGGGGTAGCAATAATTGAAAGCTCTTCAAAAAAACCCGTACAATCACAATGAGCCAACTGGTATCCTTTTGTGCTCTGGGGTTCAGGAAATCTATGTTTCTTCATATTTAATGTTCCTGTTCTCATTACTCATTTTACTTTGTTGTTGTTATTAATTGTGAATCTATCCAGTTTTATTGCCATTCTCCCTGTCTCATTTATCTCACAGTTCAGTAAACAATAAGCAAGTATTTTTAAACCATTAAACAGTGAAAATGATATAAATCATTGTGAATAATCTAGGATGACCAGCTACAGATAGGTAGGCTTGGGAATGATTGAGCAGGCTTTATAATCACATTGAATAATTTTAGCTCTGCTTCACCAGAATTAGAATGAATAAAAAAACTTCACATTAAACCTATAGAACTAAAAAGACAAAATATGAATACATCTCATTAAAACAATGATGTTGACCTAAGGTAGGAAACTACTTCTGATATTCAGGAAAGAGCTTTCTAACAGATAATGAACATGTCAAAAGGATGTTCTCTCTTCATTGAAATAAAATCAAAAGATACAAGAATTAGTTCAGACATTTACAATACTGAGATTTTGGGAAAAAGAAGCTAGGAGAAAATGGCATTGTACTTTGTTGATCGCACCTGTATCCACTTAATTCATTACTTTGTTTTAGGCTTCATTTATTTATGTGTTTATTGTGATAGGCAATTATTTGCAACTGGAAGGCAAGACATTGTTATGTGTTATTCACTTTGTGACAACAAACTTTCAGTGGCAATTCTTAGAATTTAAAAAAAATTGGAAAGCTTATTTCTGACATTTGTGAATGCATCAGGCATTCTTTATATCAAAAAACAAACTTCAATAGAAATATGGCGATGATACCGTATTTAATCTTTTATCACTTTAACTGCAATGTTTGCAAATTTCTGGATTAAAGCATTGACTTCCAGTTCTGTAGGGAAATAAATCTTGCATTTCAGAAAGTTGGAATATAATTTCTTTATAAAAACCAAGAGTTGGATGATTAAAATTCATTTCCTACTGTTTAATTTTGAAGCACAACTGTTTGGTGCTTGTAAAAGGGATATTAATTTACTAACATATGCCTTTGACCTGTATTATGCACTTACAAATACTGTATTTCACAGAATGTAATTAAATGAATGATGATCCTAAGGATTTGCTGTTGTGAGTAGTTCCTTATGAGATGCTGAATCAGAAATGACAATTTTCTAGGCACCTGAGCCATCAACCAGTGCCACAAAATATAGATTAACAGGTGGATTATCTTTTATTTACTGTTTTTGGGAGTTTGCTGTGTGAAAGTTGGTTGCTAAGGTTCCCTGCATAACCATAATAACTGCACTTAAAGTTAGCTGATTAGTTGTGTAATGTTGACAGTAAAATGTTTATAAACTTTTTAAAAAAAAATCAATTTTCATTTTTAGCTATGTTCATTTCTCTAATGCAACCAGGATACAAAAAATATTGTTCCTTTCCTCACAACATGTTTGAGTAGATCAAAGGCATATCTGGGTCTTTATTACTTTTGTTCACCTATCAGATGAGTTTCCAGAGTAGTAAATATACTTCTTCATCTCCAAATTCAAGATGTGCTCAGAAAGTGTTTGTGATTATACTTTGGAATCAGTGCACCTTCTTGGTCTCATTCTGATTTGACTAACACTAAAGCAATGGTCTTGAATCTGCAGCTAGTAGTCATCTCTAGGATTATATATGCTCTTAAATATTTCAGTGCTCACCTATTCCTTAGCGAACCGTAACTAGGACATGTGTACTTGTATATAATTTTTTGCACATTTATTCAATTATTTAAGTACTTATGAATTCAAACTTCACTTGGGGAATTATTTGTCAAACATATTCAGTTGAGTAAAACTCAAATCCTACTCTCAATGGATTTTTCAGTTTCTAAACTATAACACCATTTAATTTCTTTTCTATTCCAGTTATTTTCTTCCACATAAGGACAAAATTAAACAAAATATCTCCAGCATTATCGAGAATTGCTAAAATCAGCATAGCATGCCTTGAGGTGCAGCATAATAGCAGAAAGCAGTGTAAATACGCACAAAATCATTCATTCAATCCTATAAAACAAATTTGCCAGTTGTGTTTAGGTGTGTATAGAGATTTAGGCACTATTCTAGTTTAGGTATGTGTCCTCAGCAGTGGAAAGAGAAAACAGTCAAAGCTACTCCGTGCCTCATGTTTGATGCAGAATGAAAAATGAGGTCCTGGTTTTTTGACAAAAATGTTTGAAAATATGAATAAAGAAAGGTGGATTTACCTCGGTATTGTTGTGACAGCATTTCTGTGACTCAGTATCAATGTTTATTCAAGTACTGTCTTATTAAATAACATGAATAGATGATTGACAGTGTCTTGTTTGTTGTCCCGACCATACTATGTCCATCAGAAGTCAGAGTGGAATAATCACTATCAGGCATTTTGAAAGGGCAACACTTTTTTATGTATAAGTGGTGAACTGTCCGTGGGGAGTGAGAGAAGGAGAACATTTTTTTGTCTTTGACTGAACACAGGGCAAAAGGTATTGATGATTGTTTCCTTGTGGACAGAAATAGTTTTTCAATAGGTTAGTTAGCATTCAGCTAAAATCTGAGCTAAGTAGTATTTTCATCACTGAGTATGTTTAATCATTGAATTTAACTATGGTGGAGGACAGTGAAATCCTTTCATATCACCAAAGTGTATAACTGAAATTCAAATGTACTTCTTGCAAGTCAAAGCAATATTTCATTATCACTCAATTGTATTATATTTATAATTTCAATTTCAGCATCTTAAACTTCAGATACATATCACTGATTCATATATTTTTATGTTGCTTATTGGGTGGCTGCATTTATTTAATTATATTGTTTTGGAATTCAACCTGGATTCATTCCAGAATTAGAATGATAAATGTGGCTTTAGAATCATGTCGGTTTTCAAAACATTTCTGGAAACTACAGGGATTAAGATCGATTATGCATCTGTAGAATCACAAGTCAAAACTCATTAGATAGAAAGGCAGTTTGAGCAACATGCAGTTGTAATGCCTCAGTGTTGAAATACAATAATATTCCACTAACAGCATCTTCAGACGTTTAGCTGAGTTGTAGAAGTTTTCTTTCATAGTTAGAAGGCTCAGTGTCCAAATTCTAGTGTTATAGTACTTAATCTGGACTAACACTTCAACGAAGGACTGCTGGATCATTGGAGATGCCATATTTTTGAAGAGACATGAATTCGAACCACTTACAAATGATTATTTGGTTATAAGAAATCCCATGACACTTTTCAGAGGAAAGCAGAGAGTTCTCCCTGTGAACTGATCAAAATTTAAACCCCACACAACAACACTAAGTTAACTCATCCCTTATTTTGTGGTTGCTTTGACATCTTTCTTTGTGCAACTTGGTTGCTGTATTGCCCACAAACAGTGACTATATAAAAAGATAGATCATTGGCTGATCACTTTGGAACTAACTGGAAGATGCTCCAGATGTAAATTCTTCCTATCTTTTTTGTCTATGCTGTTGCCAGCTGAAACAAAAACTAGCAGAGCTGTCACTTGATAATACTATGGCTTTAAGAGGTGTGTTTTGCCCTTATTTTTATAAGGTGAGGTTGAGACAGAGGTATCGAACGATCTGTTCCAAGCGGGTAAAGTAAACAACTTGTGAGACCTTGGGGTTTTTTCTCAGCTGGAACAATAGAAGCAGCATGAAGGGGTCAAGCTCTCACAGAATCAGGATTTTAATTTAACTTTCAATAGCTGTTGGGGTTTGGAAGCTGCTATACAGCTCTTCGTGCTACAGCATAATGCTTGATTTCTCTCTTTCGGTGAGTTTTCCCTTGATGTTCTTTCCTCCTGGACTGGAGAATTGCATGTGAGACAAGCTATTTTACTGAATTTGCTTTTGTCGAAGGTGTAATTTGCGATGTTACTAAATTGGAGCAGTTGCTGTAACATCTATTATTCTGTTATGTTTTCCAATGGAGTTAAGTTATTCCAATTCTTTCTTTTGTTTTTATTTTAACTATAATGTGAGAATAAAGTGTGTTTTGCTTCAAGCCTGGTAGTTTCACCAATCAAATTGCACCTGGAACACAACAACTTACACCTGTCGTTAAAAATAAGAAAAAGTTGGGGTCTATGCTGTCTTCTTAATATATTTTAAGGGGATTTAGTCTGGTCCGTAACAAACTGGGGACTCTTATTGGGATCAAAATCTGTAATTCCATGTTGGGTTTAGGATTCTTGAAGTCAAAGATGGTGAGTGTTAGTGTTCTCTTTTCAGATAATGCATTTGGCTGGTGTAAGTAGACTGTGCCTTCTGTAGTTTCAGTCAATCAGAATTTCCTAAGGGGTGGAAGAAGTCAGTTCATGAGTTTTATAAAAATCTGAACAAGGCAAGGATTTTGAGACCGATGGACAAGCCAGAATTGGGATTGCCTTTGTCCATGCAAAAAGGGGAGATAATCGTGGCAATCACACATCATTTACAATTGCCAGGAGGGTATCAGAATCCTTGGAAATAGCTAAAATTCAATTGGAAATGAAGCAGCTTGAACATGAAAAGGAAATGAAATAGTTTGAATTATGATTAAAAACAGAAGAAAGGGAGAAAGTGATAGTTTTTGAACTTTGGAGTTTAGAACTGAAAACTCAAAGTTGACTTAAAATGGCAGAGGTAGAAGTGAAAGGTAAGAATAGCGATGAAGACAATGATGGAAAGTAATCCCGTCATAGCCAAAGGCCAAATGGGGATCTGTTTAAAAGTGCCTAAGCATTGCCTAAGTTCGAGAAGCGTATAAAAGTCTTTTTTTGTATCATTTGAGAAAGTGGTTAAACAAATGAAATGGCCAGTGACCATGTCGATATTTTTGATCCAAACAAAATTGGTAGGTACAGCTAGTGAGATTTTTGCATTACTATCAGAGGAGGTATCTGGGAAGCATTAGGAGATAAAAGAAATGATACCCCAAGGCTTCACAAGTTGTCTACTTTGTTGGCTTGGAACAGACCGCTCAGTACCTCTGTCACAGCATCTCTTCATGAAATAAGCAGGACAAGCTACATCTCCCAAAGCCATAGTATCATCATAGACACATCATAAACAATTCTGGAATTCAGCACTGTTGACGTTGTCAGTAGAAGTGGGTATTTTTATAAGTATAGGGAAAGGGAATAATATCCCAACATACTGGTTTGCAGTGAGATCATAACCTTTTTCATGTTGTTAACTTATTAGAGAAAAGGACGTGGTACTTTTATACTGACACTTCACCAGCAAGGTACAGTTCAGTCAGCCTTTTCTTCCTGATATCTGTTCAGTTTTCCTTTTGTAAAGATGGATCAATTGCAGATTACATGGTTGACTAACTCACTGTTGGGGGCTGCTGGGCTCTGAGTGTGGCAAGGCTTTGATATTTCATCAGGACAGCAGGGATGCTAACAGACAGGACCATCCTGCATTGGTCAGATTAAAAACAAGCTGAAAGAATTCTTTATGTCCAATCTCAAAACTTTCCAAGTTTCTGGACAGTATATTGCGTTAAAATAGAAAGCCACTGATGTTTGGATGCATTTTACCATTGTGCTCTTAAACAAGACTTTGAAATAACAATTCAGAAGATATCCATCCCTGATCTTTGCACCTAGGTTCCTGATGTGTCTGTTGATGTTCTGATGTCGTGAAATTCAATATTGCACTATTTCATCCCCTTATCCATTTTTGTCTCTTCTTTCCCACATTTTGAATAGAACTATCTTTAAAGCTTTACAGAATAGATTTAGATATTTGATTGTCACGAGAAGTTAATGATGTTTAACAAGATTACAGAATAAGGCACGACTACTAATTCAACACATTATGCATATTGAGCTTCTTTTAAAAAAAACTATCCAATTAGTTCCATTTAAAAGACAAAACAAAAAAATTATGATGGAATATCAAATAGAGGGAACAGAGCAAGAATACCTATTCTAATTTAAAATGAATGAATGCCAGATCATACTTTCTACCAGTTTCATTAAATTTCCATTTGTCTGACCGCCTAGTTTTTATTTTCTATTTGTTTTCTGCTTTGAGCTTGTTTTGTTTCTGTTTGTATCCATTAATATTGATTTGAGTAATGAATGTCAGAAAAATGCTTTGCAGCAGAAATGATTTATCCTTGTAACTGAGCTCAGAGATATATGCAGGTAATGGTGCCTCAGGAATTTTGTGACTTTGATGATGAAATCTGATCTCTAGATTAAAGCATACCTTCAGTTACTGTCATTCTTTAAAATGTTGCTTAACTCAACTTCAAAGATTTTTTTTGAGTTTCCATCCCTATGCTGCTGTGGCTTGAACCAGCAACATAGACTTGCTACGCCATGGAAGCTAAAACTTCATGCTAAGTATAACACAACAATCGCATATTTATCAATAAGATTTTTAGTATTTTTAACATGAGGTTTAGGTAGAGAGTTTCTCCTATCGAACTGTTATCTTTTTAGTCCCTACTTTGGCCAAATTTGAAATGTTAATTATTTCAGTGAAATATTTTTTTCAGGGGTTTAAAAATGTTTACTCACCACAGTGAACTGAGTGTCAGTCTTGGTAACAGGACTAAAATGTAGTTTTTGATCATGCAGACTTCAGCCTGCCTTCTGTCTTCACCATGGTACCAAGACCACAGCAACCAAGTATTACGCATTCTTAGCCTTTGATGAGTTTGCCTAATGTTTTTTGCTGCATTGACACCCCTCAGCTTGGATACACTCCTCTCTGTGTTGTCTAACCTGTTCTCACATGACATCCAAATGAAAACAGCCTGAGCAGCACCCACATTACACATCTGAGAAATCACAATTGTGGAATAGAAATTACATGTACAAACCTATTTAAAATAGACGCTTAGGACAAAGACTGTGAGCAAAACTCTTTCACGCAATTGGGCAAGAAAGGAATTTGTGAGATGTCAATGTCTGTGGAAAGTTTCCATATCAATTCGTACATTCCCTGCTAGTTTCATTGTCTTCTTGCCTTGCTTTCACGTGTGAGTCCCAGAAAGTCCAGGAAATTCATGCAGCCACAGTTGAATCCCAAAACCTGTGCTAACATCATGTATAATGAACTTTTAATAAACCCACATTAATAACAGGCCTCTCCAGAGGGAGTTTCTCATTTACAGCCAAGTGTACTGTTATTACATGTGGAAGTCAATGGGTTACAACTGGTGTTTCATGTGCCTATAAATTTCAGTACATTTAACCTTGCCTGCCCTCAATCCAACTTATTTCTGCAAGTGTAAATTCTCTCCATGATTACTGCTGTTTGGTCTTTTTCTCAGTTCAAAAAAGTACCTTGACTTTCTCTTTATGTTTGTTGCATTAGAATTGTTGGGATCAGTGTCAGTTCTGAATATCAAAGAATAATTGTAAAAGTCAGGGAATATGATCGGCTACTCCTTATCAGTACTTACACTTACATTTAGAAAATTTCATTAAGTTTTTGGAGCTAAGCCTGAGGGTTAACTGAGAGTGCAGGAGTATTGCTAGAATTGAGGCTTTGACTGCTGTCTGGTGAATGAAACTCATGATACTTTCTCAAAGAAGCAAAAGGGAATTTAGTGCTGACCTGGTCAATATTTATCACTTAACCAACACCACAAAACAGATTGTCTGATTATTATTATATCAAAGTTTTTGGGGGTGTTGCTGTGCCCAAGTTGGCTGCTTCATTTCCTACAATGCAATTGTAATTATACTTAAAAGTACAAAATTGGCTACATAATGCATTAGGACATTATAAAATTGTGGAAGATGCTATGTAAATGCAAGTCATGCTTTCTTATAAACTGGACGACAAACTTGAAGAAACTACTGAATCGTGACTCCAGTCAGATTTTGGCAGTATTTTCTAAAGGCTTCAGGGCCTCAAATTGTATGAATCCAGCCCCAAAAACACTCAAGCAGGTTGATACCATCTAAGAAACAAAGCAGCCTGTTTGATGTCACCACATCCTCAAATATTCACTCCCTCCACCAGCAGCAGCCAGTAGCAGCTGTGTGTATTATCTACATGATCACCAAAGCTCCTTAAGCAGTGCCTTTCCAAGCCCACAATCACGACCAGCAAAATGGACAAGGGTAGCAGTTGCAAGGGAACATCACCACCTGCAAGTTCCTCTTCAAGCCATTCACCAACCTGACTTGGAATTATGTCTCTCTTCCTTCAGTGCCTCTGTGTCAAATTCCTGGAAATCTCTGCCAAATAGCATTGTGGATGTACTTGCATCAAATGGACTGCAGGGGATCGAGAAAGCAGCTCACCATCACCTTCTCAAAACCACTAGAGGTGGACAATAAATGCTGCCCTAGCCAGTGGTGCACATGTCCAATGAATGAATAAAAAGAACATAACCAGATGGGTAGCCCAAACATCATTCAGTTGGGAGGCAGATTGGGAACTATTAACCCAGAGACCACCTCCTAATTTGATACCATTGAGCTCACTGTTCAAACAAGGATAGAGTGGGGATGCTAGTGCTGCTGGAACAATCACTGAAGATGGTGAGGACATCTCAAAATGGAAGCCCCCTCAAAGGGTGAATGATATAATTTTTTCAGTAGGGCCGTGGGGGCGGGTCCCTCCACTCCGAAGAGAAACCCTTCCAACAGCAGCTTATGGGCAATGTGTGCTCATGGCAGCCCTTTGTTTGGGGATTAGGGCTCTGGTTCTGATGGCCCCAAAAGTGCCTCAAGAAGACCACCTCTGCTGAGCTAGTAACCTCCTCATGCAGGCATAACTGCTCCACCACTAGCAAAAAGTGTGGCCCAGAAATCACCCTAGTTGTCTTCCTGAACCTTTGCAATGGATGGACAATACACATCCATTGCCTGCCCAGGGAATCATTCCTAGTGACAGGAACACACTGGGGAGCCATCCCAACATAAAACTCCCTCTCCGCACCACACCCTCCATTTTTAGACACCCAAGGCCAGGAAAACTCTGCTCTGTATAGCAATTAAATTCTCAAATGTACCAGGTGCAATATGATAGGGCTCAAGACTTGCATAATTGGAAAAATATTTTGCAATACAGATTATTAGAAGGATCTGTTTAATTTCTCTTTAAAGAAGTGCAATAGGTTTCTAAAGCACACTTTAGTACTATAAAGTGAATCTCCTGTGAATCATTCAGACACTGCAGTGGCAGTAATTATTTTGTTTTCTTGCCAATATAGTGTGGCTTTAAAACGTAATTATTTAATTTAATCTGAAATGATACATGGCATTTCTAAATGCTCACTCACCTTTCTCTCTGATGAATTAACAGTCACCTAAAACTAAGTATCCTGACTTTTTCTCCAACTGAAAATACATTTGATCTTTGTAGAGTGAAGGGACTTATATTTTTCTCTTTATGGATAGATATTGAGCATATGCAAAAGGGGTTATACATCAGATCACATGGAAGTGGAGACTGGATCTATTGAGCTCCACGTAAGGTGTCCTCTCCGACTAACTCCTTTATATCATTTTTTAAAAAATTAATTCACAGGATGTAGGCGCCGCTAGTTAGGCCAGCATTTATTGCCTATCCCTAATTGTCCAGAGGGCAGTTAATAGTCAACCACATTGCTGTGGATCTGGAATCACATGTAGGCCAAACCAGGTAAGGATGGCCATTTCCTTAGGATGTTAGTGAACTAAATGAGTTTCCCAGACAATCAGCAATGGTTTTATGGCCATCATTAGATTCTTAATTCCAGATTTTGTTTATTTAATGTTCAATGAGGCCTGTCACTGCTCACTCACCGGAGTGAACTGAGAAATATAGAGCTAATGATACAAGTCAAGGATCTGTCATTGGACCTGATCCAATAACAACTGTATCAAAGTGAAACATTTGGGAGACTTTTCGATATCCTGACATCATGAAAGGTAATGTAATATTGCAAGTTCTTGTTCCTTTATGAGAAACCATTGGATGTTTCATTACAATGCTAATGCAAACTTTAACGTTCACCTTTCATAAATTTAGCAGACTGAAAGCATATAGTCAAAACAGATATAAATAAAATATGTACTATTTATATTTTAGCCTTGTCCTTGTGAAAAATCAATAGTCTACTAACAACAAAATGTTTTAAGATTTTATGCATTATTACAATGACAGCAATCATTAATAAAAATATTTTAAATAACTAACTGCAGATTTAAATACATATCTATATCTGCCAAATCATTTCCCAGCAGGCAGCTACCAATTTGAAGAGATTACGGTATTATGTTATTCCCTTCCTTTTTGCAATTCATTATGTGCTCTTAATGTAACTACTAAACAAATACAATACTTAAGTTTATCATATTAAACTCCACATTCCTCAATTCATATCGGAGAGTGATCTGTGGATAAATATCGTCAATCAAATAAGAATATCTATTGAAATTAAAATTGATGGAAGGGCACAAAGTTGGGGCTGGGTGGTCTAACTTTTAAAATGATATTAACATTCTTTTGTATTTGAAAGTCTGTGAAATCTGAAAAGGTCACATTTCTGTGTTGTAATCCTAATTATCATGCCGATCAGGAGTAGTTTTACTTTGAGATGGTTATGGGAAACAGTCAAAAGATACTTTTGTGGCTGTTTCATCTAAATTAAGGGAAATGCAGCAATTAAAAATAATTATTCTGTGTCCCACTGGAGGGCCTTGGTTTTTGATTATTTACAAAGCCCATTAGCCGTAAACGCATGCATAGAGATACCAACTTTAAAGTGCACATTAATGAAGCGTAATTCAAAAAAGGAATGTCTTCTCTAGAACAAATATTTTCTTAAACATATTATTTTGACATAATATTAAACACATCCTTCAATACTTTAACTGCTTCATTATTTATGTGCACAAATACAAGATGTTATATTTCTGAAGTGTGGTCTTTAAAAAAAAATGCTCTTGGAGCAACCAAGCTCTAACCACACAATATGGAGGCATACAAAATAATTATGATGCAATTTTGCTTTGTTAATGAATTATTTAAATGTACTTATTAACCAAATCATATTTTAACAAATATATTGCTGCTAGAAATCTGAATTATAAACAGTACATTTTGGAAACAATCAACAGAGTCAGGCTGCATCTATTGACAGGGAACAAAGTGACCCTTTCAACTTAATACCCAATTTATCAGAACTGGAACATGTTATAAGAGTTATTCTTATTTACCTAAGTGCAGAGCTAAGCAAAAAGGAATAAAAACAGTAAAACTTGGAAGTGATGCATACTCGTCCCACTCATCCTGTTTACCTGAAATTGGATTCTAGTGCAACCAGTACCTTAATTTCCAAGATTAAGTTTTCTATGTTGGTTAGACAATGATGGGGTAAGTCAAAATGAAATGAGTACCGAAGTAAAAGTTGGCTCCGAGGGAGAATTTCAGTGGAATAGGAGTGGAAGATGGAGGCGTGGAAATTTGAAAAGAGAGTGATAACGGTGACCTAGGAAAGTACCAAGAAAATGGCAGTTGAATCCTGAAGGTGTGGATTACCAAAAATAACAGCCTATGTCCCCTGTAGTCCCATTGCTCTAGAACAATCAGCAGTAACATATGCTGCTTTAGATAGAATGAAACTAAAGGACTAAAATTCATAATGTTAAGGCAGAAAATAAATCATATTTTCAATCATCTTTCAATCAGAAAACAATTCAATAAAACAATTTGTTCATCAGTGAATAAAGAAAACACTTTCATACATTACCATTGGTAACTAAAGTAATTATCATCATAAATAGAAATTTCTGTAAAAGGGTGACAAATTTGTTATATTCTGAACATTAAACATTATGGAAATCTGGCTCCCATCAAACAGCTGTGATTATGGCAAGTTGTTTGAAAATGTGAAAACACACGAAAATAATAATGTATCTCCTTTTTTAAAGTAATCTTTGGAATACTTTCTTTGAACTAACACCTGCTTTATAAATACCTACAACAAAAGTTAACATGCTTTAGAGGAGAGAATGGGGATTAGATTAAATGCACAGAAGATTATGTGAAATCCTTGGACATACTGGGAGCAAGACAACCTCCTACAAACTGTCAACTTGATATTTGTATTGTGATCTGTTCAAATTGCTCAATTTTGGACTGACTTACTACCGGAAACTGAAAACAGCTTAGAGGTCCCCTCCTTTTAGAATAAATGCTCCATAGGCAAGCAGAGTGCGTATTGGGTGTGTTATAAAAAGTGCTTATTATGACATTTAAATAAGGTCCTAAGTTTGTTGTCGGACTCTTTTAAGAACTTATCCAGCATCTTTGAGAAAAACTATTCAATAAATCATAGTGCTAAAGGCAACCAGAACCATGAAGATGTGCAATTTAAATAGCTTATTTTGCCAAAGTGCCATCTTGGCATTACTTGTTGGTTGTCTTCGTCCAAAAATAAGCCTTTTTTTTTTTTCTTTCTGCTTGTCCTTATTTCTAACATCTGTGTTGTATTTTCTTTAATTTGTATTTACATTTCTTTTCATTTTAATGATATTCATAAAAATTGCTTAAATCTGAAACAAATATTTCCTCCAGCTAAGATCAAGTCATTGAAAGGTAACTGCGGCCTAGTAGATGAGTAACAGTTTATCTGTAGATTGTGACATTGAATGAGCAATAAGTTACTGTTTATTCACATACATGAAAGTTTCATTTTTTATATAAAAGAAGTAATATAATCGTATATTAATTAGTTTGGATTAATTTACTTCTGTTGATGTGGTACAAACGTAGGGCACCATAGTAGACTTGATCTCAAACCTTTCTTTGTAGAACTGATTGTAGAAGTAAAGTACTCAGTTAAATTTATTTTTAATGCCTTTTGGAGTCCAGCCATTAAGAGTGCCATGTTTTAATGAGTTGCAGAACCACTGCTGACTCAAAAAAAAATTTGTAAGTGCCAACTCATTATTTCAAGCATGACAACTTCCTGAATAACCAAAGACTCCATTGATTCAACATTAACCTGCTTTGGTGAATTCAAACAAAACAGAAATCTTTTATTTCAATATAGCATTTCTATATTCAAATGTGTGTTTAGCAACATCTGAAAAAGTTTTGGCTAAAATGACCTCAAATCATTGAAAACATTTATTCCATTTGTTATATTGAACACATAGTGGCTACTTAATAGAGGAATCAGGACTACTAACCAATCTAAATTCAGCTTTTGCCATTAAGTGGCTGAAAATTAAATATCGTATTACTTTCTCATCAAGGTGTCTCATGTTTCTATCATTTTATATTCCCAGATATCTCAGTATTATGCTATTGATTTGCAGATGTCAAACTCACAATGAAATTGCACTTATCTGTGAAAATCGAATGTAGAGCACAGAGTTAATTACATTGTAATTAATTCTTCATTTTTGTGTCTCTTCAGTGACTTGAGCATGAACAATATTAATGAACTTCAGCCGAATGCTTTTGGAGATCTTCATTTCTTGGAAGAACTGTAAGTAATCGAACAACATCAAGAGCAAACAACTATACTAATGGGGTTGAAAAATTTAGCAAAAGTTGATGTGCAATTAATATTTCACACTTTTCTATAACTCTGGTCGTGCCTGAATGCATTTATAACTTGCTCATCTAGAAAACTGGTCTAATCAAGCCATGAGCAAAAAACGGAACTCAAATTTAGCTAATACTTTTCCCAACCTTTGAACATCTTCATCATTCTGAATTAGTTTTGAAGAGTTATCGTTTTTGTGATGCAGTGAAACATAACAGCAACTTACATTCAGTAAGTTAGCACAAGCAGTAACTGCCCATTTCATTTTTCATTGCTCATATATATTGAAATTTGGACTTCTGGCTACTTCGTTGTTGCTGTTTGTAATGATTTAATTTTATTTATTTATATATTGTCATGCATACTTTGTCATAAAATACAGTGAAAAGTGTTGTATAATGTTGCTACTCTCCAGTGCCATCTTAAAGCGCAGAAAAAATAAACCAAAACATAGAATATAAAGGCAGAAGAATAAAGAAATAAAGAACAACTGTTAAACTTTACAGAACTTCTTGTCAAATGCTCTGTCATGGTGCATGGACCTAGTGGCCAGGCATGAATCTCTTTGCCTTTGCCACCACCACTGGAATGAAAGTCGCGTCTCATTGGCATCATCTTGCCTCCACCAATTCCCTCATCGTTACGAGTCCTTGCTGGACTTTGCCAACAAAAATGCTCCCGCCAGGTACCCATACTGTGACAAACTCGAATCCACCACTGCCTTGAGTCTGCTTCGAGTCACTACCGATGTCACAGGGTCTTGCACTGAACACAAATCCATGTCCGCCACCAACTCCATGAATCTAATGAAATCCCATACATGTGAACATACAAATATATGAATCAAGAGCAGGAGTAGGCCACTTGGCTCCTTGAGCTTGCTCCGCCATTCAATAGAATTGTGACTGATCTTGTCCAGCACAAGCCTTCTTATCCTTGATAACCTTTTACTCCCTTGCTTATCAAGAATCAATCTCTCTCTCCATAAAAAGATTCAAAGATTTTGCCTCACTGCCTTTGGGGAAGGGAATTCCAAAGACCAATGACTCTTAGTGAGAAAGTATTTCTCCTCATCCCTGTCTTAAATAGGCAGACCCTTATTTTTAAACAGTGACCCTTAGTTCTATATTCTCCCACAAGTGTACACACCCTTTCTATATACATCATCAGTTTCTTATTTATTTCAATCATGTTGCATTTTACTCTTCTAAACCCCAGTGAATATATGTCAGGTGTGTCCAATCTTTCCTCATTACCCCTTCCATGTACGAGTCAAGAAATGCTTGGGACATCTCCCCATCTAAACCAACAGTAATGGCTGTGCCACCCACTTTCATCTTCCTTAATAGCTGCCTCTCCCTCATTCCAGCAGGTATACAGCCCACAATAGAGCAGAAAGAATCAAGATAGGTCATATGCTACCTGTCATTTTGGTCCTCACCCACTTATAAGGAGAGCTTCCTGAGTCTGAGCGCAGCCTGGACTGGTACTGGGGGCTGCTCCTTACTTACTGTGCCAGGAACCCCTGAGCAAAGGCTAGCCACCTTGACTTGATTGAGGCCTGCTGTCAAATATGCCAAACTTCCTGACTTTATATGTCTGCACTAAACAGCTGGACAGGACAGCAGTGTTACGAGTCTGGTATATCTGCCTGAAGTAACAAAACACACAAAGGCAAAGTAAGTCAGTGATGCTGTGAGCATCTAATTAGGCTCAGAGTGAGCAGATACAATGACAGTGAGTGAAGAGCCTGGAGATGCAGCCTGGTCCAGCCCATGAGCTGAGTGCATGTCCCTAAGTGCACAATGTGCATTACACTGACAGTTTGCTGGTGGAGCGGACGTGCTCAATTAAAGCATTGAAGCATCCTGTAAGTGGATCGGAAATGTGCAATGAGGGTTCATAAAGGCTGACACATGTCAGATGTCAATGTCCATGGATGTAGGTCGTGAATGCCTGGGGCCCCTGGAGCATGCCCTGAGATGTTGGTGACCACTGTCCAGCATGGAGGTCATTCAGAGCAAGTGGCGAGCTGAAGCTTCCAGATGCTATCTCTGGTTTCCTTGTGGAGTTTTCCCAAAGTCTAGCCTGTTTGGGGAGTTTAATAAGATGGGATTCTGAATATTAATGAGATGTATTGTAACGTTCATAAGGTGTTTAAGAAGCATTCATCCCTCTTGTTTGGCACTTCATTATTGCTTAGCAAGAATCTTGTTATGTTGCTTGTGAGAAACACAAGAGTTGATGCAAATTTTCCCAATGTCAAAATGGGCCTTGCACTACTTGATGCTCGAATCTACCACACATCCCGGGGAGATAGTGAGGAAAGAGATCAGTCTGAGATTGGTACATTTGGGAAAAGAAGTAAGTCAAACAGACAAGGCAGGCAGGAACAAAGTAGAGAACGAGGTCAGGCTGATAAATTGAACTGCATCTATTTCAATACAAGAGGCCTAACAGGTAGGGCAGACTATCAAACAATTACAGAGATGTCACTCAAGGACGGACAGGACTGGCAGCTTAATGTTTCAGGGTATAAATGTTACAGGATAGATTGAAAGGGGAGCAAGAGAGGAGGGGGACTGGCTCTTGGTCCAGATCATTATCTCGCACACATCTGATAGCACTGACAAGTTCCAAGTTCTCTCTTCGATGGCAATTGAAAAACAAAATAAGAAGAGTTTAGGCCCGAAACGTCAAGTTTTCCTGCTCCTATGATGCTGCTTGACCTGCTGTGTTCATCCAGCCCCATGCTTGTTATCTCGGATTCTCCAGCATCTGCAGTACCTTTTATCTCTAATTGTACGTATGGCTACTTCAGGTGAAATTTTATTTTGTGCTTTATTTATCATCTTTAGTTATCATCTGCCTCTCTTTTAAATAAATCAAGAGCAGAGCCAGGATTCAAATGCAAAGCCTTAGATTTTTGTCTGCTCAGGAAAGAATTTCCATATTAAACTAATCCCATTATGAAACAGTGCTCTCCAATTAACAAAGGAAATGAAATTTTAATATGAGCTTAATCAGGTTAATCTACAAGCTTCTCTGTCAGTTGAGGAAAATGTCAACAGTCCCAGATGTGAATTGCTTAACATATACTGAACTGTTTAACATGCTGATCTGTTTTTTTCTGCCTCTGGTTTAACTGTGACCTGGATATGGCCTTCCTGTCACAGTGAAACTACATTGAAATATTGAAATGTTGCCATCTGAAGGTCTCAAAGTCCTTGTAAAATAATTTAAGCAGATTTTATTGAGTGTGTGTGTGTGCGGTAATGTGCCGCACCTTGGTCTCTTCACCCACTGTCATTGTGCTCACACATTCTGAGCTTACCTGGATGCTCACAACATCCTTGAGTTACCTTGCCTTTGTGCGCTTTGCTCCTTCAGGCAGAAATACTAGGCACATAATACTGCTGTCTTGCATTTGTATATGTGTGTGCGCATGCATGCACGTACAAGCGTATTTGTAAATGCGTGTGTGCATGTATGTAGATGTGGGTGTCTTGGAGCTATCCTCTAACAATTCAAATAAAAAGAGCAACAATTAAAATAATTTCCACCCCACCCTTTTTTATAGCATGGCAGGGAAAAGAATTTAATGAGATAAATAAGAAGTTAACACACTTTTAGAAAGCAAGTTCTAATTGAAGCCCTTGTGGCAAAAATCAGGCATACATAACTGAATAAAAATGATAAGCGTGGAGTCTATTGAAATTTGGGGTGAACATCTGTAATTTTCAGAAAGGATTACCTGATTTCCTTTGTTTCTTTGATGAGCAAAAGCAGCCAGTTCCTGGGGACTTACATTCATCTTTCGTTGACTTTATGGAAAGAGATTGGGAAGCCATTGAATGTAAGGGCCAGATTTGACCGATAGAGGTGGATAGCTTAAGGCAGAATTGTCAGACCAACCTTGATTTTCAGAACCTTCTAGAAACAATTTTCAATCTAGAGAGTCTAAAATAATTATAGGCTGCAATGAAGGTGGGCAAGTGCTGAAACAGACTAGTTAGAAGCCCTGCTCTCGTTCCTGGGACTTTGCCCCATTTGCTTTAAAAGCTGTTAGGCCCTCGAACCTCCATCTTACACTTCCCTCTCATTTCTTCAACCTCCATCCCCCGTAGCTGCGTACATCACCTCATGCCCATCTCACACCATGGGTCATCCATAGCTTCTCATCAGTAGTATCCATCATGGACAGATATCCGGACCCAAGTGGAGATGAAGAAAAGCCGAGTAATCTAATACAGTTTTTGATCAGGTGCCAGGATTTTTGCAAGAGCCCATGTCTTTTGCTGAGCTGAGGGTAGGGGTGCATCTGCCCAAGTAGTGGCTGGGGTTTAGTCAGATTAGGTGGAGGTTGTGAGATGTGAAAGGGAAGAGAAGGATAAGATTGTAAGAGAAGTAGAGGGGAGGAAGAAGATGGAAGGGGGTGGCAGGAGGAGAGGGCTACAAGAGGATTGAGGGCAGAAAAGAAAGGTGCAGAAAAGGCAGGGAGAAGAAAGAAGCTGCAAAAGGACTGGGGAGGGGAGAGGGAAGTTGCAAATGTTTCGGAATGGGAGAGAGAAGCTGCAAGGAAGGACAGAGAGATTTGGAAAAAGAGAGAACAATTTTAAACTTTACAATGGATTAATATTCAGCCAACTTGAAGCCACAAAACCAGGAAGTCATTGAAGTAATGAATTAATTGCAAGTGATGTGAAATCTTTGACTTAAGGCTGGATAAATTTAGGTGCCATTATATGGTGAAGATTGTAATGGATGCCATTGAAATGAACACTGATACAGATGGCAAAGACAAATGTGAAAGTAAGATCTGGGATGCAGTATGGGGGGTGGTAACTGCTTAGTAAAAGTATTCTAGCTCTGTATATATTTGGTAGAAGTGCATTAGCTGTGACCTTACCAGTCTACCAAAAGTGTGTTTAGTGTGATGGCTTTTAGTATGTAGCAATGTGTGTCAGTTGTTTTGAAATCTTTGATGCCTGTTGACTCATGCCAATTTAAGTTCCATAGTAACAATGAAATTAATGGGGATTGGCTAACTCAGTTGGCTAGATGGCGGGTTTGCAGAGTGATGCCAATTGTTGGTTCAATTCTTACACTTGCTGAGGTTACCATGAAGGACTTTCCTTCTCAACCTCTTTCTTTGCCTGAGGTGTAGTGAACTTCAGGTTAAACCATAACCAGTCATCTCTGTTAATGAGACAACAGCCCTATGGTCCGGCAGGATTATGGTGACTTTCCTTTTTTATGCTTTCCTCATGGGTTGTGGCTTTAAGAATGTGGATGAATTCTTCCAAATCTGCTTCTGTGTGAATACAAATACCCTATAGATCAACACAAATATGGAAGATATTGTTACCGATTGACTGTATTACCTAGTAAATGAGCGAGAATGCAAAGGGACTGCCAATGTCCAAAACATAGTCCCTGATAAAATTTCAAGAACAGCCCTCAAGAAAGAAATACTTTGACCCTGGATCTACACAAAGGTCACCCAATAACATTTATTAATGATCAATGTGTTGCTGGTACACTGGTTCTTCTTGTATGTCAGTTCAAGATATCCAGGAAGCTTTTATCCTGCGCAAAAACAAAGTTGCTCAGGAGGAAAAGCTCAGCAGGTCTGGCAGCATCTGTGAAGGGAAAAAAACAGTTTACATTTCAGGTCCGGTGACCCTTCCTCAGAACCCTGAGCGTCACCGGACCTGAAACATTAACTGTTTTTTTTTCCTTAACAGATGCTGCCAGACCTGCTGAGCTTTTCCAGCAACTTTGTTTTTGTTCCTGATTTACAGCATCCGCAGTTCTTTCAGTTTTTATTTAGCTTTTATCCTGTGTCAATCATGTTCCCCTCAGATATCTTAAATAGCTCTAGTTGTCTGGTGACAAAGACTACCTTCTAATGATAGGGCTGATGGCATCCTTTAGGATCACTGACATCGAGAAGTGGCACAGCAACATGTGTTAACAAAAGTGATCTTTGAGCAAATCTTTGTGTTACAGAATATATGCTTCAAGTTCTGGGTAATAGTGGTCTGTTGCACTTAGCACAGATGGATTCAGGCATGCTGCAGTAAATCCTTGGCAATGTAGACACATGGCAATTCAATTCACACTGCTCTTCCCATCCCCAATACAAAGATGTTCCACATTTAACAAGACATGCCTATTGCTGAGACCCATTGTTCACCTTTTTACTATTGACACATTATTTCTTGCAGAGCAAGTGGCAGATATTAATAGGGAGGATGGAAAGATTGTTTTGAAATGAGTTTATGGTTAATTAATATTGAACAAGGTGACAAAGCAGTTTTTAACTACCAAGTGAATACCCCGTGAGGCTACACATCATCACTTTTCCATCTCCGCTTACTCCTACTTTATTTAATACCTGTAGCTTCAGCAATGTGGAAGGAGGACTAATCATATCTCTGCTCTGACAGCTCAGATTGTCTTGATCATGGTCCTCTTGGTGTTGGAGCTTGTATGGGACCTACCAAAGACTTCCCTAGATGAACTTGTGAAAGAGCATGGTCAGGCAAGAAAGGGATTTTGACTGATGGAAGGGGCAAAGAATTGCTATAAACTGAACTCAGAGATAGCAAGAACTACAGATGCCATCAAAACATTTTCTGAAGAAGGGCCCTGACCCAAAACATCAACTTTCCTCCTCCTCTGATGCTGCCTGGCCTGCTGTGCTCCTTCAGCTCCATACTGTGTTTTCTCTGACTTCAGCATCTGCAGTTCTTGCTGTCTCTCACTATAAACTGAACTGACACTTCCATGAATATTACTTCATCTTCCCTCTTATGTTCCATCCACATTGTTGGTTGCCAAGAGCTGGAGTGCCACTTTGCTGCACTTTAGTGAGGTGCTGAATAACCAAGGTAATTTCATAGAATCCCTACAGTATAGATAGAGGCTATTCAGCCCATCAAGTCTGCACCAACACTCCATAGAGCATCCCAGCCAGACCCATTCCTTCCTCATAACACCGCATTAACCATAACTAATCCACCTAGCCTACACATCCCTGGACATTACCAGGTAATTTGAAATTGGCAAATCCACTTAACCTGTAGATCTTTGGACTGTGAGAGGAAATCAGAGCAACCAATGGAAACCCACACAGACCCAGGGAGAATGTGCAAACTCAGCAGTCATGCAAGCCTGGAATCAAACCCAGGTCCCTGGTACTGTGAGGTTGCAGTGCTAACCACTGTGCCACCATGTTTTCAATTGCTTGTCACTCAGATAACGGACTGAGTGTACAGGTCATCTGCACATATATCAGGTATGATGCTGCAAGATCCAGAGACGTTTCCATCAGTGTGATTGTGTGAAGCATCATGGCACTCATTCTAGAGACTGACTCCATCAATCTCTCTATAATTGTGCACAGCGTACCTGCAAAGTTGACACAACCTCATATATTTTCTGCTGCTGCATCTGATAGAACCCATTACCAGTAACCTGAGACCAATAATCTGTGCTCACATGACCAGACCTTAGAGATTCCTCCACTCTCTAATAGGAGTTCTCTTCTGCTGATCCTGTCACCACCAATGCTGCTGCTGACTTGCTTTCACCATCTGGCAATCTAGCTACCTCTTTTGCTGAGCTTCAAAAGCTGTGCTGATGGAGCATGCACATGAGTTATGTCAAAATGCTTCCTCTGAGTGTATGATCTCCTGCGAGCAGTCTTGCTCCTCCTCCAAACCAGCTCCTGTAGAATGCTTGCAGGACTAACAGAGAAAAAAAAAAGACATGAGTTAGAATTGAGAAAGAGAGAAAATGTGATGTCATCATTGAACAATTCATTGTATCTCAGTGTTTGCTGATAGCAAGTCAACATGAATGAGAGTCAAATGCCATGATGTTTAATTCTGTCATTGTGCAACTGGACACCCCTGTCTCTCCATTGCCAATAGCTAAGACATGACTGATCACCATTACCATCTCCCTCTCCTCCAGATGTAAGTGGTGATGGTGTGCATCATAAAACTTCTATCAGACACCTAGTCTGTGATGATGTGGAAACCAGAAGGTTTGGTTAATAGAAAGATGAAGGGAAAGTTCTGTTTCGGAGAAGCTGCCAGAGCTTCATTTCAATCAGCTGTGAAAGTGAAAGCAAGATTGGCTCCAGGGCAGTAAAGTTATTCTGCATATGCTTATGGTTCCTATCACCAATAGGATTATCATGGACAGAAGGCAATTTAAACTTAGTACTATAAGCAGAAATTTTATTAAATATATCAATAAAATCTTTAAGTTGCATTTGTTACAGAAGGACTGACTAGAAGGAATTTTGCAAGGCAATAGTCCCTCCAGGATTTCCAGAATAATTGCTGGATATTATAGATCCCATATATTCACCATGAAATTGGATCTCAGCAAAAATGTCAAAACCAGCTATAGCCAAACCCAAGATTGTGCAACACTAATGTGGAATTTGTTGCCATTGATGGGGAAGGGAAGGTTAACAGGAACAAACTCTAGACCTCTTTCCTGCGTTCCCACAATTACATTGTTTCTTAAACAGGCAGGTTACCTCACTAGAGATAAAAGGTACTGCAGATGCTGGAGAATCCGAGATAACAAGCATGGGGCTGGATGAACACAGCAGGTCAAGCAGCATCATAGGAGCAGGAAAACTTGA
>JAHRHZ010000271.1:21379658-21420205 GCA_024137785.1 Ginglymostoma cirratum | reverse complement strand
TCAGGTTACCTCACTAATCTGGCTATACCCAAATTACCGACATTGTAAGATGCAGTGCATCAAACACAATCTATTGTCATCTTATGTGAGGTTTGTGTTTTATTGGAAATTATGTTTAATAAATATATGTTTATTTTTTCTGTTATGTAGTGTGTGATTGTTATTGACTTGAAGTGACACTGTGTTTCTGTTTTGTTCAGACATTAGGTGTTAACCTACCAAACTCAATAGCTGGGTGCTGGACTTCACTGACAGCACTTTGAGTTTTTGGATGGTCTTTTATCTTCTTTGGCTATAGAGCTCACTGTGTGAGCCAGCCACATCTGGGACTGTGCAGCAGCTAATGAATATTTCCTCCTTTCAGCCACTTCCACCAACACCTGGGTGTAAGAAGAGCTCCTCGTAGTGGTTGATGGTCAAACCCATGAATTGTACATTTCCTTTCCCTAAGTTATTGCAATCCTTGGCATGGAGGACAAACTTTCCTCATTCCGTAGTGCCCAATTTGCACCAATTTTGTTCAGTAAACATTTGCCTTTGCCTTCCCAGTGCTATTCCAGGTGCTCCTAACCATCTCTTAATGGCAGAGCATAACTCATGAAGAGGATTGGTATTCGTTCTATTTCCTTAAGTTGGCTCACCTGAGAAGGAAATAGAGCCCACATATTGAAAACATCAAAACAGTGTGTAAATCAGCAGGGTTTGGTACACCCAAAATACTTTTAATAACTGACTGTTACGCTGTGAATGTTGTCAATTACATGGCTGTGGTAAAGCTTTGTTGATGCAGAAAATAGACCAGCATGGTGTCTTTTACGTCACTTAAGCATATGTTCTGATGGTGATGAAGGATTTATACCATCAGGTAATTTAAAGTTAGATTTCAGATTCCACATGTTGTGCTGATCAGTTGGTTTAACTGGCTTTTGAGCTTACCCATGTTTATAATTAGGCTGACTTCTTGTGTAATGAAACAACTGGCCCTTTCTGGCAGGTGAAGAATACTGTTGCATTAAATTACGCTTATTACAAGCCCAGAATAATAGCTTCATGCTTTATGGCCTGTGGCTTAAGTCTTTTTTTTAAACCTTTACTTCTAGATTAAGGTTCTTTAAATTTTATAACTGTAATTCAAAACCGACCTTCTAATTTGGAATGAAAATAAATGTACAATAACTTATATTAAATTCGGAATGATTTATTGAACTTTGGTCAAAAAGGTAATTGTCCAGCATCCAGACAGCAGTTAATTGCTAACAGTTGTCAGGCCTGCTTTATGCCTGACATTGTTCAGAACTATCCGTTTTATTGCATTGTATCATCTTAAATCCTCACCAGCTGTTCTGAAGAACTGCCTCAGAATCCAGGCCTGTCCAGTGGTGACTATATTCTTTATTCTGTATTCTTTTCACAGTTTATCCTATTGTGCCTTTTTGCTGTCCTTCAATAATTTCATAGTTTTGAAAATAGTGACATAGTTGGATTTCTAGCTGATATATGTAAAATTCAACAGAGAGATCAGAAAGTATTTGTACGTTACAGAGCTGTCTGCTATTGCAGAACCACTAGTTTATAGTTCAATATCTCACGCAAGAATTTTTTAAGAATGAACTTTCAAACATTAACAGAGCTTTCTTATTTAAGATTTGATGTGTTAATAGATATATATGGACACACAACGTTCTTCGTCCCATTGAACCAAAGTTCAAGAAAGAAATTGCTGGGTTTTATTTCCTCATTTGAACATTACTGCTCTTCAGGAGCAAATCGTTTAGATCAAGGGCTCATCTTAAACACACCCACTCAGTTGGAAGATGGCAGGGTCAGATTGAATGCTTAATTTACAGCCCTCCTTATGATACTTTCCATTGGGATAATTTATGATTAATCAAAGATGGTGGAAAATATTAGCCTGTACCCAAATTGATTTTGTTTTCTGAATGGAAAGTAAAATAGAGAGGGGTATGTACTGGGAGGCCAATCCCAGTATCACCCATTTTACATAATTGTTAAAAGTGATTGACCTCTACAAAGTAAAACTGAATAGTGTGTAAAATAAACAATCAATCCAATTCAACTAATTTCCAGGCAGGCAGTTTAAAATTACACCAATCCTTGATTGCCAGCCAATTTTATTCTGTCATTTAGGATGATCTGGAATAATTTTAGTTTTGCAAACTGTACAGAGCAATTTTACCATCAAATCAGGTGAATTATTTAGGTAGGCATTTTGGGAATTTTTACACTATATGAATGCCAGTGGCTTTTGTAAGAGTTTTAGATACTCTGAAATTGTTGTGTCTCAAGTCAACTATCCTTTCTCCAATCCACGCTTTTGCTTCCTCAGGTCTTGCATTCAAATGTTAATAAAACGCTCAGACATGCAGGAAGGAATGACAGAAATGCGCAAGATTGCAGTGAGCAGAACAATGGCTATGATCCTCCATACACTGTGGTTTATTACGGATAAGTGGACGAATCAGATGAGCCCAGAAAAAAATTATTAATTGAAAGCTGATGGAACTGCGGATGCTGCAAATCAGAAACAAAAACAGAAATTTTCGGAAAAGCTCAGCCAACCTGGCAGCATCTGTGGAGAGAAATCACAGCCAACTTTTTAGGTCAAAAGGTTCTCTCCACAGATCCTGCTGAGCTGTTCCAGCAATTTCTGTTTTCTTTAAAGAATTCTTAATATTTTTTTTTGAAGCTATGTACCTGTGCAACATTTCACTGCTGATTTATTCTGTTAAATTGCCCAAATGAATTTCGAATGAGCATTCCATAAAACTCATAGAACAGCAAATGATGGTCCTGAAACTATGGAGATGCTCTTCACTTACTTGCAGTACATTTCTGCTTCTTTAGCTAGTTCTTGAACTGTCTGTGAACTTGAAATGAATACATTTTATGCATCTTCAGGTTGTGAGCCTGACCTGAAACTGACTGCAAGGCTTCACAAAAAATGGTTATGACCCAGAGACAGTTTCCTATCACTGTACTGGAATTCATTAATACTTTTATAATGTGTTGTTATGATTAAGTTACTTTGCTGATGGTGAGTAAGTGGTTTTTGACTGGAGGCACCAGTTTTCATTAATCTGCGTTAAGTCTTCCCACTGCTGTTTATGAATCAATGAATAAATGATTAGGGTTTAGGTTTTCATCATTAGTATATGTAATTTAATTACGGCAGAATACTTATTCCACTCAGTTAAATAACAGTATACTGGGACAATTATTCACTAGAAGAAGCCACTAACTGATTTAAATCAATGTTGGAAACGCACAATGCATCCACATTCAAAATGGATTCCTAATCCAACAATTATGATCTCTGTACCAGTACTAAAATAATTGTATTGATTTTATATGAAAAGTTACCAGCACTACATTTTTAAGGAAAGTCTAATCCATTGACCTGCAAAGAACATTCGAAATTAAAAGGTTGAATATATCCTTTGCTTTTTCTTAAGGTCACCATTTATCAGTTATGCTCTGATCTTGTTTATATATAATGAAAAAAAACTGCAGAATCAATGGCCTTGAGCTGGTCACCTTCAGTCCATAAGTGCTGCTCCTGTTGACTGTCCATCCGTTTGCAAGACCTGTGCACTTGATTTGTTTGAAGCTCCTTGACACTCCACGAAGTGTTCAAAACTACTTTTTTTAACCGTCCACCAGTTTCTTGAAATTTTCTCTTGCTTTATCTTTGTGTATTCTGCGCAATAGTCTACATTTTAGTATGTATCCAGCCAGGACGGTTAATTACCAGGTTCTTGATTCTTGGTTCTTGGTTTCTAATACCAGTTGCTCCACCATAGCTTGAGAGGAATAACTCGAATAATGAAATGGCTAAATTATGTTTTAATGTGATGCCATGTGCTGTTAGCCAGCAGTAAAGTCCTGATGAAACCATTTGGTTTCAGCACAATTGAAACTCATCACAGTTGAAATGTAATGCGAGCTCAGTAAGTGCATCACAATATGCAAAAATTTTTATGACCCTTATCCTTTTTCCTGCCATTGTAACTTTAGAAAATTTATCCCACTGGAGCCCGATTATGAATTCCTGTAACTAATTCCCTCTCATCGTTTTCATTACATTTGATTGAGTTTTGTAGCTGTTCCCTAATTTTCAGTTGGAAAGGTTAGTGCAAATGCTTAATAAGACAAGAATTTTCACTTCATTACATTTTTACGTTTTGAAAGTTTAAGCATGTTAAGGGTACACTTTAATCCAAAGAGAGGCAATGCCAGCATCACATCTGAATGATTTAGATTAATCCAGCTCAAGTATAAAGCAGACTTAGATGACAATTGTGTTCATGTAGAATTTTACAATTACAGTTTTAAATTTAAGAAATGGTGGCACAGGGACAGCACAGTTGTCAGCACTTTTACCTCACAGTGCCAGGAGCCCAGGTTGGATTTCACTTTTGGGTGACTGTCTGTCTGGAGTTTGTACATTCTCCCCATGTCTGAGTGGGTTTCTGATGGGTGTTCCGGTTTCCTCCCACAATTCAAAAACATGCAGGTTAGGCGGATTGGCCATGCTAAATTGCTAGATGTGTGCAGGTTTGTGTGGTTTAGCTATAGGGTGAAATGCCATGCAAGGTTACAGAGATGGGGTGGGTCTAGACTCGGTGAACCTAAATGTATATTTGCGCTGCACAGATTCTTTCATTAAAACTGTTGGAATGTAGAAATTCAGAAGAAGTGTTATTTTATAGATTCCTATCCCAACATAGAAAAGTGATGAGAAGTGATTGAGGGAATGGGGAAAAGGCTGGAAGTTGGCATTAGATGATAGATAAATGGCCTCCTTTGCACCCTAACAACTCTGTGAAAATATGGTTTTTCATTCCCAATTTTCCCCTTTTTTTGAAGCATTGAGTCACTTTGGGATTTGGTTTCATGGGCAGCATGCCTTCAAGTCCTGATCCTGCTGGCTGTTCATTGTGTCATACAATTATGTCGCCTTGTATTTTTACCAGATCGATTCAGCTCTCACTCAATATCCATCTGCTTCATTTCCCCGCAAATGTCACTGAGCAGCAATCAGGATGCTGAGTTTCTCTTCTCTGGTCCAATGACTTTGAGAACTTTTGTGCCCTAACTTTGTTCTTGAACCATTATTACTACCCTGAAAAATTACAACTGAAGTTCCAAAGATAGAGAATTAAACTATGGGGATTCCTGGTGCGCCTGATTGACTTACATCACTGGTTGAACCTACTAATTGTAGATTATTTAATTACACTGTAGTTACTTTGAGATTAATTTGTACTTGTTTGCATATTTATCAAATCCTATCCTAATTAAGGATATTTTTAGAAAGAAGGTCGAAAACTATTAATCTTTTCTGAAGTACGTTTTATTAAAACTCAAACTATTTCCTCAGCTTGTCACTAAAGCAAACCATTTCAGTTAACCTTAGTTAATATTTATTGTAGAATGTTGTAAGACCTTGTTATAAATATTTGAAAGAGGATGAAAGTCAATTTCAAAATGTTAACGGCCGTTTGAAAAGAATGTGTTACATTTCTTGAAAAAATGCGATGGGGGAATCTGTCCATTAAGTTGAGTAGGGTGAATTTAAGTACATTGCTGTTTATTGGATAGTGATGTTGTTGTCAATATAAATATTAAAATTATTTCATTAAGATTTTGTTCTTTAGACTGACCTTGTCAGCAATTGTCACCAAAGCCCAAACAGTTTAATCTCCTTGCGCATCACTATAGACTAGTCAGAGACTCTTCTCACATAAATGCTAGTTTTGTCTGTGCCTGTCCCATAGTCACGAAGAGATGTGATTGAGTGAATTTACATAGTAGAGGGACACTGAAGCAAAATTAAGACCTCCACTCTGCTACAATATAGGGACATATGGAAGAAATCATGAAACTATATTAATTCCCATTAGTCAAACCGGCCTGTTTAAATAATTAGTAACACGTCTTATTCAATTTGATGCCACAGAGTGATGCTTTTTATGACTTGCCCACAGTCAAGCACTTTGTCCCCCATTTCAAGGACAGACTATTTATATGGGAATGTTGGTCAAAAAGATCAAATTAGCAAGCATTTCGCTTTGTATTGTTTACATTAGTAGCAGATTACAAAAAGGCTTCCCTAATTGGATGCACATTGCAGCAGCCTGAATGTGGTTGGATGGCAACAGACCACTTGAACACTCGGTTTCACCTCCTAGGTTGAAATACACCATTCGGGCTGAAAGAACAAATGACCAGGTTTCAATCGAGGTTGAATGAAATACATATTATAATGGCATGCATTTCTGATACTAATTATAGTGCTAGTTTGTGTCAGTTGCTCATTACTGCATGGATAGTACCAAAAGCTATTTGGGATCTCACTGTGCATTCCTGGACTCTGACCATGCATCATGTCCTGATGATCGGGACCACATGCTTGATTTTATTTGAAGGTTGCAATCCTAGCAAGTGACTCTCTCAGAACAATATAAAAGTTCTTTACCATTTCATAGAATGGTTATAGTGCAGAAAGAGGCCATGTCGCCCATCATGGTTTTCTGCAAGACCAAGTTAGGTCATCTCACTCTCCCGCCTTTTCGCTGCAGCCCTGCAAACACACTTTCTCTCTTCAGATAATTCTCCTTTCAAAGCCAAGATTGAATCTGCCTCTACCACACTTGCAGGCAGTTTCCAGATCCCATGACTCACGATGTAAGAATGTTATACCTCATGTCACTTTTTTTTTGCTATTTAACTTAAATTAACATCCTCTCAAAAGACAGAGCTGAAAAAGGCTATTCAGCCCATTGAGTCAGCATTGACCTCCAGAGCATGTCACCCGGACTCGGCCCCTCATCCTTTCCCTGTAATCCTACACTTGCCATGGCTAATCTAACTAACCTACACAGCCCTGGACACAATGGGCAATTTAGCATGACCAATCCATTTGACCTGCACATTTTTGGACAGTGGGAGAAAACTGGATCACCCAGCAGAATCCCACACGGCCACAGGGAGAACATGCAAACTCCACGCTGACAGTCACTCAAAGCTGGATTCAAACCCAGGTCTCTGACCCTGGGAACAGCAATGCTGACCATTGAGCCCCAATGCCGCTCATCTTAAAGCCTGTTCTTTTTCTTAAACCTTCTGACAATGTTTATCTTTTTTTAGCAACTTGTTTAGATTCAGGCCAATTAGAAGTACCAAGTTTGCTGACTGTCACATATCAAAAAGACAAGGAGCAAAGGCCCCCACCTCCTCCCCTCCACACTTCATCTGAAGCCATAGTAAAGGCCAACTGTGAAATCAAACAAAAGCTTTTTGCCTTACCCAAGATAAAGCAACTCAAAAATAAAAATCCTGGTGCCATAGAATAGTACAGCACAGAAGGAGGCCATTCAGCCATTGATTTTACATAAGCACTTTCACACAGTAGTCTGTCCCACTCTCCTGCTCTCACTGTATGTTCATGTAAATCTTTCTCCTTAAAATTTTAATCAAATTCTCCTTCAAAAGCTTTCATTTGATCGGTGATCATCACCCTATCAGCCAATTTCAAAACTAAACATCTTATCACAGTAAAAATACTTTTCCCCTTATCCCCTATTGTTCTTTAACAATCACCTCAATCAGAACATTCAGCAGAGCACTCTATCATCATTAGAAACAGTTTAGATTCATTATTGTTTTTAACCCTTCATAACTTTAAACAGCTTCATCAAATCTTCACTTAACTTTCCCTGCTGTAAGGAGAATGAGCCCATCTTCTCTGGTCTCTCCACACAGGTGTAATCCTGCATTGCTGAAACCATACTCACAAATCTCTTCTGTACCCTCTGCAAAGCTTTTCATTCCAACATGATTAGCTTTCCAGTAATCTTAGTAAAGTGTTACGTTACTCCTCTGGGTGCACAGATAATTGTCCATGTTTTTGTTGAACATAAACAATACGCAATATGTTAGCACTTGCAGCGTTTATGGTGGTATACAATGATAAAGGATTGATATACTTTAATGTCATTAGTAGCCCATGTGAAATGTTGATGACAAAATATAATTTAATCAACTCCTGTAATTACTCATCAGGTTTGTCCAGCACATATTTGAGATTTCACAGTTCAGCAGGATTCCACATTTAATCTGAATTGTTGTTTAACTGATTTGAATTAGAGGCTTGGTAGAATTGCCCTTTGAGCTCCTGGATTAAGGAAAGCAAAATTAACCAAGATATTGACATCTGATCATACAATTGTTGCTATTGATTTCCCATGGAATCAGTTGGATGAGATTCTGAGGGGCATGTAATGATATAATAGCAAGGAGTTGACATCTTAAGAAAAGAACTTTCACTCATTTAGCACCTTTCATCACCTTTGTGATCCAAAGCCTCTTTACAAGCAACGGAGTACTTAGGAAATACAGCCACTGTTGTAATGTAGGGAACATGGCAGCCGATTTGTGCACGGTAAGATCCCACAAAGAATGATACAATAGTGACTAAGTAACCTGATTATCTGATATTTCTTGAGGGATAAATATTTTCAAGAGGGAAAGGGTGTTGATCTAACCTGGCCAATGGAGTTAACATTTACAATATTCTTCCTCACAATCCAGCAGCTGCTACTGGACACTTGAGAATAATAATTCACTTACACATCTTAGGATGTGAGATAAGAGTTTTAACTTCTTCCCCTGTTTTAAATAAAAGGACTAGTGGAGGGATCTTTGGTATAGAAGAAAATCGTCACAATAAACTTTAAAAGTACTGTTAGCACACAAATTGGTAGACAATGGCAACGAGCTATTAATAACATGTTGGATACACAGCGTAACTTTAACTGAAAACACAGACATATAAAATTTGTTAACAAAAACACCTGGCACATCTGAGAAGTGCTTAACTGCATTAAACTATTAATGGGCTGTTACACACACCTGGTACCTGTTAGAAGACTAATCATGCATTAGCAGTCTATGAAAGAAATAATTGTTTGAAGTTTATTGCCAATAAAATTTTATCTAAACTACATTAAACCTTTATCAACATTTTTTTTCAAATTAAAGGTTTTTCCCCTCCCCTCTCAATTTCTTCCTTCTCTTTTTCTCACTTCCTCTTTCTTTTCCCCTATAAAATATCTCGACTGTTTAACTGATCTGTCCCAGTGAACAATACACCTAATAATGCTTACTTGCAGTGTAAATATTCTGTACTGTTACGCTGGCATGTATTCCTTGGAATCAAACTGTACAAAATGTTCATTTGATTATACTTTCTGTATAACAAACTGATCAATGGACACGAGATCAGTTTGTAGAAAATATCTGGTTAAGAGAGGCGCACATTTTGTAGGTATTTGTTTAAAAGGAAGTCAGCTGTATAAACTGGGACTCTCCAATCTAGATTAATCTCTTGTCAAAGGTGACAACAATAATTTGCAGGCAACAATACTTTTCACAAGAGATAGTAGGAACTGCAGATGCTGGAGAATCTGAGGTAACAAGGTGTGGAGCTGGATGAACACAGCAGCCCCAACAGCATCATAGGAGCAGGAAAGCTTGACGTTTCGGGCCTAGACCCTTCCTCAGAAATGATGAATAATAATTTTCACAAGTTGCCTTGATTGACAAACAATTGCATGCAGATACTTGTCACCAAATGAAGTGGATATTAGACAAGGAAAATAATTATTAATTAAATCTTGGAAGAACTTTTCTCATATGCCTCTATACTGTTTATGATCCAAAATGAAAAAAGGGAGAGATTATCTGTAGAGGTCAGTCTCCTTTAGGAACACTTTTGAGTTTGACATTGATATATTGCCAAGTATCAGGTGGTACTCCAACAGTACAGCAGACACAGACCCACTTTTGCAGTCACCAACTTTATTTCTAACCCATCCTGTATCAAACTATACTTGCTTCATCCTCCTTTCTTGGCTCCAAACAATCAATTCAGCTACATAACCAGTAGAAAGCAAATCCAAATTTAGATCGTCTAATAGGATGAGATGGGTACTAAATATGGCCACAATATGAATTGGAATATTTGGTTAAGGAAGAATGCCAATGCCTTTATGCCTAATGTAATTCAAAATAAACATTAATACAGCCTCATTGTACAATATATCTGAAATTACACGATGATGGGGATTGCTGTAAATTGAAGTTTACTATCTGGAAAGATTGATCTGAAATTTTATTCAGAAAACAATTTGTAAGCCTATCCCAATAATCATTGAGCAACTCATATCAATTGTGCTAGAAATTTCCTTGCTTGGGACTTCTTCAGGGGTTGGCCATTGACCTCTGGTCATGAATACAGGGAGATTTTAAAAAGATGGACAGAAACTCACTAAAGCCTATCGCTTTGAATAGAACCTGCTATTCATTTGCCAGTAAAGGACTGGGTTGATCTGAGGCCATGAAAGGTGCTATATTTATACAATACCTCTTTTTTTCCCTTAAAGTAAGTTTTCATTGGACGCAGAAAGCTAAAATGCAGGAAAGCATTTATTTTTCTTCAAACCCTAAGATGTTTCACTAATGTGGAGAATGCAGCATAATTAAGATTTCAAATTATTGTGAAAATACAAATTGTATTATTTGAATTAGAAACATAGAATTCCTAGAGTGAGGAAGCAGACTATTCAGCCTATTGAGTCTACACCGACTCTCCGAAGAGTATCCCATCCAGATCCAACACCCCCCAACACCACCCTGTCCCTGTAACTCTGCATTTCCCATGGCTAATCAACCCAGCCTGTCCATTGAACCTGGGTGCTTAGCACTGAGGCAGCAATACCAACCACTGAGCCACTGTGCTGCCCGAGGTTAATTAACTAAGCCTGATCAAAAATATTGCTCCACATGATCTCTATCCAAGAAATAAACTATTCTCACAAGTAAGAAGTAATGAGCATAATGTTTATTTTGACCTCATTTTGGCAAGGATTTTCTTGACTTTTCAAAAAGTTTAGAGAAGGTGCATTAGAGAATATCTGTAAAAAGCACTATCTTGTTCATAGGGGCTATTACATAAGTAGATATTGGCCTGAGATAAAAGGTACTGCAGATGCTGGAGAATCCGAGATAACAAGCATGGGGCTGGATGAACACAAAAGGTCAAGCAGCATCATAGGAGCAGGAAAACTTGACGCCTCTTCGACTTGTCTGCCTCCTCTCCACCTATCCTCTCCTCTATCCATCCTCTATCCGCCTCCCCCTCTCTCCCTATTTATTTCAGAACCCTCTTCCCCTCCCCCATTTCTGATGAAGGGTCTAGGCCCGAAACGTCAAGTTTTCCTGCTCCTATGATGCTGCTTGACCTGCTGTGTTCATCCAGCCCCATGCTTGTTATCTTAGATATTGGCCTGGAAGGGTAGCACAACCAAGAAAGTCATCATCATAGTTACTAGATACTAATGTAAATGTGAAAAGGGTGGAAGCTGTTTATTAGAGTGACTGATGCCAGTGAACCCACAAAGGCATCAATAACGAACCATAAATAGCTGTCAAATTATCAAGAGATGGTAGGAACTGCAGATGTTGGAGAATCTGAGATAACAAGGTGTAGAACTGGATGAACACAACAGGCCAAGCAGCATCATAGGAGCAGGAAAGCTTGACATTTCGGGAAGGGTCTAGGCCTGAAGCATCAAGCTTTCCTGCTCCTATGATGCTGCTTCACCTGCTGTGTTCATCCAGCTCTACACCTTGTTATGTCAAATTATCAACATTTTTTTTCCCAAGTCTAACTATTTCATTGCAGGAATATGGATCTCAAGACTCAAACACAAAGAACCTTTGTGGAAAATTTAAACTTGATTCGAAATACAATTTTGATTTTGATTTCTTTATACTTCAATAAATTGAAGCGAAAGTAAGCTAAAGCGATATCAGAGCTACTATTCATTATCTTCAGAGTTGTCTCCAAACTGATGAGAATGAATAAAAGTTTGGTCAAAACAAGTCAGACAGCATCCATGGAGAGAGATCAAGCTAACGTTTCAAGTCTAGATGAAGAGTCATCTAGACTTGAAACGTTAGCTTGATCTCTCTCCATGGATGCCGTCTGACCTGCTGTGATCTCCAGCATTTGTTGTTTTCAGTTCAGATTCCAGCATCTGCAGTAATTTATTCCTACAAAAGTTTTGTCAAGTTCGATGAAGCCTGAATCAAGTTTCGAAGGATTCCAAAGTTCAATGCTCCAGACTACGGTAATTGGACTTTATCCTCTGAAAATCTTAACCTGCTGAATAAACAGAAAATCCATATGGTTAACAGAAAAAATATATATTGCAAGCGATGCTTCAATGATTAAGACCCTTGTCCTCCAATTGCTTGCAATTTTAGTATTACTAGTTTGATCACAGAGTCCTTTCTGCCAACAGATGACCTTGTTTCTTGCTTTTTATGAAATCAATTTGATTGTGCAATGCACCAACCTTTTTTTAACTTTCTACTTCACTGCATTTATTCATCAGCCAATCATTAAAAAAAACTCTGTTAGCAGAATAAGTTTTATTGCTGAAGCAGTCTGGATCCCGTTGTAGTTCCCCAGAGATGTGATATTCTAGGAAAAATGGTTCCAAAGTTTATACAATTCCACAACTTTTTAAAACCGCAATTAAGAACAAAATGCCACATGGATATTTATTGGCCATTAAGGACTCATTAAATCTAAGCTTTGGACAAACATTGAAGAAGCTATTAGATAAGATGCATTGTCCTTTATGACAAATTAATTAGCCATACTTAATCCTTTCAATGTGGAATCTTAAACATGTGGATGAGGAGGTCTGCTCTTTCGAAGTGCTTCAGTGTTTAATATAAAATCTATTAAAAACAGCTGCTGGATTTTCGCTGTTTTCGAAGTAGAGCTATCCATAAACAAGATCCCAAGCCTCTAGTGAACCCAATGTGCAAGAAAGAATTCTGAGGCTGCTTTTTCATGAATGGCAATCTTAACCAACTGGGAAATTGTCTCCCAAGGCATGTGAAAGGAAAAGAAAACCAATGGTCCCCCCAGTCTCTACCAGACAGTGAGTGAACGTTTGCAGGTAATTTAAGAAAGGGAACAACAGCCAATTTCTTTAAAAGGAAATCTGAGCAATACAGAATTGTCACTCTGTTGACTGTGCTAGCTCCCAAGAACATTTATTTTCTGATTTGACAAGATTCCATTGATATACAGGTAAAACAATTGAAATATTTTCATTTATTAAACATTAAGTACACTAATTTTATGTAAAACATCTCAACACATAGATACGAAATGGTATTATATCAATCTAGCTCATATTTCATGACAGTCCTCAGAAGAATGATCTGTGGGAGTAGCTCGTATATCTGTGATTAAAGTTAGTAATCCCTGTGGGAAAAGAGGAAAAATCTTTAAAATAACAGCACAAAAGACTAGGCTGGGAGGGATAGAAATGAAAGAAGTACTCAAAATCGGGATTGCTGTCATCCTGAGCAGGCTCCACTGACATGGTTATAGTGGCAGAGCTAGAGTCAGAACATGAATGTATACTGAGGTCACAGAATTGGAAAAGACGCAGAAGGTGGAATCTGAATGATGTGGGCTATAGTGAGATCTGTAGCAAAATTGGAGGAGAAGTCCAGTGAGGCCCATGGTGACATCAGGAGCATCTCGCACCATCTTTTGTAGTTTCCACAAGCAATGTGATGATTTTCTCACTAAGCAGTGGGGAGTTGCCAATTTCGGGGAATTATTGCTTATTAATCACCACATTTACACTGCAACTCTTCTTGTTAATATTGCATGCAAATCTAACTGCCGTCCAGAACATGATCCACAGTCACCAGTTGTGCACACCCCTCATCCATTGATATAGACCTCTGACAAATGCCAACCTCTAATGACCATATTGGCAGCTCTCTGATAGAGTTTCAGGCTGTCCTAGAAGCACAGACTTGCATTGCAGGGTGCACTGGCAACTAACATTGAGAGGCTGCAGCAGGGACATTTTGCATGCACAGACAGGCACTGAACTCAACGAGGTATCTTCAACACTTGATCGAGAAGGAGAACCCATAGGTTCTAGAACAGTCGGAAAGGTAGTTGAGTTGCCAGACATGTTTGCAAATTTGATCCACATGCTTGTTCAGGACTGTTACACCTACCCGAGCTTTATAAGTCACTGGACCTGACCTCACACCGACCATTCCTCTTACCCATGCAGGTCCATTCCCATGGTTCCTTCTTCCAACTTCTTTCCTTGAATTAAACCATCTGTCTCACTTAGTGGAGTCTAGTGTCTGGCATTGGTGTTCCTAATGCCGTTTCACCATGCCCCCTCCCCGGGTGCAGAAAGATCAGCTTTAATCTGGTGTGGAGTCTTCTCCCCATTGACAACTCTGCTGGAGCTAACTCTGTAGTTGCATGAAGGGTTGTCCTATAATCATATAGAAACCAGGACAGTTTGGTATCTAGTGAAGCTGTAGGCGGCTTCTTCAAACTAGCCTTCAAAGTTTGGACTGCTGTTTCTGTCACACCATCGAATGATGGATGGTTTGGAGCTGTCCTTATCTGATGAATAGCATTTCATTTTAGGAAATACTCAATTCCTGCTGGTAAATGATGGCTTGTTATCTGTGACCGACACTTCCAGGAATCTGCGTATTGCAGAAGATACACGCAGTTTTTCTCTTCCCATGTTTGATGAATGAACTCAATGCACATCCAGCCACTCTGAGTGAGTATCCACAATGACTAAGAACATTGAGACCATGAAAAGACCTCCATAGTTGACAGGTAACTGTGTACAGGGTTTACTTGGCCATTTCCACGAATGTGGGGGAGTTGCTGGCCGTAATTTTTGTCTTCATTGGCACTCTGGGCACTTCCCTATCAATGCAACTATGTCTGCATCCAATCTTGGCCACCAGACATAACCTCTGAACAGCTTCGTCATTTTGGAAGCCCCTGGATGATCCTGGCAGAGTATAGCCAGTTATCTGGCAGCAACCATTGCTCAAAACAATCACTCTTGCTCTCCATAATAATATGCCATCCTGTACTGTGATCTGGTCTCTCCGGGTCCAAAAAGGTTTCATTTCTGGTTTTGATGGCTTTGGGGGAGTCCAAACACCACCAACTCATTCAGTTTTGCCAGGACCCAATTTTCTGGTGTCCAAAGTCTGGTATTGCCAGCTGTGTTTGGAGGTGTGACTCAGCATGAAAAGGAGTACAGAGGGCTCTTGTGTATCAGTGGTATTGCCCTACTTCTGGGCTAAAAGGCTTAACTACATCATACCACCCTTGAACAGATTGATTTTAAAATACCTTGAAGGAGAATGGTGCTTAAGAGAGTTGACAGAAGTTTTCAGGGCTGTCTAACCTGATGGAATTTTATTTTAAAAGGGTGATTGGTAGCAAAACTCTACCCTAACCACGAGTCACCAGTGGTAGGCACTGCAATATACGACACATTGGCCTTTCTGCGTTCGCCATTACTTCATTGATTCTTCACTTAAAATGTAATAAGCGAATAGGCCAGCTTACAGAATGATAGCCAAGCTACTTTTGACCGGAGAAATTGTTTGGCAAGGAGAAAGGTTTTATTTAACAGGTTCTAGATTTTCCATATTCAGTATTTTACTTAAAATATATCTGGTGCTTTCAGATAGAGCAAATTGTAAAGAGACTTGCTTGGCTTGGACTTTAGCCAGCAATCTGTCCTTATTCTAAAACATCACATTGTATTGTAACATTTCATACTGTTTTATCTTAGGTTAAAAAACCCTGAAGATGTGTGTCTGAAGACAATCTTATAGTCACATCTACTCAGACAGTACCAATGCCAATGAAACTAATAAATTAACAAAGGCACTAAATTAAATAACCATTATTGGTTAATATATGCTATTGAAAATTTCCTTGGTTGTTAAAAATATTCTCTGTGTCATATTTTATTGTTAAAATTGATCCTAGTTGTTCTTGTTGAAAACAAACATGCCAATCAACATAATTTTCATGGCAGTTTATTTGCTTCATTGAATACTAATTTTCCGTAGACTAATTCTGTCAAGCAGTCTAAAATTGTATGCTGTACTGAATATGAAAATTAGCAGTATGTTACTGAAGATTACAATCAAGAAAACATTTTTGAAATTGTATTTTGAAATAAGTTTGAAAGAAAACGTTATATTTATGTGGGTACATTATAGAACCAAGAACTAAGTTTCTATAATATGGATGGATTGTTGGCTTGGTAACTGAAACAGCATGCCATTAATTACTGCCACTGTATAAAATAATTTTAAAATGAACATAATATTTTTAATTGTCCATAAAATTTTGGAATGGCCCATGATATTTATTTCAGGAACCGGTGTCATACTTTATTCAGTGTCTGAGTTAAAAGGTTTTGCGATCAAGCCCTACTCCAGAAACTTGAGCACAATGTGAAGTGAGGTCAAGCTGAACGAATAAAGAAGTAACATCATTGTATATTAAGAAACTGATTGTGAAATAATGGAAAGATTAACCTAAAGGAAAAGAGTTAAATGTGTGTGCTGTGCAGAAATTATTTTGGCAAAGGAGGAATTTAAAAATTCATCCATCATTATCCCAGCCACCAGTTTGACACACAGTTAAGAAATGCTTCATGATATTCACAATATGCAGTGAAATATTCTCAACCTCAAAGCTCTCGACATCTCTGCAGGAGTTTCTCAGGGTAGTGTCCTCGGCCCAACCATCTTTAGCTGCTTCAACGACGTATCTTCAATCATATGGTCAGAATGGGGTACGTTTGTTAATGATTGCACAATGTCCAACACTATTCACAACTCCTCAGATACTGGAGCAATCTATGTCCAAATGCTACAAGACCTGGATAATACCCAGACTTGTGCTGACATTTGGCAAGTAGTATTCACACTACATATGGAGAGGCTGAATATGCTGAGACTTTTATTCATTGGGGCATTGTAGATTAAGGGGTGACCTTATAAATGTTTATAAAATCATGATAAACATAGATAGGGTGAATTAACAAAGGTCTTTTTCTGAGGGTGGGAAAGTTCAAAACTAGGGGGCATATGTTTAAGGAGAATGGTTTAAAAGGGACTTTAGGGATGACATTTTCATGCAGTGATTCATATGTGGAAGGAACTGCCAGAGGAAGATACAGGTACAGTTACAACATTTAAAAGACATTTGGACAGGTACATGAATAGGAAAAGTTTAAAGGGATATGGACCAAATGCTGGCAAGTGGGACTAGTTCAGTTTGGGAACTTGATTAGCATGGATGATTGGGACCGAAGGGTCTCATTCCACGCTATACAACCCTATGACTCCACACTAATGCCAGGCAATAACCATCTCCAATGAGAGACAATCTAACTACAGTCCCCTGACATTCAGTGACATTACCCTCACTGAATCCCTATCAATATTGATAATCTGAGGCTTACCATTGACCAAAAACTGAACTGGACTAGCCATATAAATACAGTAGCTACTAGAGCATGCTGGAGGCTAGGAATACTGCAGTAAGTAATTCACCTCCTGATTCCCCAAAGCCTGTCTACAATCTCCAAGGCACAAGTCAGGAGTATGATGGTATAATCCTCACTTTCCTGGATGGGTGCAGCTCCAACAACACTCCAGAAACCTGACAACATCTAGGACAGAGCAATCCACTTGTTTGGCATCATATCCACAAATGTGCAGTCACTCCATCTATCATTGGCACCCGGGAGCAACAGTGTGTACTATCTGCAAGAAGCACTGCAAAAATTTGTCAAAGATCCTAGGACAACACCTTCCAAACCCACAAAACGACTATCTAGAAAGACAAAGGTAGCAGATTCATGGAAACACCACCATCTGCAAGCTCCCCTCCAAGCCACTCACTGTCCTGACTTGGAAATATATTGCTGTTCCTTCACTGTCGCTGGGTCAAAACCCTAGAATTCCCTCCCTAATGGCATTGTGAATCTACCTACAGCATATGGATTACAGAGGTTCGAGAAGGCAGCTCACCACCAGTTTCTCAAGGGCAACTAGGGACAGGCAAAAAGTTTGGGCCCAGCCAACAATGGCCACATCCCACGAGTGAAGAAAAAGAAGCTTTATTTTTTCATTTGAAAACATATGGCCTTGAAATGTTTTATGCCCTAATTACTAATCTGTTCAGTTGGCGTGACTGTTTTGCATTGCTTCCTAAGCTCAACATTGAAATACCATAGCTGGTTGCTTACTCCAATATCAACCATATCTCAGTTCACACCAGTGAAAACTATATCTGAAACATTGAATAGCACTGACAGCAAAATAATATACTGGAGAAAATGTGAACAAAATATAGAATAGTCTACACAGGTGAAAGATACTAGGTAATGTTAAAGGAATTATCAACTTTTGAAGGTCAGTAAAGTATTTTTCAAGTAATGAAAGATGGCTAAAAATGTCATAGTTTGCTTCATTTATTTTTATTGTATTCTACCACTCAGAAGGAAGTCACCTGACCCATCATTACTATTCTAAAGAAGGGTCATTGGACCCAATTCGTTAAGTCTGCTTTCTCTCCACAAACACTGCCGTTCAAGCTGAGTTTTTCCAGAAGTTTCCATTTTGGTTCCATCACTCCTGTTCTCATTCTATCCAATTAGTCTCAGTGTCGAAATCTTTCCATTATCTTTTGTTAAATGTGCATCAAATTCTCTTTTGAAAGTTACTATTGAATCTGCTTCCATTATTCTTTTAGCCAGTGTAGTTATGATCATAAAAATCACTGGGTATAAGCTTTTCTATTTATTTCCATTCCATCTCCACACCTAGCCTGGTTCCTTGGCTCATTGACTTACCATTTAGGGCAGCTACAGTAGCAAATGTACTAAAGTGTACTCAGGTGAACTCGGCAAAAAACTCCTTGAAATAGCATAAATTGGAGAACTATTTTAGTGCCATCGCAGTAATATACTTAAAGAATATTTCTTTAACTTTATATAAGTACACTTGAAAGAATGTAAAATATAATTCATCAGAATTTTGCATTTGAAATATTAACTACTTTGTTCAGATAACATGACCTGTTCTGTGTTTCCAGTATTTATTGCACAAATGTGTTCAATTGAGCAGGAAGCCTTTAGTAGAAGGTTATTTATAGTCTTCTGGTAAGCTTTCAAGTGGAAAAATGTAATCAATGTTACACAATATATCTTTTATAAATGATCCCAGTCACCAATTTGCCACAAACTTGGTCAATAGTTAATCTTATAGGAATGTCCTCAGACTTTGTCAGTCATTCTGGAATGCAGAAGCATTATCATTGTACACAATGGACAGTTCATGTTTATCGTCCACAAAGAGCACAAACCTTTGATAGGACCGTAGATAGTTAGAAAAAAGTACCAAAAGAAAATATGAAATTTGTGCTTCTTTTGTGTTCATGTGTTCCTCAATTAGGAAAGTACAGAAGGGCAATGTGAGCTATTCAACATTAATTAGACCACCATGGCCATCAGAAGTAGTCTTTAGTGGTCCCAACTATCCTAAGCTCTTTACTAATTTGTGTTGAATAGCTCACATTGTCCTTCTGTACTTCACACCTTTCACTAGATGGAAAGCTGAAGGCAAACTGACCAGATTCACTTTAAGAAGACCAGGTAGAATCTAGTGGCAATCAAATTGGCAATCAACTTCCTGGTGTCTTTAAGGATGGAGGCACCATCTCCAACAGCCATCAACCAATTGTTGGCCACCGTTTAATTTCAGGAGGTTTGAACCAGCCAGTATGGAACAGTACCCACAAATCAAGGTTATTTTGAGGGTCTTGCCAGGGCCAATCACACAGACACTAGCAAGGGGAAGAGCACTGTTCATGCATGAGGGTGGGCTCAGGGTGTCTTTCACTGAAGGTGACTGCAGGGCACCCAATCAGGAGGGCAAACCCTCACCCAGCCTGAAAAAACTTTAACATAGTGACCTTTTCATGTAGTGTAGCACTCATTACCCTCACCACTACTCCCACCACTACCAGTGTCATCAGTAAAGTGACACATGAAAAGGGGCTATTAATTGGCCAACTGAAAGCCTCATTGGCTTCCAAAAGGAAGACTACCCATTACCTTCCCTAACCCTGACTTATTCAGGGTGCATCCGAAAAGTAATGGGTACTTCATCCCGTGATTTCCTTCCTGATTGTGCTGTCTCACTCTGAAGCGAAATTAAATAAAAAATCATTTTTTTCCTGAGAGTAAGAACTGCAGTGAATCTCATGGGGCGAGTCACAGGGAATTGCAAGAATTTTGGGCCGGGTTCCCCTTTTTTCCTATTTTTACATCCAATAAAAGACAGAAAAAAAATTCCAAATCTTGCAAAGTGTTAAGCTGCTGGGTGTTTATCCTCACTGGGAGTCTTGCCTAATTATATTTCATTGTTAGTGAAGTGAAATGGAAATTAAAGTTCCATGGTATTGTGGCCTACAGCAGCGTTGTTAATGAGAGTGACATATTGGCATACATTGTTGAACAAATATTTCACTGTGTGACATAGAACAGCGAAGACAAATTATTCCTGATAGCTTTGAAATAAACAGTTTTTACAGGCGGGGTGAGAAAACCAACATAAAGCAGCAACTTTGATGAAATCCCTCATGTTTTGTACAGAAAGTCAGACAGTCAAATTTAGACTCTAGCAAAATTTTCCATATTCTTTGGCTGAGGTGTGAAATTCCTTTTTACAAGGCCTCTACTTTTTCGAAGCACGGATATTCTCGAGTCAATGCAATGTGAGATATTATCAGAGCTGCTTTTAATTAGCATTTTCTGGAAAACATATTTAAAACAAGATGTTTCCATATGAATCTCCTTGTAATAATATGTCCACTGAAGAGAATCTCTCATGTTATTAAGATAAATGCCCATAGTACTAGTCATGTCTCTGCATTCCTTTTGTTTCAATTAGAATTTGCAGATAAGCTTCCCTGATGAGCTAGTGGGTGAAATATTGCCTGATGTAATAGTAAGCCATACAGAGTTGGAGGTCCCAGTTTACGTCCCCACTCTGCACTGAGTTAGCTGGTCTCTGCTGCTGGAGCGGAGGCTCCACAACAGACCACAGCATGTAGGTAGTTTAATAACAGCCAATCTAAATTGGTTTGGAACAAATTGGATATGTGATTGTTTTTATTGTACTAATTAATAATCATGTAATTCCTACAGTGTGGAAACAGGTCCTTCAGCCCAACAAGTCCTCACCAACCCACAGAGCATCCCACCCAGACCCATCCCCCATAACCCACCTAATCTACACATCCCTGGCCTGGCGCTGTGAGGCAGCAGTGCTAACCACTGAACCACCGTGCCACTCAGCATTGTTAGGTCCTTCTTAAGTACTTCTCCTAGTTAAGAAATGCGTGACAGATGTCAGAAACAATCAACCCATGCGTATTTATTTTAATCCTGCAGATGTTAATCTGATTTTATTTTCATTTGAATTCAAAATTTCTTAATATGTTGCATTTGCACTGACAATGAAATGTTGGAAGATGAAATCCCTGCCAATTTTATTCGAGAATGAGACTCCTGATTAACATTGCTGCATTTTAGCACTGGTATCAATACCGTAGTTGTGGTCCAGCCTTAAATCCCTAACATCTCTTTCCCTAATTCAGTAAAAAAGGTTAGCACTCCTCAATTTCAAATACTGAAATTAAGGGCTGAATTTTACCGGAAATCAACTGTGAACCAGGTCAAGAGCTATCAGCCAGGTATTGCCTGCGAGCAGTTCACTGTTCACATAGCGGGAGTGAAAAAAACACCTTCTCAGGTGGGACAGCTGACTCTTGATTACTGATAGCCCAATCGACATTATTCAAGAAGGACAGCATTTCACGTAAGAGCGCGTTGGTGAGTCCTTATAGTTCAAATGAGAGGGAATCATCCTTGTGGAGGTCCTGGATTATCTTTGTGAATTGTGGCCTGCAGGTGCCACTGTTAAATATTCCTGTGATTACCTCTGCTTCAAAGAGATGACTATCCTCAATCTGCAATGAGTAATGACATGGTCGATTCCTGAGACCAGGATTTGTATCCCTCACAGTTGGAAAATGCATACGTTTCACATGCAGTATAGTATGATTACAGATGATTTTACAGATGTGACAGTACCTGATTAATGCAATTGCCCCTTGAAGGACTCATATTGCTCACAAGTAGAGCCTGCATGCTCAGACTGAAAAAAAAACTACTTGGCTGCACTCTAAGGGTGTAGTCGCAGCCATTTCCCATTGCGCATTTACAATTCACATGAGTATGGAAGGTAATGCAGGATATATTTGGCAGTGACAGTCTTGGGTCCAGCCTGCTAATCCAGAGGACCTCCTGAAACTGCAGGTTCCTTTCTTTCTTGCATATCCTGTCAACCCAATCAGTGCTGAGCTTCCACACACCTCTTTGAACGATGATTTCATCTCCCAACTTTACCCCCTGAACCCCGGCTCTGAAGGTAAGTCATATCAACCATCATGCTGCACTCTCCCCTCCTCAGGGTCAGGGTGGTTGTTGACCATCAGTGATCCCACCAGCCCAAGCTTTCCTGTAGTAACATATGTCCTATCATCACCCCTTCTTATATGCTGAGATTCTCCTTTCACAATTATTGTCCCCTCTGCATTCCAGCATGCCATCTACAATCCCCAGAATTGACTTACACAACTTCTCTAGCACAACAGAGGATCCTAATAACCACACTTGACATACATTGAGCTGATTCCCAGGACTGACAGCGAGTGACCAAACTTTTGATTCATATCTGTATAGTTCCCTGACTGACTCACCACAACTTTCAGTATTGGTTGCACAGGATCTGCAGGACTGACCATGGCCCACTCCACAGACTGTAGTGATATGGACCCCTGACCCTGACCACCCCTAAGTGACTAATTGAACATGTTGAAACCTCTGGCCTGATATCAGCCACTGCCCTTGACTTATTGTGCCTGGACCCCTGACTGAAGGCTGTCTGCCTTTGCCTGACTAAAGACTACTTCACTTAGAATTAGAGACAAAACTACATAGTCAATAAAAAGGATTAACAAAGAGAATTATTTATCTATCACATCCAAATGTCTAATCTATTTCATTCAAACCATACACACAAACTCAAGACAAAATATAATTAAAGCAGATAAAACGAATAAAACAAGACATTTCCTAAAGAACAGTTCACAATAACAGATGTTTGGGTCAGCTTAGGAGAAAGCATACAACTCATAGAATCCCTACAGTGTGGAAGAATCGCTACAGGCCATTCAGCCCATCCATACCATCCTCCTCAAAGAGCATTCCACCTAGATCTACCCCATACCCTATGCCTGTAACCCTGGATTTTCCATGGCTAACCCACCCAGCGTGCACATCCCTGGATACTGTGAGCTGTTTAGTGTGGCTGTTCTCCTAACCTGTACATCTTTGGACTGTGGGAGGAACCAGAGCACCCAGAGGAAACTTATGCAGGCACAGGGAGAAGGAGCAAAGTCCACAAAAGGAAGTTTCCCAAGGCTGGAATCAAGGTGGGTCCCTAGCGCTGTGAGGCAAATGTGTTAACCACAGAGCCACCATGCCACCAACACTTGCCATCTAGACCTCCCTTTAATAAGCATGCAATGCATATCAAGATTACTGCAGGATTCTTCTGCAGAAATTCCAACAAGTCACAAAATTATAAATTTGTTGCCTTCTTACCAGGAGGCCATGTTTCTGTACTGTTGGGCTTGAATAAGAACAAGTTAGAGACTTTACGATGTTAAAGTCTCCAATTTCAAGTTATAGATGTTGCTGCTTTGCTCCTTTCTGTGCAATTTTCAGACTGACTGGTTTCTCCCCATTTCTTTTTGTAATAAGATTTTTTATCTGAGGAGAGTTTTGAGCGGGTATTGACATGAGCAATACTTTCATTGTCAGTGCAGAATGATTTAAGGTTTTAAAGCTATTACTGCACAATGGGAGACAGCTAGTGGTCATACAGACCAATTTATGACTAACTTGTTCCTGCAGCCCTGTTCACTAAGTATCAAGCTCAGAGATTCTACAGAGTTTCTAGGCGTGTATAGATTTTGAGTTTTGGGTTAAGTCCATAAACAATAGGAGATCTGAATTTCACAAATAATTGTGTGTAGATATGTTCATTCAAACAGGGCATTCACTTACAGACATTCAATCGAGACATTCCATGGAGACTAGCTGGATCTCCGAGACTCTACAGAACTTACAAAAGTCATCTGCCTCTTGGCAACCATCTTCACAGCCATTCCTGGGCATTCTGTTTTCAGGCAGTTTAAAGCATTGCCATCTTATAAGCTCTAGTAATCATAACCATATGTTCTAGTGGCACACTATGTAACATTGTTATGTATGTCATAATAGTCACATTCTGAGATATCATAGCTCAGATGAAATCTTACTTTCATAATTCAATTTTTAGTACAAACTATATCCATGTTATATCTTGTAATTGGTCATAAGTATTTTAACAAATGTTATCCAAAATATTGATCATTAGCAAATTACTGTTGTTTGCTACTTGTGTGGTACTGTATAAAGCCCACATCTGCAATTTAGTTACAAGCAGCAACCAGACATCATTATTTCGCTAAAGATCAGATTGTTCACTTAACATGATTAGATAATTTATATATATATTTATATTATATATATATATATATATATATATAAATTATCTCACCAAGTCAACATCCCGGCACTAAGAGTCACTAACCAAATTGATACTTTTGTTATGGTATCTAATTGCTTTAGAATAATTGGTGTGTTAACTGCATGGGTAGTAATACATGCCCATGACAGTAAATGTACTTTAGTCTGCACAGTAGTTTGGTGAAATTTGGAGAGCAGATATCTCATGGGTGCACAGACTTAAGTGAAGTAACCTATGTTCCACCATTACTCCAGAACCACTTGGCCCCATAAGTTACCTTTAACAGAGATAACATATTCTTAACTGATATGATTTTAGTCATATATTTAAAGTGTAAAGTATATAAGTAAAATGTGCTCTCAAAAATTGCTTTGGGAGTTGTCATTGCAAATGGTTAATATTGTTAATTGGGTATCCCACTTGCAATTTTCTCCTTTAAAATACTTAGATATTTTTAAACAACCTGTTCAGACTTGTTATGACACACAGCTCTGGATCACATGGCAATTGAACCTAGGTACCCTTTGCTCAGAGGAGGGAAATTATTACTGCGCCGCAAGAACCCCTCAAAAAATTGTATTGATTTGTGAATTCTTTAGTTCTTACAAAAGTGAGGGATAAACCATTTGCATGTAAAGCACAGTGCATTTCAGTATTATCCTAATTGTTATTCCAAGCATAATTGCCAGTTAAGCAGCGTTAATCTCAAAACAGCATTTTTCCTTTTAATTTTAGTTCAGCAATGCATTGGTTCCACAAAGCCATCTAAATTCTAATTTGATTTGAATTCAATGCCTTGTCCATAGCTAACCATTTTTGTGAACAGGAAACCTTAATAGAAGGCCTGCTTTTATAGTGCATGGATGGCTACCAGTCCATTGAGGCTACAATAATTCAGAATAGTTCAGCCTTGTATAGTTGCTAAACAAAAAAAAAACTGTGGATGCTGGAAATCAAAAATAAAAACAGAAATTGTTTTGAAAACTCAACAGGTCTGGCAGCATAAGTTACAGCTCAGATTTTAGGGGCATCAGTGGAGAATTCAGAGTTATTTACTTAGCCTGGGTATTCTGAAATGTTTTCAATCAGGAATATTCAATCGTATATACTGGTTAGGTAATAGTGTATAAATGTGTACATTTATCAAAATATTATGTTACTTGTTACAATTAGAGGTTAACTTGTACACCTGTTCCTAGTAATACATAACTGGCAATTAATATTTATATTTCCATCGCTATCAATTAGATATTTTCGTGATAGATAATTTTACTAAGATTAATTCCACATGGCAACATTCTCCTTTCTCTTACAGACGGCTCTCTGGAAATCACCTTGCACAGATCCCCATGCATGCTTTTGCTGGCCTGTACAATCTGAAAGTCCTGTAAGTACCAATATTCAAGTCACACCAAAATTTCTCTACTACTATGAAGAGTACAAATATTCACATTACCTCCTGAAATCTTCACCCAGATTGAACCCGAGGTATAGAGTGGAGGACAGCATTGATAACCCTTTGCACTGGATTATTGTACCACGCTTAAGTTTGAATAATGTTTGGATATCAGGTTAAACCATCAGAAAATGTTTTGGAGAATGCTAACTTTGAATTGCCTTGCTGTTTTTATATAGGCAAACTGTTTAATATAAGCAGAATCAATTCTTTTTGTTAGTTTTAAAGAGAAGAATCAAGAAATGTGTACTGTAATGCAAGCTGAATATGAGGAAACCACTTGACGTCAAACTGGCAAACATTTTTTACTAAATTGTAACCAACATTCCTGTTGGAAGCTCCTGATTGCAATTCCATAAATAAGTCCGAGTAAGAGCCATTAATGCTCACAGAATCACAGAATTATTATAGTATAGAAGGAGGCCATTTGATCCATTGTGCCTGCCACTGTTCCATTAGCTAAGCTGGCTCTGTTATATTGTGCCAATTTCCTACCTTTTCCCAATATTCCTGTGCATCATTTTTATCCGAATAACCATCAAATGCCCTCTTGAATGCCTCAATCGAACGTACCTTAATCACATTTCCAGGCAGCGCATTCCATTTCCTAACTACTCACTATGTGAAAAAGTTTTTCTCACATCACCCTTATTTTGTTTGCTTATCACTTTAAATCTATGCCCTCTTGTTCTTGTTTCTCTTACAAGCGGAAACACCTTCACTCTATCCTATTCATTCATGATTTGAAAATCTCAATCAGATCTTCTCTTAGCTGCCTTCTCTCCAGGGAGGATAATGCTAACTTGTTTTCTTCTATATACACAGCTGAAATTTCACATGCCTGTAACCATTTTAGTAAATCATATCTGCACTCTCTCCAATGGATTTACATCTTTCTTATATTTTGGTGCCCACAGCTGTGCACAGTACTCTAGCTGAGATCTAGCAAACGTCTTGTAAAAGTTACCATCACCTCTTTGCTCTTGTACTGTATGCCCCAATTAATAAAGCCGAGCTTAATGCAGCTGAAACACTATATGCTTTATTTACTCTTCTCTCTGACCTGTCCTGCCACCATCAATGACCTGTACACTTATACATACAGGCCCCTTGGCTCCTGCTCCCCCTCTAGAATTGTACGCACTATTGTATATTGTCTTTCATTGTTCTTCTGACCAAAGTGCATCATGTTGGTCATGCAAAGTTTTTCAAATATTAAAGAACTCTACAGATACTGAGACTCATCTGCCTAACACTAAAAACTAATGTTTCTTCTGTCCCAACCGTATTCACGGGGTGGGCCGAGATCATTGAATCAAAGACAGTCCCTGATCAAAGAAATGGACGATGGAAAAGTGTGAGGAACAGATGAGAACCAACCCATTACATTTGCTCCCAGTCCTTCTCTCACCCTATCCCTTCACCCCAACTCTGTGAATACCCTCCCCCTCCCTATTGCCTACCTGCTTGAGGTCTTAGTCTTCCACAAACCCAGGACTCTGGGGATGGAGTGGGCAGTGGTGTGGTCGGTGGGGGGTGCAGTGGGAGGCTGCTTTTGAAGGAGGGTGCTCCTTCTGGTAGCAGTCACAGCTTCCTTGGCACTACTGCTGAACACAAGAGCTTCTAGCCTCTGGCTGTAGCTCTAAATAAACAGGACTTCAGCCCTAAGTGTCTTGAATGCAATGAAAGATTTCCTTGTGATCTTACCACTGCCTGATTCACTTGTGTTTTCTTGGACCTTCCCAAGAAGAGGCAGCTTAGTTTCTTGTCAGTTCTTGTTTGAGCAGGTAGGAACCCTGACATCACTACAAGATTCAGCCCATAATGTGGGGAATTTGTGAAGTAACCCAGTCATCCATATGGATATGGTCCATGAAATGATAAGTACAAGGTCCAGCCTTCTTTTCCCTCTCCACAAAGTCAATTGGAATTTGGGATGAAGTATTGTTGAGACAAAACTTAAAGACTCTAGGTTTCACCTCAAATCCTAACCTCAAGCAGACAAAGCATTCTGACCCCAGGAATTATGAGGCCTCTACATCAAACACAATGTTGAATATCTAACTCTTCAACAGAACCCAATTCTAGCCACCGTTTTCTTAGGGCCTCAAAATTATTGCAATATTAGGAATATTAGGTTCCTTATCCTTGTTAATGACAGTTGAAAATGTGCAAACCATGTCAAATGCCACCTAGTCACTTTATGTTCACTGTGATGAGCACAATGCCAGGTAATCTGAGAGGCCCATTTTATTTTGCAAGTTGAATTCCTATTTTAATGAGTTTCTGTTGGCTGGATCAATATCAGAAAGTGGCTTTGGCCAAATGCATACTTCTGTATTACATTAGTAGAAAATACCAACACCTTTTTGGAGTTGAGCCATCAAGTAGACATTAGTTCTACATTTTTCATATCAACTACTTACACAATTGTTTGAAAATTACCTTTGATGTCATGCAGTATCGATAGGATGTTGGCAGTCTTGAAGCAATGGCCTTCTTATTCTTAGTTAAGCTAATAAACCTGGCTTCCAAAAGATTTTGAATGCTTAATCTATTATCAAATCATTGCACAAATATTGTTGAGCCCATTGAGCCCATCTGGGATATATTCAAATTGATATTTCAGAACAATAAAGCTTTTCTTTGAAGAAATGTTTTGATGGTATAGCTCTGAATGTAACTATTGGCGTGTGATTTTCAGGTTTTTTTTTTAACTTTTCCCATTTGATGGGAAAAATCAGTGTCATACCTACCTTTTGTGTTACATCCTGCCTGAATTTACTTTCCATTCGCAACATTTCATGTCAACTCAGTTCAAATTTCAACCAGCTGAAAAAAGGCTCAAAATATTTGAACTTTCCAGGTCTTACTAAAACACTGCTGGCTGACTTTCCACCTCTCTCTGGCAGAAAGTTTGAGAGAAGTGGCAGAAGCATGTGTGTGACCTGGAGGCTGTGCCCAGGTGAGTGGTGGGGCCAGCCATCGGGATGTTTAGTGGAGTCTCAATGCTGGCAAAGTAGGTTCAGGCTACTGCCTCCTTGTGCTTCATTTCCTTGCTGGGTTAACATGTTGTGAAGCTCAAAGCTGCCTCCAGCTCAAGCCATCTGACGGAAATTACAGGGAGATCACAATGGCATCATCAGTTATGTCATGAATGTATGAAGAAAGGTCTCACCCTGTTCTGAAGCAAACATGCTCCTCAGTAAAGTAACTGAATATAATAGCAGGTCATCTGTCAGCTCCCGTAATGCAGCTAAGAGACTAGTATGATCTCAACTTCATAACTTCCTTTTATTTTCCTAACTTCTTTGTTTCTATCAGATAAACTATTCTCTATGTTGTCAAATTTGGAACGGAATACAGTTAGTATTATCAAAAGTTGCCTGCAAAGAACATTGCCTCACCTTGTGTATCAGGAACATTGAAATGTATATGTTGGAACATAGCACGATTTCCGCTGTGATACCACAACAATGATAATACTTTATAATTAATAGGTACTGTTGGGTTGCAGCCATTTTCAGGATTTTAAGGTTCTGTTAGTTCACAGATTTAGTGGATCTGCAAAATTGTGATTTGCAAATTGTCTCTTTCCAGGTTTAAGAGACTTCTTAGTTAAAGTAAATAAAAGGAAGGTCAAATGATTTAGTTTCATTGTGCTCCAATTTGTCTTTGGCACTTATCCCATTAACCATACACACACTTACAATGTTGCATGCAGCTTCTTTCAGGGAACAAGCAAACTCAGTTGGCCAAAATGAGGTACCCCTCTTCACCAATAATGCAGCTTGAATGGCCACACTCATTGAGCCAGTTCTTGCCTCTTCCCTTTGCTTCTCAGTGATATCATGGCAGAGAGATACATGGAAAGCCATGATGAGTAACTCTCAGGGGATGACGATACTGCTTGAAGAGAGAAAGAGAACTAATTTCTGGACAGTTAATAATCTGTGTTACTGTTTTAAATTTTTGCTTTGTACACTTTTACATCTTACGTCCTCAGTACTAATTTTATAAAAAAAAATTTTCACACCTCCACAAAAAAGGTCACACAGAGGAAGAACAGGGAACATCACCAGATTATGATTTTTCATCGGTGAAAGTATGAGATGTTCCTACCAGAAATCATGATGAAGAAATATCCCAAGTTTCTAAGCCATTCACAGCACTTTCAAATTATATCTTCATTTGTTAGTTTAATTTGAATTATAATGGACGATCTTGAAAAAATATTGAATTGCATCTGCCGGACCTGGCTAATTGTTTCTGTACTAGACCCATCAAAAATAATAACTTGGAAAAAAGAATAGACCATTAAGCCCTTCAAGTCTAATTGTTATTCAAAAGAGAGTTATGATCTAACTCCAAATACCTGCATCTGCTCCAGAAGTATCAAGTTACTAGCTGTCTCACGATCTTGTCTTGGCTGTATATGTTTCAAACAAAAATTCAAAGCACTTAAAGTGAGAATGGTCTTGCCAATAAGCGTCCATATGAAAAGTGCCTATTGCTCCATTTCAGAGAGATTCCTTCACTGTGGAAATACGTAGTTTTGAACTAACTAACAACAATTAGTTAGTTCAAAACTACTTATTTCAACAGTGAGTAACAATCGGTTGCGTGAAACCAAACCTCCACAAAGAAGAAATGTTTGGTGGTAAACATATCTGTTAAGCTCAACAATGAAGAATATCCTCTTGGTTAAGAAACAGGAAAATGACTGGCAAATCTGAAATTGTAGACCATTATTTTTTTCTTTATTTATTCATGGGATGTAGGCATCAGTGGTAAGGCCAGCATTTGTCGCCCATCCCTAATTATCCTTGAATTGGGAGATTAGCGTGGCCACTTCAGAGGGCAGTTAGAAGTCAACCACATTGCCGTGGGTCTGGAGTCACATGTGGGCCATACCAGGTAAAATTAGCAGATTTCCCTCCCAATGGGACATTAGTGAACCAGTAGTTACAACAATTGATCATAGTTTCATGGTCACTGTTCGTTATTTGTCTGGAAATATACTTCTAAGAGTCATGCTACCGATATCGTCACTTGAGGATATCACAGTGTCAGACTGCATCATTACTGGGGACATGAAGCATTAAACCCAAATAAAAGTGTGCTGCTCTTTGTAATATTATACATAGATAACATATATGTGTGTTTAATCTTCCAGAATTAAATGGCCTGCATCTAATTCTAATGTGATGGGAGCTCGGATGAGAATTGATTTATTTGGTACTATAACACCCTACTAAAGACAGAAGCCAACATCATGGTGGTAGATCAGTCATTGTTACTGAGACTAACTTTATATTCTAGATTTTAATAACTGAATTTAAATTCGACCCTATGCTGTGCTGGGATTATGAATCTGTCGATCTGAGCATTCGGCAGGATTTCTGAATTACCAACGCAGTGACATTTCTGCTACACCATTATCTCCCCCTTCCCTGCTTTAGGAAGAGAAAAAAAATCAGATGGTAATAAAAAAGCAAATGCTAAACAATTACTCTCCACTGGACAGTTTTCTGTGGCTATTTGCATAAAAAGTTTGTCGTTTTCACTCAGGTACATGTTTTACAGGTAAACAGAGTTAAGATAGGTAAAGTAAACAAAGTACTCTATTGTGAGGAAAGCAATAAAAATGCAAAGCAACAAAAAGAAAAAGATGAAAGAATGATTCGAAGAAAATAGCTTTCAAATCCTGAAATGTAGAAGCTTCCAGCTCTTTGATCAAGAGACCTTTAAAACGGATAGAGAATAAAAGACTTTATGAACCTGCTTTCTGTGCATGAGCAGATTCAGTTACTGTACATTAGCTAATAGTACATAGTGACTTCTGAGATTTTAGCCACAACTGATAAAGACGTATTCACTTCGGAAAAACAATTACAGAAACATTTAAGTAGGGACTCCAAGATAGGCCCAGTGAACTTAAATCTCTTTCTGTATCCCAGAGGGAGTGTGCCTAGCATAAATTCAGCTTACCCATTTATTTCACTTCTCTTGTTAGCTAAGTAAATCGTCATTCATTTCCATAGTACTTTTCAAAAGACAATCCATATGGTTCAGCGTCAGAGGGAATTAGCTACTGCTGTCAGAGGAGATAGAAGAACAGCTGTTCAATGAGTATATTTTAACTTTTAAAAGAATTTTTTTTCAGTTTTCAAGGGAAAGAGTGTTTGAGACCAAATGTTAAACCATTAGGTACAATTGTACTGTGCAAGTGTTCCTATAGATTATTCCAGTCTGCTAGGATTGTAACTGTAGAGATAAAGCTTAATTTATTATAGAGTAGCTCTTAAAAACTGTATTGGCAAGTTATCTAATTTTTTAAAACCTTTTTCCAAAGTAATGTGACACATCTCTGGTTTCATTGTGCCTGGCAATAATAAAGATATATTCTTCACTCCTTTAAAAATTTGTTGTTGATATAAAACTAAAGAGTGCTTCAGTTTGATTCATTGCCATTAACTTAGTACAATACATTTGCTGTCCAGAAGTTTCTCAGCAATTCCAAATTGACGCAACAAACATTTTTCATTATTGTTACCATTAGTCCAGGCCATTTGATGTAGGACAGCTAGTTAAAGATTTAAGTAAAAGGATATTTTCGGCCTATATGGGAATCTGCGGTGCATTATTTACAGTGAAACTAAAATGTCTAATTTTCATCATATCCTTCTTCACATTTGGGAGATAAACTATTAGATTTTTGGCGAACTTTTTGGACTGTTTTCTTCAATGCTTGTGACTCCATTTTTCAACGTGAATCTTTTATGACAACAGCCGTATTTATTTAGTGCCTTCAACATACTAAAATATTCCAAGATTCTTCACAGGCAAGCAAAAAAATATTATAACACCAAGTTGCATACAGAGATACATGGACAGATAACCAGAACTTGCTCAGAGAGGTTTTGAGCAGCATCTCACAGGAGGAATGTGAGGTAGAGTCAGAGGATTAGGAGGAGAATTTCAGAAATTAGTACCTTGGTGATGCACTGGTAGAATAATTAAAGTTGGGATGTGCAAAATGCCAGAATTTGGAAAATATGGATACCTCCAAGAAAAGGTCGCAGAAATTGCCTTTGTTGAGGGAATTAAGTGATTTGAAAAAAGAAATGACAATTTAATAAGAGACAACAAAGTGTAGAGCTGGATGAACACAGCAGGCCAAGCAGAATCAGAGAAGCAGGAAAGCTGACGTTTCGGGTCTAGACCCTTCTTCAGATATGGGGGAGGGGAAGGGGATTCTGAAATAAATACGGAGAAAGGGGGAGGCGGATGGAAGATGGATAAAGGAGAAGATAGGTGGAGAGGAGACAGACAGGTCAAGGAGGCGGGGTTGGAGCCAGTAAAGGTGAGCGTAGGTGGGGAGTTAGGGAGGGGATAGGTCGGTCCAGGGAAGTTTAATTTAATAAGTTTGATGTGGTATTTAAGGGCATGAAGGAAAGGAACAATTTAATTTTTGGTTTAGTTTAAGCATTCAACAAGTCATTAGACATATCTCAAAGCTATTACAGCACATGCAGCTTGCTAGGTGTTTGTTTGTTCAACAAAGCAAGAATTGTCTACTTCTTTAGAAATTGGAAACAATGCACTGATCCAGACTACCAACTTTAGTAAACCTGATCGTTATGATATGTTCACGTACTCAATGTGTAAGTAACTTAAAACTGACCAATATGACTTCAAAACTGGCAGAAAATGATATTTTCGGAGAGGAAATTGGGTGGTGTGATGTGGATGAATAGAAGTTGAATATAGTACCTTTCACAACTAGAGGACATCCCAAAGCATATTACAGCCAATAAATTACTTTTAAAGCATTGTCACACTTAAAGCAAACATCACAGCTGGGTTACACATTGGAAGCTCCCACAACCAGAAATGTGATATTGACCAATAGGATAAATCTTGACCAGGACGTCTGGGGTAAGTTCCCTTGCTCTTTCTTGAAATGACACAAGATCTTTTGCACCCACCTGAGAGAGTAGGCATGGCTTCAGTTTAATGTCCAAACGATGATACCTCTGATCATGCCTGTGAAGGAACTGCTCACTTTTTTGAGTTCGTGTGTCTTGCATGCACAACTTCAGAGATGAGACTGCTATTGATTGATTCATGTTTAACACCATGAAGTACAAGGAATTAGTAGCAAAAAATGTCGTGTTGATAGGAGACAATGGTCAGCATAGACATGGTGGGCCAAAGGGCCTGTTTCTATGCTCTATAAATGAAAGGATGGCTGTAGACTTCCTAATTCCTAACTAGAGAAAATTGTGATGACAACAACATGCAGTGGAAACAGACCCACATGTCGGCAGCAACATATAGATTTAGAAGTGGTCAAGACATAACTTGGCTAGTGATCAAAATAATAGGAATTAATCGGTGATGACAAGGTCAAGTGGCAGGCTGTGAATTCATGTGGAGGGGGAGGTCTGTGACCAAAGAAGTGCAATTAATTCAGCAGAAAGACTTCAGAGAACTGAGATGAAGATTTAAGTCATAGGGGATCAAGAGTTCTGCAGCACAAAAGCTGAGGAAGAAGAGGAGAGGGACTATCTCAAAAGGCATGGCAGGATGGTAGGGTAAATATGATGTTTGATGAGGGAGAACGTGCTTGAAAAAACACAGGGAGAGGCCAAGGGGCGAGTTGTAGATGGGTACCCAATATGAATGCAACAAATTGGATGGTGCGAGTAATAGAAGGATGGGAGACATTTGTGAGGTACAAAATATTAACAACGTCAGGTTTAAGTTAACATAATGATTTTATGGTGTATTGGTAGAATCCCTACCTCTGAGCTAGAGGCCTGGGTTCAAGTCGCACCTGCTACAGGGGTGTGCAATAACATATCGGAACAGCTCGATTAGGAAATATCTAAAAGAAACTGGATTCCAGTGCAAACATCTATAACAAGTTTTGAATACCAACTACCTTGTTAGTGAGTGAACAACCAAGATGGAAATAAAGAAAGTGGTGGAAACTCTTGATTTGCTGATTCCAAACAGGGTCTAGTGAGGTGACCTAGATTGGAAGCAAGTTGGTAAAGTTAGCACAAGCTAGCATGAGAGGAAGAATGATTGAGTTGATGTTTATATGGAGGCAACAACTGGTACCTCTACGGGCTCTCTGTAGAAAGCTTAGACAGACAGAGAGGGATAGGTACTGATTTATTCAAGCTTGGGATAGTGGCAGGAGAGTATGAAGGCAGAGAATTAGCAATACATTGGAATTGTTGGGGGTGTCAGGGCAAAGTACTTTAAACCAGAAGAATGAAACATTACATAACAAGGTGACCAATAGATCAGGAGATAGGGGAGAAAGAGTCAAAGTGGGACCAACAGACAGAGGAGAAGGATCTGTAGGTAATGGGCATGCACTCAGTGTTACAGCCAAAATGCGAATAGACTGAGAAGGAATTTAGCTTATACAGACATGGCATCAAGAAAAAAAATGACTTGATCACAAATGGAGAATAGGAATGATAATCTGAAAATTCATGAAGTTAAAACCTGAGATCCTGCAGTGAAATGAAATTGTCCTGTAGACATTCAGAATGTTAAGATCCAGTTCAGCTTGTGATCAATTCATTCTATAAAACCCCATGAAATGATTGCTTGAAGGTAATGTTCAAAGCACTACTTCCACGACACAGAGGCACCAGGTTTATGTATGGTTTCAACATGTTTCCTGTTCAGTTCATGTTGACAAAACTTGTGCTTAAATACTAAAAGTAATGTATATCCTATGTTGGACATTGAGCTTCTTTCTACCTCTTTGATATGCTGTAACTCTATAATTATTTGTTAAGTTCAAAGGAAGTGATGCCTTAATATGTTCTAACCTTTAAAAGCAGTTAATTCGTTGTAATTATGTAATCTCTACAAAATCTGAGATAGCCAAACCAAGATTAGCCCTAAGGGAAATAAACATATCCCAGTAATTTTCATGGGTGTTCTCTTGATCTCCCAACGTAACTTCGGCAAAAGATAGGCAAAATCTCCAGAGAAGGCGCTGGAATGAAAATCAGACTGTTCTATAAAGGGCGGACAATCCTCTTGGACAGATTTCCATCCATGTAATGAAGCTGCAAAATTTACCCCTTGGTTTTAAACCACTTTCTGATTCGCTAGTATTCTTCTGCATATCTCTCCTTCAGAATGGAGTATAGGATATTGCTGAATCAGTGCTGGATTTCCTCATTTTACATAAGTGTTTTTTTGTGGATAAGCTTAAGCAGTACTTATTGACAGACTGCTGATTTTAAGGATAATCCCAGTTGAACTATCTTTTATTCTATATACTATTTATACCAGGAGCTCAAATCCAATCCAACTTTATTCTTCTCTTTATCTACTTGACTGGAGATCAAGATTGGTTTTCTTTCCAACTGCTTTGACTGAGATCAGATTGACTTGGAGCAAATTAAATTTGAAGCATTCTGATCTATACGGTTCAATGTCGCGCAACATTCCTGTGGCCTGCTGAGCCATACAGGAATTCATTAACAGGAGTTCTATCATTGATTTCAAGTCTTGGGAGAAATTCCCTTGATGCAACAAATTAGAAAGTGATGAAGCAACCTCAAGAGTAAGCAGATTTCAAAATTAGAGAGAAAACACAAGGAGAGAGAATACCAAGCCAGCAGTTCTTCCAAAACTCAGTGGACTGCGGTTTCTATCCTATTTGCAGCAAACTTTCCGAGTCAACCTCAGCTATGTACCCACTGGAACCCAGTTTATACTCATAATGATAAGCATAGTTATCTTTGCCTTGAATGAGTAAAAGAGGGAAAACCAGTCGTGTGGATCTTTCAATAACTGAGACTTTGCTTCTATAATAACAGCAAAACTGTAATCGATCATCAACAGACAGCAACTTTTGGGGCTGAACTTGAAGAATAAGTTGGGATCTGCTGCAATTGTGAACCAGTTCAATATCACAATCCTAAGCACAAGACATTTTTGGAGAGGTTGGTTTGGGTTTGGAATGACTACGTGCCCTTGAACGGGATATTACAGCCAATTACAGGGCCTTGTTCCCCAATTTACTGAGGTATCTAGTTTGCAGTTTAGATAGATAGATAGATAGATGGAGTCATACAGCATGGAAACAGACCCTTTGGTCCAACCAGTCCATGCAGAACATAATTCCAAACTCAACTAGTCCCAACTGCCTGCTCCTGGCCCATATCCCTCTAAAACTTTTCTACTCACGTACTTATATTTTGAAATTGTGACAAGCAGCTGCTTTCATGGATAGAGACCTTGCAATTTGTTTTCATAAGGGTGCATGACAGTTATATAAAACATATCATACAAGAGCCAACAAAAAGATAACCATTCCTGTCTCCCTTTAAGCAGTACTGTATTCAGGGGCCAGCTCCTCTATTTGTCCAAAAAGAAACCCGGTTTCCTGTTTATTTCATGATTGCCCATTTAAATTTTGGTTGCCAAATTCTGAATTGTGAAGAAACTTATAATGAAAAGTCTACCGGAATTGATCACGGCCATGTAGAACGTCTTGCACATGAAAACACAATGAGAAACTGACCACTTCAAAAGATCATTTTTTTAGTCTAAACTGAACAGAATTCATGTCTGCCTCCTCTCCACCTATCCTCTCCTCTATCCATCCTCTATCCGCCTCCCCCTCTCTCCCTATTTATTTCAGAACCCTCTTCCCCTCCCCCATTTCTGATGAAGGGTTTAGGCCCGAAACGTCAAGTTTTCCTGCTCCTATGATGCTGCTTGACCTGCTGTGTTCATCCAGCCCCATGCTTGTTATCTAGAATTCATGGACTTTTTGTTTCTTCCGAGGAAATGACAGATGGTGGTATTTCCTGTCAGGGTAAGACTGCCAGGCTATAGTGGGCTCACATCAGGAAAGTGGGAGGTGGTTTGGGCTGCACTACTTTCTGTGAAGGACTCCAACACCAAAAATAGCCAAATGCATAATCACTCACATAAAACAAATGTTAAAAAAATTTGTAAAAATGCTGAGCTTTGTTTCCAAGGGTGCCTCAATATTGTACACTTTTACTTTATCCGATAGAAATTGCCAGGTGAGACTGGTGATATGTTAGTGTTGGAGGGCCACACATTGGCCCTCCAGCTACAGAAACTGGAAAATGTCCTTAATCTAACAGCAGTAGACTCCCTGCCATTAATTGATTGTTTAAAAATCTGAGTGGGACTGCTTGTAACATACCTTGCAAGGTCAAGATGCAGAACTTGGTTCAACTTCAGATCCACAAACCCAGAGTGAAATTACAGCTCTTTATGTCTGTACATGGCGCAGGTAAACCTAGAGATCCAGAGGTGCTGTTGGTGATTCCCTGATCCTCTACAAGGTGTACTGAGGACATTGCAGAACATTAGTTATGGGATGCTCATCCAGGTAGTCACTCATTACTAGACTGAAAATGGACCACAACCAATTTCTATTCCATATATTCTCAGAACCTCTCTTTTCTTTAAGTCAATTCAGTTTTGATGTTTTGACTCTATCTATATTGAGAAAAAAGTTTGAGAGAAATCTCATGAATGAAACATTTGCCTTGTTTTGGACGTCAAAATAATGATCTTTTCTTTCTTTTCAATAGAATGCTACAAAATAACCAGCTGAAGAGACTCCCAAGTGAGGCATTATGGGACCTTCCCAACCTCCAATCGCTGTAAGTTATCAAGAATTGTAACTGATAATTTACAAGTTAGAATTGCTTGACCTCCGTGTCATCTGTCTTTTGCAGTCTTTGTTTTAGAGTTGCCATAATGCTGTCAAACGTCGACCCATTAGTGATGACATATCCACTTTGATTCAAAGCTTTGACCAATTTTGTTGGATCTCACTGTTGAGCATAAACACTGTTCCATGTATTTGAATGAGCTTACAATTTGTTACGTGCTTTGTGACCATAAATCTCACTCAAGTGATGTAAAGAGCATTACATAAGATTAAACTTGTACTTTTGTACTGAATAAAACTGAAATCATGCATTTATTAAAAAGTCAAATTTTATGATTATAATGAGGTATGAAAATCCAATGAATATTGACTTTGATTGTCAGCTTTTATTTAATTATAGCTTAACAAATAAAACAGATTGTTAATTGTAGATTAAAAAAATCTAACAGTGTGCAAATCTTTAACACATTATTCATTATATTTTCATGACTAAATGTACAGCATAGCTCTTATGTGCTTTTAAATAAAATTAGGAGCTCTTGTGCTGCAGTGATAGTATCACTACCTCTGGGCTGGGAGGCCTGGGTTCAAATTCCATCCACTCCAAAGCTCTATGTCATAACATCTTTGAACAGATTGACTAGAAAATATGTATAAATACAATTAGAGCAATGTTTCAAGAAATGCTGAGAATACAGAAACATAAACTATCTTAATTTCCTTGGCATTAATTCCAACATTTTACGGGGACCCTAACTGACCAATTTGCAAATTGTCGCTCTTTTTCAGTCATTCACTTTTTTGCATCTTATTTTATCTCCAGCACAGCAATTATATTTTCTTGAACACGTGTTACTATTATGCAGCTTACATGTTCATGCATTAAATATTTACAAAAATAACCTTCTGTTCAAACAAGACGGTTGTGCTGTTAGGCAAGTAGTACGACCAAATGATCTTTCTTTGCAGTTGACTGGTTTAATTTGTAGAAGCATAGCATAAAGATAAAGACGTGCTATTTAAATCATGCCAGAATTAGAGAAAGCTTTCCATGTAACAGTAGACTGTAGCCAGACAGGAAAACAGGATAACATTCACATGCTCAATAAACAAATATTGCCTCAATACACTTGATACCATTCAAGGACATTGCTTCCAAAATCAGATAAGAATGAATGTAAAAACGAGGCTGTAGATAACAATGCCCACATCAAGCAATGAACTACAATAAACGTTGTTGTGTCTTCTACCTCCTTGTTTTTAACGCAGTTTTGATGAGTCCTGGTTATCTTTTGTTACAAAAACACTGATACCTTTGTGTTCAAAGCAAAGCTGACTGCCAAATTTTTACGCCAACCTTAAGGGGTTGATGAGTCTATTTCAAGTGTCAATGTTCAGGCCATTCAAACACATTCTGGTAGACAACAGTAAGAACCAGTTGAGGTAAATGCTACCATGACATCTAAGTGGAGTTTCCTGGTAAGAAACAGCTGATTCTATAAGAGATAAAAGGTACTGCAGATGCTGGAGAATCCGAGATAACAAGCATGGGGCTGGATGAACACAGCAGGTCAAGCAGCATCCTGCTCCTATGATAACAAGCATGGGGCTGGATGAACACAGCAGGTCAAGCAGCATCATAGGAGCAGGAAAACTTGACGTTTCGGGCCTAAACCCTTCTGATGAAGGGTTTAGGCC
>JAHRHZ010000271.1:21308115-21379258 GCA_024137785.1 Ginglymostoma cirratum | reverse complement strand
AGTTTTCTTGCTCCTATGATGCTGCTTGACCTGCTGTGTTCATCCAGCCCCATGCTTGTTATAGCTGATTCTATATTTGGATTCCTCAATTTTTTTTGTCAAAGCTATCGTACCAAAAACTTAACTCAATATTGTCTTGAAAATAAACTGGTTTTATACTACAAATAAATTTATGATGTTCATTTCTTTTCAAAGATTTAAAATCATGGGTTGCACAAAATACCATAAAGGAAAAAACCTACATTACTTTTCACCTTTTATTTCAGGTCTTCAAGAGGGCAAAATAATTGATTAAGTAATTCACATGAGGCTAAGGTGGAACTAAGATATCATAAATAACATGCAAAAATAACATTTAAGAAAGGTCTGAATTCATCATAATTGAGATATTTGGCATTTCATAAACGTGTTAATTTCTTTTCCAGGGCAAATGAGGCTATTCAGAATTACAAATTTAAGACAATGTTAAAATTTCAGTTGCACCTTGCTCGACAGGGTTCAAATTTTTCCAAGGGATTTTGTTTGAATCAAGACTGATCCATAAAAGCATAACTTTTCATCATTACACTCCAGTGTAACTTCAACTCTGCACCCCATAGGAAAGGGAAGTATTATTGTCAGTGATTTCTGTTTTTTATATATAATTTCAAAAGTGCAGATTCCAGAAGTAGCAGTCAGTTTAAGAGGACTAGTGACAGTAAATACTGATAATTGCACAATCATTACTATCACAAAATCCAGGCAAAGGATTTCTGGAACAATGCAGAATTTCTTCTAAGTAATTTTAACGATATAGTTATTTTAGGAAATGTAAAACTCAAGGCATGGGTTCAACCTTATAATTAAAATGCCATTCTTAGCTCATAGGTTCTTGAAATGCGCTGACACACATGGTGTGAAATACAATTGGCAGAAAATGTCCAATTGAAATACTCAAGCTGGCTTCCCAAATCAGTAAGTGAGCTTTTAACCGGTTAGAAGTGTTCAAATACCAATAATCCAGCTCATCACAGGATTGAGGCAAACTCATCAACAACCCTTAAATTTTCATTTATTGAAATACAGATTTTGTTCTGTTGGTTAATGCATGCAGCCTCATCCAACAAGTGCTAACTGCCATTTTTATCAGAAATTAATCCAATGTGAGAAGAGACAGAAATATATTTCACACATGGAAGGAGGCTTTTTCGGGCTTAATTTGCATATGTCCAATGAAAACTAAGAACTATGACATCTGGGAGTTAATAAAACCTTATATTTGACAAGAATTTGGTGTTTTATGGATTTGAAAGTTGGCAAAAGATTCTCAGCTGTACAATTGATCAAATTCCCAGAAAGTCCCTATCTTCCTGAAGAATATATGCAGAAGGCTTGGAAGTGAAGGCAAATCTCATCTCTCTAGATATGTATGTTTAAGCTCAACTGAAGCTTGTGCGATTCTGGTTCAATCCAATGCCCTTAAAGTAATTGAAAAAGAAAACAAACTTAATTAGGACAAAATAGTATAGTTGAAATGGCCAGAATGCTGCCGAGGCAAAAATGTTTTTCGCTCAGTCAACTGCTCATTTCCAGCTGTTTCCACAGTCTCAAAATGTAACAAATCTGTTAGATTACTTTTCCAGACAATGCATGTGGATCACAATATTTCCCTCCCATTGCAGTTTCTCAGGAAATCATAATAATCACAATGGCTGAACATTTTCACATTTCACCATGGTGCATCATGAAACATCAATGCTACTTGCTAAACACAGTAAAGGCATACCATTGAAATTACAGCGTGGTACACTAGTTCACATCTTTGCAAATTAATTTTCACTTTGTATCAATATAAATTTTGTAAACATATTTTAGGTGACCTAAACCACATCTAGGGAAAAAAATTGCCAAAAACCTGAATGTTTTTTTCAACTTTAACTTCATAACAACTCAACTAAGTCTTTTCAAACTTTACCTTCAATGCAGTTATTGTTTAGGGTGTTGAGGGACATTTGACTCACTGTGAAGATTAAAAGTTAATGTTAGTTGTAAAAAGTACCTAGGCAGAGATCCACTTCCCTTGCCAGAGGTGACAGTTCTCTGCCTGTCCTGCATCATTTCAACAGGAGCTGGTCCGACGCATAATTCTGCTCTTCGATTATGACTAACAGAAACCCTGGAGTTAATTCAAAGAAAATAATTAAATATCAAGGTTCAGTTACAAACTATGAGAGTGAGTTAATTCATGCTGTTGTCTGAAAGTCATTATTTAGCTTACTGCTTCAGGTGCTCCACTGAAGTGTCATCAACTGACTAAAGACTCAACTAAAACATGGGTAAAGGAGATGCTGATATGAGTTCTGTTAAACAATAACCATCATTTCATAATGTTTTCGAGACTTGTAATTTGGCAACTATTTTGGGAACAAGTGACTAACATAATGACCCCACTGGTGAGAATCTCTTGCCTATCATTAAGAGCAAGAGGTGAACATCTCATCCCATACACTGTTGATCCATGTCACCAAAAGCTGCCAGCCAACCAGAACCTGGCTACATCTGGGTCCTAAAGTCCCTCAGTCAATATCTAATCCTTGGTGGATCCAGCAGAGAGAAGATAAGTCCGTTATATTGAGGATGAGGGAGAGCAGTGAAGGAGATCCCACCCCCCGCCACCACCACGACCGTTAACTCAGCAGGCCAATCAATAGTTGGAAAATAAGCCACATTTCTAGATATTTTTAATCAATGCATCCAGACTTTTTTATGATGCACCTCTGGAGCAGGTGGAAGTTGAACTCAAAGGCAGAGACACTATTGCTGTTCCACAAGAGCTCGCAAGCTACCTTTCTATCCAACCAGGAAGGCAAGCCATTAGGGAGGTGACCAGTTTATGTCCTTCAGTCCATTAATTGTCCACTTAAGAGATTTGATTGTTTCAGGTTTGAGGAAGTTGCCTGTGGACCCTTTTGCCCAGCACTGAACTGCAGAGTTGGTGAGAAGTGGCTGAGTTTCTCTCCAGAAAAAAGTACGTTTTTTTTTCTGGTTAAGAAGTAAAATGAATAACAAATCTCAATTTGTATAATCAACTCCACATTAAGTTAGTCGGAAGTATAGTCGGAATCTGTAACTTGTACAAAATCATATTCCTTCATTTTAATTTGAATCATTAAATAAGAAAATAAGAAGACCGCTGGGGAAAATGAACAAGTGTATCTTGCTGACGAATGAGAAGTTTACATTTCAAATGTCTTTTCGAGAGCAATTTGATTTCAGCAAGCCATTCCACTTGTACTTATTTTAAAGTTGTCCACTAAAAATGATTATAGAGAAAACAAAATAATCATACACAAAGTGCATGGATAAGTGGGAGGTGAAGGAAATGAGATTCTTCCCATTGCTTCACAAATTCAAATCTATCTTTCTAACAACTATATGTTTGAATGTCTCTAATCAGATTTGTTTCCCATCTTAGCACTGTAATAACCCTTATCAAAGTCATAAAAAACACATTCCTTGCTCAATTTACTGTTCTGTTTGTAATGTTTGACATGAATAATCACATACCATCCACCTCCAATACCTCCTCTCATTTATCCAGCTGAATGGGACTGAACTCACAGTCAGTCTCTTTTCTTTCCCATTTTCACAAATTACCTTTATGGCTGTCAAAGATTGATTGTAGGCATTCTATTTCTCATTGATGCGCTGTCTTGTCAAGATCACCCAGAACTGTAATACGAGGTTCCACATTTACACCAATGATGCCAGCTCTATCTCACCACCATTTCTCTCAAACTATTCACTATCTTTGCTTTGCCATACTGTTTGTCAAACATCCAGTCCTTCGTGAGCAGCCATTCCATCCTATTAAATATTGAGCGATCTAAAGCCACTTTCTTCAGTCCCCAACACAAATTCTGTTCCCTGGCCCTTGACTCCATTGCACTTCCTTGTCATTGTCTGAACCTGAGTATGGCATCTCAGTATTGATGTTATGATGTGCTTTTCTACCTCTATAATGTCATCCAGCTCCATACGTGTTTCAGCTCATTTGCTACTTCAACCATCAATCACCTTCTTTGTTATCTATAGATTTCACTCTGCCAACGTTCTCCTGACCAGACTACCATCCTTTCCCCTCTTTAAATTTAAACTGACTGATCTAATGTCTGTAGTGCATATATTAGCTCACACCAGGTCCCATTCAATCACCAACCTCTTGCTCACTGGCTTAAGTTAGTTCCCACTTCAGTAATGCCTTGGTTACCCATCTCTGGACATTGTCTATCCTTAATGTCCTCTGAGATATTTGGGTTCCTTTAATTCCATCCTCTGGCATTTCTGATTTTATTCACTCTTTCATTGATAGCCATACTTTTAATTACCTGAGCCCTAATCTCTGGAATCCCCTCATAAACTACCCTACCAATCTATCTCCCTTAAAATGTTCTTCAAATCCAATCTCCACATGCCTCAAGTATCTAATTTTGTTTAATAATGCTTCTGATTCATTTTAATCTGCTAAGAACATAAACAGGGAATAGGCCATTCAGTTCCTCAAGCCGAGCCCACCATTCAACAAGATCATGGCTGATATGCTCCAGGCCTCAACTCCTCTTTCATGCCAGGTCGTCTTAGCCCTCAACTGCTCAACAATTCAAAAATCTATCTACCGCCTCTTTAAATACTTTCAATGATCTAACCTCCACAACTGTCTGGAGTAGAGAATTCCAGACATTCAATATCCTCTGTGAAAAGAAATTCCTTCACATCTCAGTTTTGCATGAATTTCCCCTTATTCTGTGACTGTGTCACATAACTCAAGACTGTCCTGCTAGTGGAAACATCTGCTCAATATCAACGCTGTCAAACCCCCTTAGAATCTTCCATGTTTCAATAAGGTCACCTCTTATTCTTTTAAACTCTAATAAAGAAAGGCCTAACTGATTTAACCATTCTTCACAAGTCAATTGTTCATCCCAAGAATTAGCCTAGTGAATCTTTTTAAACTGCCTCCAATATTAATATATTTTTTCTTTAGATATAGGTACTCAGCCTGTGTGCAGTACTCTAGGTGCGGCCTCACTAATATCCTGGACAGTTGTTCAGTGATTTGACTGTTTTTAAACTCTGGCCTCTAGCAATAAAGACAAATATTCCATTTTCCTGCTCAATTACTTGATGCACCGAAATGCTAACCTTTGTGTTTCATGCATAAGAACACCAGATCCCTCTGTGCTGCACTGTTTTGGAGTCTCCCTACATTTAAATAATTGTCTGTCTTTTGTTTCTTCCTGCCAAAGCATCACACTTTCCTGCATTAAATTCCATCTGTCAAGTTTTCATTTAGTCACTCAACCTAACTGCATCCCCTTGCAGATTTTTTATGTCCTCCTTATCACGTATCCTCCCTCTTATTTTTGTATCATCAGCAAATTTGGATTGCTCTCTGCCCCTTCCTCCAAGTGATTAATATGAATTGTAAACCATTGAGGCCTGAGGACTTTGTGGCACACCACTAGATAATTCTTTCCAACCTGAACAAGACCCATTAATCTTGACTCTCTGTCTTCTGTGTTAATTAATCCTTAAACCATGCTAATACATTAGCCCCAATACTGTGAGCTCCTATCTTGTACAATAACTTTTTAATGTGACACCTTATTGAAAGTTTGCTGTAAATTCAAACATAGTACAGCTACCAGTTCCCCTTTATCAGCTCTGCTTATTATATCCTCAAAGAACTCTAGCAAACTTTTCAAACATGATTTCCCTTTCATAAAACCATGTTCACTTTGTTTGATTGTATTAAGCTTTTTTAAATGACCTGCCATTTCTTCCTTAATGATAGACGAGCATTTTTCTCAATAACAGATGTCAGCTAAGTGGTCTATAGGTTCCAGCTTTCTGGTTCCTTGCATTCTTGAATGAGGGTGTCATATTAGCAGTTTTCCCATCCACTGGAACCCATCTAAAACCCAATGAGTTCTGGAATATTTTGACTACTGCCTCCACTATCTCGGCAGCCAGTTCATTTAAAACCCTTGGATATAGGTCCTGCTGACTTGCCTGCCTTTCATCCTGTTAGTTTGTGAAATACTTGATTTTTGGGATAGAGACTGCCACAAGCCTTTTCCTCCCTTACAACCTTGCGTATCTGATATCTTTGGGATTTTTACAGTGTCCTCTACAGTAAGACCAATGCAAAGCATTGATTCAAATTACCTGCTATTTCCCTGTTCCCAGGTATCTGTTCCCCTGTTGCATCCTCCGATAGTCCCACACTCGCTGTAGCTACTCTCTTTTTATATACCTGTAGAAGTTCTCCTTTTTTGGGCTTTTAATCATCTGCCGCTGGTTCCAAAAAAAAACCAATTGCCTGGCCCACCACTCATTTTGCAGCCATGTGTATGTTAGCTTTTGATTGGATACTCAATTGACTGGATGTGCTTTAAAATTTTAACTTGTCGTCAACCACTTTGAAATAATTTGAAATTTTAAAAAATAATCTTGTTAGGAATGTAAGGACTGAAACGTAAAATTGGAAACATTTTCAAAAGCAGGATAAAAATGTCATTGCAGTCAATCAACAAGAACATTGTCCAGTACAACATTTAGCATGAGCAGACAAATTAAAATCGGATAATGTTGTTATATTTTCTTTAGTGCGTGTCTGTCAAAGCTGTCATGTTGAATATATTGGTAATTTTTCTTAAACAAAGTGCTGGAACCTGTGTGTATCCACTATCAGCACCCATGCTCAGGGGAAGTAAGGTAAATTTCTAAGTATATATTACAGACTTCACTATATTGAAAAAAACTCTCATTCCTTTAAAAAAAAAACCCTATTCATTATATTTACATTATCCTTAAACTGTAAACTATCTTATAAAAACAAACATTTCATGCAAATGCCAAATCCATTATAAAAACAAGTATAGAATTCATGACTTCAAAAGGGGTATAACCACTCATAACTGGCAATCAATGGCAGGCACCCCACTGTGATAATGGATGGTTGTGAAATCAGTCATGACATATTCAACGCAGTGATGATTCAGAGACTGACTGTTTCACAACTATTACAACTGTACCTTACTGAGATTTTTTTCTTGGTAAATTCTAAGACCATGAAGTTCGAGTCAGTGTTCCATTTTCGCATTTCCTGTCCATATGTGTTCCACAAAGATTGATTCATAGAATCTTAGAAACTTACCAATAGAAGTAAGTTTTGCAATGATAACGATTGTGGATTTAAAAATGGGTAGAAATATGAGAACGTGAATATGTTGTTCAGACTAATGGCATTGCCACAAACCTGACAAATTTAACAATGCGCTAAAAATATCAAAAACTTACTGTGAAATGTTTATTGACTAATTTCCCATGTTTATGAGCAATGTGAGCTGAAGAACTCTTAAGGATGAGACTTTAGATACAACCCTAATTGTGCAGAAATTACATTTTAGAATAGACCTTTTAATTTGACCTGTTTACACTGGATATGGTGTAGACTAAAATGCATCAACTATTCTGGTATTTGTTTTTTCTAATTGCTTCTGGCCAAGAATGAGATGACTTCAGAGCACCAGAATTTAGTTTACATCTTCTGCAGCTGACTATCAGGTGTGTTAGGAATCACAATGGATCACACTCCTCTCTATATGAGTCAGTTGAAGACCTGTTTAGTTCAATATAGCTCAGATTGTAAAGTGAACAAAGCAAGAGTGGAACCTAAGCTTGTCCCTTCTGTTTTTTGTTTTGTAGCTCTGGTGTTCACTGCCACCTTGTTCTTAACAGTAGGGCTGTTACTCACGCACCAAACATCGAATGTAGGTGCAAAGCCAATGTATACTTATTAACATTCTGCCAGTTGAATGTGTGGGTTTTTGAAAACTGTAGTGTTAAAATTGTTTAGAATTAAGAATACTTTGGGCAGTTTTAATCTCTGGTAAGGAAATTAGGATATGTACATTCCTAATTTTTACTAAACAAATAGGACACACCTCTTGTGCTTTCAATCAGACTGTCAGACAAGTTATTTAGTTAGTCTTAAGAAATCTTTGTACACTGGTGTGGCTATAAGGGTTCTTGAGTTTCTACATAATTGAAAATTCAAGCTCCCACAGCCAAAACAACACCTAGAAACATCTGAATACTTATTGCTTGTAAAAATCATGCATACGTAAGTTTGGATTTATCTTTCAATCATAATTTAAAGAATAGACGAACAACTTTTTTTTTATCAGGTCTTGAACACCTTGCAAAGGAAACTCTGCATAGTGTATCTATGTGTATCTTGGATCTAAATGGGAAAATTATTACTGGAATCAATGTGCAATTTGTCTTAAAGTTCCTTTAGCTGCTCTCAGTTTGAAAGAAAGTAGTTAAAAAAAATATTACCACATTATTTGCTGCAGGAAAAAAAGCAATGGCTACAGCTGAGATGGAGCAATTGCTAATTTTGGCAAAGTTAGTCACCATTTGGTAGACAAAACAACAAAAAATTTTGTACTTCAATCAGTAAACGTGATCATGATATTTCATCAATTGCTTGACAGTTTTCAATACAAACTACCATAAATTTTTAATCAGCCAATGGCTTGTTCACAAATCTCTCAGGAATCAAACTTAAAAGCTCCTAGTTATAAAAGGAATCAAGTAAGGATTCATTTTTTCTGAAGTAGTTCCGAAAATAGTTAATGTTTTTGTGCAAATGTTGTAAATGTGATTTGAATAACAAATGCAGAAAGCTGCAACTTAGCAGAGCGGCGAGATTTCTCTGAGTAAGTGCCAAAGTCTATTAATCAGTGTACAAAAGGGATTTCTTTTAAACTAGTGTAAGATTAGACTCTCATTATAGTATTGAATAACACTTTTTTGAGCTAAATGATTGATTAGAATATACCAAGCTAGCAAAATAACATACAAGATGTTTGTGACAAGCCCATAACTCAGCATAAAATCTATTTGATTTAAATTGTTTCAAATATTGTTTGGAATTGTTGCAGAAGAGCCCTAGATCGACTGATTACTCTGCTAACTATTTGTACAAACACCTTTAAGCTAGTGCCAGATATGTTGATTTATTACCAACTAATATTGTGATGTTGTGGATTTGATTCAGGAGGTCCTCAAGTTACCAATTTTTAAGGAAATGTTGATAGTTATCAATGAACAATGATGATTGAGTGTAGGTGACAGTATGCAATACAATTTTGCTCATGAAAATGATAAAAGAAGCGGTAAATCAGAATGCACATGCATTATTAATTGTTCTATTGAACAACATGACTGCTGAAAATTATGTGTTTCGTTATTCTTGTTTAGTGTGCAGAATAGTGGCTTAGCTTCAAATTAAAAAGTGCATGTCCATAAACTTGATATGGATCACGTCATAGAGAATCTTAAGAGGTTTTTTGGCAAGGCAGTGCAGTCACAGGCATGCTCTAGATGTAAAAAGCTTGGCAATACCTCACAGAAGGTGAACTTGACCAATGTTTGAAGCTGGAAGACAATCTTTAAGATGTTTGACTCTGCAGGTCAGGCAAGAACATTACTGTCTGAAGTTTCCTTGAAGGAAACATTTGAGTTTTGCCTCCAGCACCCGACAGAGGCAGTCAAACTATTGGTTAGTGTGTCTTTGTGATGATTAAGCAGTAACATGTAAGATGGTTACAAGATTTAGGACCAAAATCTTGAAAGCATAAGTGTGCCTGATACATCAAGATTCCTTATGTAGGCACGACCTCTAAACTGAAGACAAATCTTTGTGATTCAGCCTAATGAGGAAACTCTGCTACGTTGTATTTGGACTTGCTAAAAATATGTCATTTCTGTCTGAATTGGAATTACACACGCATACATACGTCTCCATAGTTGATGCTGACCATGCTGGCTCTCAGAAAGGCAAGCAGTTATTTCTGAAACATCATACCTCATACTGGTGAAATCAGTATTCAGGGAATATGATTTTCAGCCATGCTATGACCAAGGCAATAATGAGATTGCAGTCATATATTTTCATGTTGCTCAGCAATTTCTGTTGTCTGTTGTCCATGTGGCAAGCATTCAGATCTGTAACTCTAAAATGACCAGTGGGTCTTACTGGACAATTGAATAGTATAGCAACATTGGGCTTATCTGAATAGATATTCAAATGTGTACAAGTTAAGGTACATTTTAAATTTGAAAATCAAAATAGTAACTAGAATGTAACAGTTCTGAACACACAACCTGCTTGTCCTGTAGCTTTTTTTTTCGTTGTCCATTCATCATGTTTCAATATTATTAACATCCAAAAGGTAAACATCATCAGAAAAATGTGACCAAAACCTTATAAAGGGAATTTTACCAGAACTCAGGAAATGAGTTTAGAGGTACAGGGTTCAGTTAGAATTGTGGGGAGCTAGGTTAGACTAGCTTCCTGCTCAGTCTTACTACAGGGAGAGTTTTCTCGATGGTGGAGCCAGAAGCAAGCAGGCTTCTTGTCCAAGGAAGACAGGTTTGTCAATTTACATAACTAAAGGCCCTAATAGGAGCAATCACTGTTGCTGGTAATTTGCAGTAGAGGGTGACTTCCCACCTTGTGGGGAACCCAGGAGCGACATGGAGGTAGTCTCCTAGTGACAACCCAGCTGGAAGGCCATCATGGATCAAAGAAAGGGCCACAAGTTTCTGAGAAGATTTGTAGCTCGGGTTGTGGATGAGGTTGCACACGTGTTAGCCAAGCTGGTGGGTTTAGTTGCAAACATTTCTTCACCCTGCTAGGTAACATTGTCAGTGTGCCTCCGGTGAAGTGTTGGTGTTCTGTCCCACTTGTTATTTATATGCCTCAGTTTGTTGGGGTGTTTGGTACCACTTCCGGTTCTGTTTCTCAGTGGTTTTTACACAGGGTCTAGTCCAATGTGTTTGTTGATAGGGTTCTGGATAGAATACCAGGCCTCCAGGAATTCTCTGGTGTGTCTCTGTTTGGCTTGTGCTATTATGTATGTGTTGTCCCAGGCGAAATTGTGTCCCTTTTTGACCATGTGTAGTGAGACAGGTGTGAATAGGTTGTGTCCCTTGGTGGCTAGTTGGTGTTCAGGTATCTGTATTATCAGTTTTCTTCTGGTCTGGCCTATGTAGTATTTCTCAGTCCTTGCATGATATTTTGTATATTACACCAGTTTTGCTGGTTTTGGGTGTGGGACCTTTATATTTGTCAGTAGCTGTTGTAGGGTGGTTGTTGGTTTGTGGGCTACAACAGGGAAATCCAGACTAGCGTATCTAGAAAGACGACACATATGGACCAGATACTCAATTACACTAGCAACGACCCCAAAGCCCACAAACAGAGCTGCATCAGGACACTATTTAAATGAGCCATAACACATTGCAGCAACCCGGAAGTACGCAAAGCAGAACAGGAGAACCTATATGGAGTTTTCAAAAGAAATGGATACTCGAAAAACACAACCCACCATTACCTCCGAGACAGACCACAACAGGAAGACACAACATGACCAGAATCACTAATCACCCTACCATATATCGAGGACATTTCAGAGATGACCACATGACTACTCAGGTATCAGGATAGCCCACAAACCAACAACCACCCTACAACAGCTACTGATGAATGTAAAGGTCCCATACCCAAAACCAGCAAAACTGATGTAATATACAAAATACCGTGCAAGGACTGTGAGAAACACTACATAGGCCAGACTGGAAGTACACTGACAATATGGATACATGAACACCAACTAGCCACCAAGGGACACGACCAATTCTCACTTGTCTCACTACGTATGGACAAGGGACAAAAATTTGACGGAGACAAAACATCTATAATCACACAAGCCAAACAGAGACGCACCAGTGAATTCCTGGAGGCCTGGTATTCTAACCAGAACTCCATCAACAAGCACATTGAATTCAACCCTGTGTACAAACCACTGAGAAACAGAACCGGAAGTGGCACCAAAAACCCCAACAAACTGAGGCATATAAATAACAAGTGGGACGAACACTAACACTTCACCGGAGGTGCACTGACGATGTTACCTAGCAGGGTGACGAAATGTGTGCAACCAAACCCACGGCTCGGTGAGCAAGTTTACAACCTCAAAGGACCACAAGCAGGGAGGCCAGCAACCATGTCCCCAACCACTCCACAGAGGGGTTTCCCTCTGACCCTCAGCCTGGTGGGTTTTTTAAAAAAAATTTCTTCCATCTACAGTCGGTTCTGCTAGAACACGTTCTAGCAACGTGAATTGGCTATAACATGACTAACAAATAGGGGAACGCTATTACTAAAACACAAACTTCTATCAGTGTGCAGAGGAGTGCGCATCGACATCACATGATCATTTCGCAGGCCTTTTCCTGAGCATGTGCAATATTAGGGCTGAAACGGTCTCCACACTGGCATAAAGTGATCATTCACAGACTTTGTCGTGAAGCGCTTTCTGTGAGAGGTCATCTCACAGAACACAGAAGTACACTCTGCCAACCTGTAAGCCTTGAAAGGTTACCTTAAGTCTACTCTAGGTCAAGCAAAAGCGGTTGGATGTGGGGCAAATCTTTTCTGACCTTATTGTAGATGTTTTGGAAGATGTTTTTAGAAAGTATTACAGGAAAATAAAATTGGATTTCAAGATTCTTCTTCTCCTGGATAATGCGCCAAGCTGTCCTCCCACCTTTGGTGAGCTTTCTGACTACATGAAAGTGCTATTTCTACCCTCAAAGACAACTCCTCTCCTTCCATCCATAGACCCGGGTGCAATAGCAGCTTTTAAAGCTTATTATTTAAGGCTCACATTTAAGAGGCTGATTGCAGGGACTGAGGAGGATAAGGACAGTGTTCTTCAATTTTGGAAGAGCTTTCAAGAATGCAGTTGACATTATCATAGAAGCCTGGGGTGATGTCAGTAAGGACTGCTTGCATACATTTTGGCAGAATCTACTCCCAGATTTTTTTCAGGATTTAAAAAGCTTTGATCCATCAGAGGAGCTCCCAAGAATCAAAGAATATTGTGTTGATCTTGCAAAGCAAGTTGGATTTGAAGAAGTGGAGAGTGAGGATGTTGAAGATCTTCTCAAGTCCCATTGTGAAGACTTCTCTACAGCTGATCTACAACAACTTATTGCTGAGGGACAAGTGGAAGCTGGAGATGAAGAAGATGAAGTCCAGGATGCAGCACCACGAGAGCTTTTCACCTCTGCTTCGTCTTCTATCCTGAGGGAAATTGAGAAGCAGTTGCAGTACTTAAAAGACAATGATTACAATGCAGAACGCAGCAGGGTAACAGCTCATGGAATAAGATCTTCTTTGGCACACTATGAACAGCTTCTTCATGATAGAAGAAAAGGGGCAAAGCAGCAAAAACTGGATGCCTCTTTTAACCACAAGAAATAGTTAGAAGACAATAAATTACAGCCATCCACTTCTGGATTAACAATTTTTCACCCTAATCCAGCATACAAAACTGAAGGTGATGATGATGACCCAAAGCCCCTGCATTAACAACAGAGCAACTTCAAAACCTCCCCCATCAAGTCATATCTTGACATTTTTTTCAAGGTAACATGTTAAATTTAGTTTTATTTCATTATTATACATGAATTAAACAGTTATTCAAACTGTACTATCCTTTGTGTTAGGCTTTTGAGTGGTTTTGAGTAATACTTTTTGGTGGTCTGCCCTGTTTTTCCCATAGGCCCTATTATTTCTATAGCGCCATTTCTGCAACTCGATGTTGCTCAGAAATGCAATTATCATGTTATGGCAGAATCAACTGTACAAGCTGTGCAGCTAAGTTCTGCACTCCTCATCAACAACCCGTTCTCACTGGTGCTGCTAAGGTTTCAAAGCTGTCTGCCTATGATTGGACCAGCACACAGTCCTGCCACCATGCTTAGTTGGATAGTGAGCCCCTAGGCAACTGTTGAGGAGGCTATCTGTGGTGATATCACCAAGAAGTTCTTGATCCTAATAAGTGTCACCTGGGAATCTGTTTCACGTCACAATGCTAAGATCCCCACTCAGGAAAATTTAGCTCATGTAAACAAGTTAAGCCAAAGAAAACCTTCAGGGGTGCTTTGAGCACAATTCATAACTGTGCTCAAGAGAAAGAAATTTGAGAGGGAATTAATAGTAAAAAAAAAAAACACCTTATCCGTTCATTGCAGCGTGATTTCCTGTGGTTATATGTAATTGGTCTTGGAGGGTGAAGGCTCCTAAAATTCATTTGTGACCATTTTGAAACAAGGTTTGACTGCTACTTTGATTTTCATCAACTTTCCTGCTCCTCTGATGCTGCCTGACCTGCTGTGTTCCTCCAGCTCCACACTGTGTTATCTCAGACTCCAATATCGGCAGTTCTTACTATCTCTGGTTGACTTCTACTCTGAAGTGTTCAATATTACATATGCTATTCCAGAAATCTCTAAATCCACCTGAACTAACAGTTGATTCCAAAAATAGCCAGCACAATGGTTATTTTTCTGATTACTTTTCCTTCTTTCATCTCTAGTTACTTAATCTAGTGATGCACTGTCTGATATGAGGGAAATTCTATTTGACTGTACTATAGTGGAATGTTTTACAAATGAACCGATGATGCTCATAATAAATGCAAAGCAGATGGTCTCATCAAGTTTGGTAAGGTTTTTAGACAATTAAAGCATTTTACATCTTATGTCGCCTATCACAGCTCAGTAGCCAAAGCTGAGCCTGCATCCAGTTCCTTATGGCAAGAGTTAATGGAAGGAGAGAAAATGCTAAATGCAGAGAAAGGCGATTGGCCCCAATGGGCCAGGGGTACCAGAAAGGGTGAGGGGGAAGGAACCTCCTTTTCCTGACGATAACCCAAAGACTGAGGCCTAGTAGGCTTCATACTTGGCTCTGACTTACCGACAACACAGGCAAAACTGATACTCCTGATATTGCCATTCCAGGTTGGGTAGTATTGTGATTGCAAGTGAGGGTGAGCAGTGCCCATAATGTGGGAGGAAGGTTAGCAGTGTCAGGAAGAGAGTAAGCACTATTGAGAGGGGACATGAGCAGTGTCACATGTGTGGGAGGGAGATGAGCCAGCATTGAAACTGAAGGATTTGATGGGCTGGGACCTTGAATTAAAACCAGTTTACAACTCTATTTAACAACAATCTATTTCACTGAACTGAAGACAGGCCTCAAGGGAGGTGCATTTATAAGGTTGCAAAGTGAAAGAGATGGAGCCTCACTGGAATTGTGTTGTACCACTAGGCCTCCCAACTCACTTACCACCAGCTCCAAGAAGCAGCTACAAACAGTGAGTTGTGACCCTCAGTGGGGTTGCTGACTGAAATTTGTGGTCCCAATTAAGTTGCATGCAGCAATACTGCCTATGAAGCTCCAGGTATTAACATCAATGTGGCCCCTTTAAATTGTTAGAGACTAAATTAATAATGATTGTGGCCTAATTGCCTAATCCTGGAGGCTTCAATCCTGGTTTGAAAAGCTAGGTGCTCTATTATTTAGATTAAACACTTTCCTGCCTCAGATACACCCCTCGCCCACCTGCAAACAGGTCTCCACTTGTCCCAGATAAAACAGAGATAACAGTGTGGAGCTGGAGGAACAAAACAGTCCAGGCAGCATCAGAGGAACAGGAAAGTTGATGTTTCAGGTCGGGATCCTTCTTCAGAAATGGGGAGGGGGAAGGGAGCTCCAAAATTAATAGAGAGAGGAGGGGTGGGGCTGGGGAAGGTAGGTGGGATGGTGATAGGTGAGTGCAGGTAAGCAGCGGAGGGGATTGGTCACTGAGGTGGGCGGAGTGGATAGGTGGGAGAGAAGATGGATAGGTTGTGTCAGGTCAAGGACGTGGGGATGGGAGTGAGGATTGGTCGTTGGATGAGGCAGGGAGTGGGGGTGGTGAGATTTTGAAACTGGTAAAGTCTACATTTAGGGAATTGGGCTGTAGGCTCCCGAGGCGGAATATGAGGTGCTGCTTCTCCAGTTTCTGGGTGGTGTCATTGTGACACTGGAGGAGTCCCAGGATAGACATGTCACCCACCGAGTGGGAAGGAGAGTTGAAATGGTTCACGACTGGGAGGTGTTGTTTGTCGCAAACAGAATGCAGGTGCTCTACAAGGCGGTCTCCAAGCCTCCGCTCGGTCTCACCGATGTAGAGGAGGCCACATCGGGAGCAGCAGATGCAGTAGACCACATTGGTGGATGTGCAGGTGAACTGCTGTTTGATATGAGCAGTTTGTTTGGTGCCTTGAATGGAGGTGAGGGGAGATGTGTTGGGGCAGGTGAAGCACTTCCTGAGGTTGCAGGGAAAGATGTTGGGGGTGGTGGGGCTAGTGGGAAGTGTGGAGCAGACGAGGGAGTCGGGAAGAGAGAGGTCCCTACAAAAGGCAGATAGGGGTGGGGAGGGAAATATATCCTTGGTTGTGGGGTCGGATTGTAGGTGGTAGAAGTGGCAGAGAATGATACGGAGGTTAATGGGGTGATATGTGAAGACAAGGGTGATTCTGTCTTCGTTTTATTGGGGGGACGCAATGTGATGGCAGAGGCGTGGGAAACTCAAGAGATGCGGTCGAGAGCATTTTCAACCACCAAAGGGGGGAAGTTGCGGTCCTTTAAGTAAGATGACATCTGGGATATGCGGGAGTGGAACGCCCCATCTTGGGAACAGTCACAGCGGAGGTGAAGGAAATGGGAATACGGAATTGCATTCTTGCAGGAAGGTGGGCGTGAGGAGGTGTCGTCTAGGTAACTGTAGAAGTCAGTGAGCTTGAAATAGATGTCTATTTCAAGGTGGTCACCATAGATGGAGACAGAGAGGTCCAGAAAGGAGAGAGAGATATCAGAGATGGTCCAGGTGAACTTGAGGTTGTGGTGAAAGGTGTTAGTAAATTTGATGAACCGTTCGAGCTCCTCGTGGGAGCATGAGACGCCGCCGATACAGTCATCAATGTAGCGGAGAGGAGGTGGGGAATAGTGCCAGTGTAGCAGCAGAAGAGGGACTGTTCCACGTATCCTATGAAGAGGCAGGCATAGCTTGGGCCCATGCAGGTTCCCTTCACTATCTCCACTTCTCCCAGTATGGATACACATCCTCCTCCCAGATTCTGCCTCCCTTTCACAGGGCTCCCTTCCACCCCTTCCAGGGATCCTCCTGCTTACACCACACTCCCCACTGCCATTTCCTCCATGACCCTACCCACCTCTCCCCCAGCCCCCAAACATCTCAGCTCTTACAGGTCTGGAATCGTAGTTATTATCAGGCATGAAAATGGCGGTTACAATGGGGAAAAGTTTAGGAAGATTTGCCCAAAGACTCCAGTGCAGAAAATTGAGGCCAGAGTTTTGAAAATGGATAGCAATGTGCCCACCCACTCTGCTCCTGACCTGAAGATTCAGGCAATTGTTCAAGCAGAAAAAGCAGGATATGTTTATTCTACAGCCATGTCTGACATAGAAGTGCTGGATATTGATGGTGAATGAAATGGAAACTATTTCACCACATCTATAGTTTAGTTTAAATATTTCAGAAGTAGAGAGTAAACTAAATAATGTTGGGCTTAAACAGCTATCAATATATGTACATAGTAATCTGACTGTTGCTATTGACCTAAACCCCCAAGAGGCTGTGAGAGAGAATTAGATCATGCAACATTGCAGTATTTCCTACGATACATATTGTGTCGCATTAGCATATCACCCAATCAGACCAAAGACCTCATGATACAATAACTATCCCAGCAGCGTACACACTCTGTTTACACTGAGGTGTAAATGATTCATTCCTACATCTTAATCCCAAGTAGGAAGTCTCAGCTCTTTTTAGGCTAAAACAGACATCGGTTTAAAGAGATAACAGTCCATTGATTTTTATGTAACTCTCCCCTGACTGATAGGTGTTTTAAAATGTTATTTTGGTGACTTGCCAAAATTAACTGAAACTGCTAGAATTGAAGCCAGTGTAATCACAATCCATAACTAAACTCAAGGTTAGACAGTTGCACCATAAAACTCAAAGGTTGAGTTTCTCTAATGTAAATTGTCTTTTCTCTGAGAACTTAAGTGACTTTATGAAATGACTTAATGTATTTTAAAATCACCTTTACTTCATGGTGCAAATGCATCACATGCATTGAAATCTATGAGGAGTCTATCATTAGGCACAGTCATTTATGATTTTAAGAATTAATTAGATGCGCAGAGATATGTATTTTTACTAAGATGAGAATAAAGTTGCATGTTGTTTTTCACAGAGGAGTTAAACTTGGATAGATAACACATTTTGGATGGTAAAAATATGCTTTTCTAATATGTTATCAGGTCCTGAAGTGCATTTTTTTAAAAAATTAATTCTATCATTCACAGACATTTTATTTAAAGAGGGACTTATGAATAACTGAAAATATCATTGCTTTAGGACATAGAAAAGATTAAATGCCGTTACTGCATTAAATAGACTGACGCTGTAAAACACTAAAGGCTTTGAAGGATTTTGTATGTATAAAGTAGCAAAAAAAGGTTGGTGCTCACTTCTGCATGTTCACCTGGAAACCTTTGATCTGTTTTAAAATAATGTTTAAGCCTGTTCACGGAAACACATAAATTAATATCAAAGGTGGATGAAAGGAAACTTTTAGACTACTTATTGCCTAAAGAGATGGTAAAAATTTAACTAAGCTCCCAAGGGCTTCATTTGGAACTGGTTACTCAAGCTTATTGCCTTTGATCATGTGTTAGTGTTTCACAATTCATAATTATCAATCTGTGGAGACTGAGCATCTGTACTTGTATTAAATCCTTCTTTTGGGTAAATTACTTTGGAATTCTTCGTGTGGCTGTTACCTTCAGTTCTATAGTGTAGAGAATTTCCTGTACTAACTTCAAAAGTACTTCATTGGCTATCAGACATTTTGGGATGTTGTGAGGTCAAGAAAGGTGCTATGTAAATGGAAGTTTGTTCTTTCTTCACTAGTACTACAATTTAAATATAGGTTCATACTCATATAATTAAGATAAATGATCAGATTTGCTTAACAATAACTGATGTTCTGTTTCTACACTATCCTTTCCCTTCAGATGTCTTCAGCGTGTAAATACCAAACAAAAAAAAAGTGCTCACCTCTTCCACAATGAATTATTCCAGAGCTTCTAGTCTAGTGTTGGCGAGCTCGTGAATTGAGCTGGTTCTGATCTCCTGTGTCTACAACAGTCATTACAAATTCAACTTGTCACCATTAAGCGCTCCTTTGACATGAATGATCATTACATTACCCTTCACTGCCTCATGTCCATGGTGTCCCTGTCTTGGAGAGTCTGTTCTTACCTATTCTAACATTGTGACATTATACTAAGGCACCGTCTATGATTGTTCCTCATGTTTCTTCAGTCACCTCTTGTGTAGTTCAGGAATTGATGCCATTTCTCATCCTATGCAATGTGAATTTTTACCAAGGAGCTGATCATTTCTATAGTATGGTATTTTCTCATCAGCTCAAAGTGCTACAGAAGAATGTTGATGGCATGTTGGCTCGGTAGTTACCGCTGCTGCCTCACAGTGCCAAGGACTCCGGTTCGATTACCACCCTTGGGTGACTCTGTGGAGTTTGCACATTCTCCCCGTGTTTGCGTGGGTTTCTTCCCACAGTCCAAAGATGTGCAGGTGGATTGCCCATGCTAAATTACCCATAGTGTGCAGGTTAGGTGGATTAGCCAGGGGACATGCAGGGTTACAAGGATAGATTAGAGGGTAGGTCTGGGTGAGATAGTCTTCAGAGGATCTGTGTGGACTTGATAGGCTGAATGGCCTGCTTCCACGTTTTAGGGATTCTATGACAAAACTGATGACATTCAGTTCAGTTTTCTGCAGTACCTAAAGTGCTGATTCCATCAACTTTCCTGGTTACATTTTTTTTATTCATTTGTGGGACGTGGGTGTCCCTGGCTGGCCAGCATTTATTACCCATCCCTAGTTGCCCTTGAGAAGGTGCTGGTGAGGTGCCTTCTTGATCCACCTGCTGTGGGTTGGCCCACAATGCTATTAGGGAGGGAATTCCAGCATTTTGACCCAGCAACAGTGAAGGAACGGTGATATATTTCCAAGTCAGGATGGTGAGTGGCTCGGGGGAGAAATTGAAGGTGGTGGTGCTCCCATTTATCAGCTGCCCTTGCCCTTCTAGGTGGAAGTGGTTGTAGGTTTGGAAGGTGCTGTCTGAGGATCTTTGGTGAATTTCTGCCGTGCATCTTGTAGATAGTACACACTGCTGCTACTGACTGTCAGTGGTGGGGGGAGTGGATGCTTGTGGATGTGGTGCCAATCAAGCGGGCTTCTTTGTCCTGGATGGTGTCAAGCTTCTTGAGTGTTGTTGGGACTACCCATCCAGGCAAATGGGGAGTATTCCATCATACTCCTGACTTGTGCCTTGTAGATGGTGGACAGGCTTCAAGGAGTCAGGAGTTGAGTTCCTTGCCACAGTATTCCCAGCTTCTGACCTGCTCTTGTTGCCACTGTGTTTATGTGGTGAGTCCAGTTGAGTTTCTGGTCAATGGTAACCCCCAGGATGTTGATAGTGGGAGATTCAGTGATGGTAACACTGTTGAATGTCAAGGGGTGGTGGTTAGATTGTCTCTTATTCGTGATGGTCATAGCCTGGCATTTGTGTGGTGTGAATGTTACTTGCCACTTATCATCCCAAGTCTAGATATCATCCAGATCTTGTTGCATTTGAACATGGACTGCTTCAATATCTGAGGAATAATGAATAGTGCTGAACATTGTGCAATCATCAGCCTTCTGACCTTATTATGGAAGGAAGGTCATTGATGAAACTGCTGAAGATGGTTGGGTCAAGGACACTACCTGAGGTCCTCCTGGAAGGATGTCCTGGAACTGAGATGATTGACCTCCAACAACCATGACCATCTTCCTATAGGTCTTCTATGACTCCAACAAGTTTTCTCCCAATACCCATTGATTCTGAGATAACATGGTGTAGAGCTGGATGAACACAGCAGGCTGAGCAGCATCAGAGGAGCAGGAAAGCTGACGTTTTGGGTCAAGACCCTTCTTCAGATTTTCTGAAGAAGGCTCTCGACTGAAACGTCAGCTTTCCTGCTCCTCTGATGCTGCTAGGCCTGCTGTGTTCATCCAGCTCTACACCTTGTTATCTCAGATTCTCCAGCATCAGCAATTCCTACTATCTCTGTAACCCATTGATTCTGGTATTTCTAGGGCTCCATGATGTCACTCTCAATCGAATGCAGCCTTAATGTCAAGGTCTGTCACTTGTGCCTCACCTCTGGAATTTAGTTTTTTTGTCCATGTTTGGACCAAGGCTGTAATGAGATCAGGAGCTGAGTGGCCCTGGAAGAACCCAAACTGGGCATCACTGAGCCAGTTATTGCTTAGCAGGTGCTACTTGATAGCACTGTTAATGACACCTTCCATCACCTTACTGATGATCGAGAGTAGTCTTCCAATTCCAGAGCAATACCTGTTAATTCACCGAAGTCATTATCTATTGTGAAAACCTACATGTAGGTTTTGAGCATCTTCAGTGTTGACTTCTTCGCTATTTTTCTCGATAAACTTTCCGCCATTAAAATTGCAAACCATGTTCTCTCTGGTACGAACTGTTGAACACATTACTCCGCAGCTAACTCTACTGCCCCACTGGCTCCTAACCGATTGACTTCAAGTTGCTTGTCTTTGATAAATGTCCCTCCATAGCCATATTGAATCATATCTGTTTCATCTCCTGTAATCCGATGTCTGAATCCAAATCATCTATCCCTCTGACTTCATTCTTGCTGTTTCCTATCCCCTGTATTTCATTATCTGAGGCCAGTCTTTTTATCCATGACATGCTGTCAAGGTCACATTGTCCTTCGAACTCTCTTCTACCATTCAACTATTTCCTTAGAAGTATTTAGTTTGATGATGCTCTCCCCACGAATTCAACATGGGGAATTTTAATGCAGTGAGTTGTAAAATGCACTGCATGAAAGGGTAATGGAATCAAATTCAGTCATAACTTTCAAACAAGAAATCAATAAATAATTAAAGACATTTGCTAGACTATGGGAAAAGAGCGGGATATAAGACGAATTGAGCATCTGTTTGGAACTTTCTCCCTGAAAACATGGTGGAAACAGAATCCTTGAATATTTTAAGACATAGATGGATAGATTCTTGTTAATTGCAGAGGCTATAGTTTATCAACAATAAATTCACATCAGACATGATATTATTGAATGACGGAGCAGGCTCGAGGGGCTGCATGGCTCACTCCTATTCCCAATTCACATGTTTGTATTTTTCTAGGAACTAAGATAAGCATTAGGGGTTATGATTAGCATCATTTTATATTGCTTCTCTGACAGAATCTTCCAAATCCACGACTTCTATCACCTAGAAGGACAATTGCAGCAGATAGATGGGAAAACCACCTGCAAATTCCCCTCCAGGCCACACACTAACCTGATTTGGAACTATATCACTGTTCCATCATTTTCTCTGGGTTGATATCCTGGAAATTCCTTCCTATTAGCACTGCGGGTGTGCCTACCTCACATGGGTTGCCGCAGTTGACGGCGACCACTCAAAGAACATATATTCTCCAGGGCTCTTAGGAAAGAACAATAAATGCTGACCCAGCCAGCAATGCCTATATCCCATGAATGAATTCTTTGAATACAAAACAAATTTAAATGATGTTAAAACTACTTTAATCACCTATCCACCTAGCATACTAGCTAGGTACACCTAGGTACTAGCACACCTAGAAGTCTATTCCATGTCTTCATTACATAATGGGTTACATAATAAGAAACTGCCAATTCTAAAGATTTCCTTTTGCCAGTTTGTACTAGTGATTCCTTGTCCTAATGTCAATGTAATTTGAAATATTGTTTTGTATTTACCTTTCCTGCTTTTCATAATTTTTCATATGCCCACAAGAACAGTTCTGTCTCCTTTAGTTCTCTAACTTTAACTGGTAAATAGATTTTTCAATGATACTGATCATCAATATTGTCTCATGACTCATCCCTAAGACTCCTCAAGGATTTAAATGTTTTCTATTGTATTTTCCATTTCTAGATGACTAGAAACAGTCATCCCAATCATAAAAGTTACCTGAATTTTCCTACTTTTGTTGATCAATGTAATGTTCTCTTATCTGAGGATGGCAGAATGGTGGTTGTAGTTACTAGATTGTTTCTCAATAATCAGAAAACTTGTCAAATAGAAAAGTATCTACTTTTCATTTTACTCCATCGTAGTACATTACTTGACAAACTTTCTATCCAAAGCATTGGTGCCAAGCATCACACTAGAGGATCCAGATACCTTTGCTGCTTAAATACAATTGACCTAAATAGGCTGAAATTGGAAAAGAAAGTGTACGAAGTTAACGATACTATGGCAATATATGAGGTAGGCACTGTGGCCTATTTGAGCTTGAAATAAATGACAATAATTATTGACCCTTCATGAACGCTTACAATGGAACTATACCTCATGCCAGGATACCATCAGTGGTAAGCACCAGTCCTTTAGTACAATGTCCAGGTGGTAATTTTTAGGAACAAAGGCATCTCAGTGTAGAAATCCATAAATCCTTGAAAGTGTCAGCACAGGTAGACAGGGTGGTGAAGAAGCCATACAGGATGCTTACCTTCAATAATCACGGGTTAGAATATAGGAGCAAGGAAGACTTGTTACAACTTTGTAAAGCCATTTATTAGGCCACAGATGGAATACTGTGTATAGCTCTGATAGTCACACTATTGGAAGGATGTGATTGGACTGGAGAGGAGATTCACCAGACTGTTGCCTGGGATGACAACTCTCAGTTACGGGGAGAGACTAGACAGGCTGCATTTCTTTTCCTTGGAACAGAGGAGGCTTTGTGGGGATCTGATTGAAATGTACAAAATTATGAAAGGCATAGACAAAGTAGATTGTGACCTGGCACACATGTCTAAGACCAGAGCACATAAATTTAAGGTGAGGAATAAATAGCTTAGATGAGATCTGAGAAAAAAAAAATTACCCAGAATAGAACATGCTGTCTGAGGAGGTAATGGAGGCATGCATTCTCGCAACGTTTAAGAAGCATCTAATAATTCTTAAGTGAAAGAACTGTGAATTATGCAAAACAATTTGTGGGCTGCCTCCTATCTAAAGACCCCCTAAATGCAAAGTCATACAGTCATGAAGCATAGAAATAGACCTTTGGTCCATCATGCCAATGCCAACCAACAAAACACCAAACTATACTAATACCATTTATCTGCCCTCGGTCCACAGCCTACAATGTCCTGGCATTTGCTGCACCTGTCCTTCATTCTGCAAGGGTGCTGCTCATACCTGCTTCTGCCTCTCTCACCTTCACCTGTTCACCAATAACATGCTCACAATGCTCAGTGCCACCCAGTTTAACCCCTTGTGATATGAGTGAATCTGCACAATGTGACAGTGCATTCTCTGATGTGTCTTCTGGCAACTCTTGCCCTGGCACAAGCACAGGACTCTGTCTTATCCTCACCATATCCAAATCTATGGTAGAGACAAGAAATGATCCAGAGAATGAACCTTGAAGAGTCAAAGCCCCTGTAACGCTTAGACTTCCAACGGAAGCTGAGTATTTGACATGCCTCCATTTACACATTTCAATATCTATTCACCCTTTATACCTCACCTTGCTTTCCCCGATTTACTTGTGGTCAACCATCTTTATGATCTTCATTGTGCCCTCTTCAGTCGCAATGTCTACATTTTGCACCCCTCTCTCTTGTTTCACCTTTCTTCTGCACTGTCAGAGTGTTGTTGTCCTGTACCTATTGGCTCATTGACAAGAAACTACAAATATCAGTCTAGCATGTTTAACATTTGATAGAGATGCACTTGATCATGAGGGATCTGGATTGAGTAGATGGAAAGAAACTTTTCTCATTGGTAGAAGGACCAGGAAGCAGAGGGCACAGATTTAGGGCGACTGGTAAAGGAAACAATGGCACCACAAGGTAAACATTTTCGAACATCGAGTGGTGAGTCTAGAATGTATTATGGTTACAGTGTTATGGTGGAAAATATGAGGGTGAACAAGGTGAGCTGATCCTTCAGAGGGTCAGCAGAGATGCAGTAGCCTGAATGGTCCCCTTCTATGCTGTAACTATTCAAAGTATATCGAACCACAGAATGTTATTCTCAATAATTTGTGGTTGACGCAAACTGTGACTCACTCACTTACAAGCAAATTTATAATTCTTACTTTTACTGCAGTGCAGACAAACTGGTAGTTGGAAGAATTTAATGAAAACATTGAAATCTTAAGAGTTATGCGCTATATCATATAAAGTAGAGTTTGTTAGCTACCTTTACTAATATATTTTATAATGTACTAGCATGACATTTTGCTTTAAACCATAACACAAAGCTATTACAATTGATCTGTGTAACTCTTGCCACAAGTGTGCTGATAGAAAGCTGTTAGGAGCATGCCTTCCTGTTTTTACAGGTTAACGTAACAGATGAGCTGTTCATCAATGTTCTAGACAACTACAATCTATCAAACTAGTCAGATCCAGTCCAATTTGTTGACAGCAACTTGACATTTTTGTGGGGGAAGACAAATGCGCGCCTTGTCGCGTCATTGGACAGTGATTTTGATTTCCCAATGTGACGATGCATGAAAACGTGGGCACGTTCACCAATTCTGACCCATTGTTCCCTGTAGTTCTCAATGGAAAATGACACTGACTGAAAGGCAGCAAGTGCCTGCCTTTGGTCAATGGGATGAGGTCAAAGATTAAGATTCATGCTTCTAGTTTCTCATGGCATAGAGCAAATGCTTCGGAAAACTGATTTATGTGCCTTTAAACTATTTTATTGATAGTATACATCTTTTTCAAAACAGCCCACATCTTCATTCTTAACACAAAATGCATTTTATATGATAAATAAGTATGTCCAGATGTTTCAGATTTCTTTGTCAATGACTTCTGTATCTTGTTCCCAGAGCCATTCAAACCCATCCCAGAAATTTGTTATTTGATGTTGCTTTGTGAAATGTTGAATTTGGAGGCATCTGAGCCTAAGTGCTACTATCAGTATCAGAGAGTATCAGCAGTTTATAGACTCGAAGGGGCTTTTATTTAAGGACTTACTAAATGCATTTGCAATGAAGGTTGTTTCACTTCCCCATGTTTCTGCTGGTACTGATGATATCTAGTACCTCATCCATATGCTCACTTCTCATGTGTGAGTTCAGAGAGTGAAAGTAAGCAGACAATTTGACTCAGGAGTCCATCAGGAGTTGAGTTTTCCAAATGGGATTGGCAACCGACACCAGGATGAATTTCTTTTCCCAACCTCATGCCAGAATCAAGTTGCTCTTGGATGGTAATTTTAAACAGAAATAGCTGATTGGACAGGAAGTGATATTGACACACAATTAGAGGCACAATGTTCCTCCGGGGGCAGGAACTGTTTGCCTTATGCTAGCAGTAAAAGCAGGCAGCAGCCATGTTGATTGTTGCCAGTTCTTTGCTGAGTAGTGCAGGTTGTTTGTCAAAAGAGCAGGAAGATAAAGATGACGCAAAATGGTCATTGATGCCAAATAATTTATAAGGCTTGATCAGCAGTAGTCAAACCCTCAAATTTGATAGAATACCACACATCAATATAAATATGCTTTTGCACTACACTGATCCCAAAAGCTGTGCATTTACATCCACCAAATTGTTTAGCTTCCTCCAGAATCAAAATTGCATTCTGTTCTGGAGAGGATCCTCAATAATAAGGCCCTGAAGGAATATTTAAATGTCAGTGAGCAGATTTCCATTTTCATAAAATAAAGGTCAGTCTTAATGTCTTCAGTGGTAAGAGATGCACTCTTGAAAGAAATGGAGTTATTTAAAGTGTGTATAAGGAACTGAAGGAACATTTAATCGTCAGTGAGCAGATTTCCATTTTCCCTTACCCCTGCTGACCCTTTGATAGCTGCAAACTGTCCCAGAGACATTATAATAGACTACTGCCCTCCATGAAAACAACCTTTGCTGCATCCTATCCAGTACTCACTGACAATCCGGTCCAACATCTTAGGTGCCATTTTCACCCAGCATGCATACAAGCCAGGACTGCTGGATAGTTAATAAGGGGCTGAAAGTCCTGTTGTTTCTTCCCCTTCTCTCAAATTGGAAATTTGATACCAATTGTAATGTTCCATGTCAGGGCCAAGATCAGCTTTCTTGCCTTGGATTGAATTGTTTTAAATGGTTTACAAAATCCATCCCATACTTTTCTTACATTGTGCATCCAGCTTCTGGAGAATCTCTGCAGAAGTTTATTAAATTATTTCTTGTTATGAACAAGGACGCAACAAATTCAATTAAAATGTCGAGTATTATCATTATCAACTGAAAACCTTTGTAGTTTTCGACCTATTCACTGGTAATTCAATTTTTTGCCAACTTCAAATGGCTTTGCACTCTTTACCTGCCTGACTTTCTTGAAGTCAAATTGATTTTGAAACCAAACAGTTGATTTCTCCTTCTGTCTTTGATGCAAAGGTATATCCAATTCATTAAAGACCCAATGTTCACGTTTTTGTCTGTTGAGAATCCACTTATCTGAACAAAGTTTTAGGTACAATGTTTCACCTATTTGTGGATCCAATACTCACCCTTCCATGGTTTTCCTGATTAAAAAAATGATTGTGAGGGTTTCAAAATAATGAAAAAGTGTCTATCAGAAACTGATTACACATGAAACTGTGTTTTGTGGACTGGAAAGTACATACTGCACATTCTTCAACTGCTGTTTTTATGGTGGGTGTTGCAATTGTCATCACAATTTAACTTATAATTAAGTGTATGGTACTCTCTGTATTGCTGTGCATACAATATCTGAATGATCCATCACTCATAATTATTTAAAATGAGTGGTATGAACCCAGAAGAAAATATCATAGAATAGAATCCCTACAGTATGGAAGCAGGATATTCATCCCACCACGTCCACACTAACCCTCTGAAGGACCATCCCACCTAGACCACCACCCCCATCCTATCCCTGTAACTCTGCAATTCCCATGGCTAACCCACATAGTCTGCACATCCCTGGACACTATGGGCAATTTAGCATGGCCAATTCAAGCCTGCACATCTTTGGACTCTGGGAGGAAACCAGAGCTTCCAGAGGAAACCCACACAGATACAGGGAGAATGTGCAAACTCCACACAGACAGGCACCCAATGGTGGAAATGAACATGAGCCCTTGGTGCTGTGAGGCAGCAGTGTTAATCACTGAACCACTGTGCCACCCTATGCTAGTGCTGCTTTGTTAACCAAATAAAATAATGGCAACGAAATTACTTTTGGTAAATTGAGGAGTCTGAACACAAAGTAAGGGCCAGTCTTAATGTTCTCAGTGGTAAGAGATGCACTCTTGAAAGAAATGGAGTTACTTAAAGTGTGTATAAGGCGCACTACCAAAATGGTCCTCGTTTATTCAACTAATTATTTGAAGTAAATTGCTTGAATTTTAGCAGTACACAAAAAGTAGCAAAGAGAGTGGTGCTGATTAATACTCAAGATGAAGGAGGCGTGTCCTTCACTACTCAGAGGATTTTAATACAGCGCAGGATTATTTGATTACCTTAAAAAAGCATGTTGGGTCTTCATAATGTGACGTTGGTGATGGTGACCGAACCAACTAAACATACAATGACGGGAGAGTTTCAGCAATGCACTTGAGGGGGTACCAATCAGAGCAGATCTTCATCATAGACAAAACTGGCATGCTTTGGAAGAAAATGCCAAATTGAACTTTTCTATCCAAAGAAGAAAGGACAACACCTGATTTTAAAATATCAAATAACAAGCTAATGCTCTTATTGTGTGCCCCTGGGGCTGATTTTGTGTTCACCAATGCTGAGTTATAATAGCTCCATCTGAATTGGTATATTCCTAAAGTGTTTTCATTTCAAAGTAAATTTTGTTTACATCGAGAAACATAATTGTCATGGAATGCTATCAAGCCTGGCAAGTACATGAAAGAAGCCAAATCAGGAAAAACAAAGAAAGAGTTAGGTTTAGCTCGATGAGAAAGTGTTCAACGGGAAATCTTATTGTTTGTTTTGGTAAAAGTGTGAAAAAGACACCCAATGTGTGTTGAACTAATAAAACATTTTTCTTTAAAAAAATTGCCTTTCACATGCAATTTTGTTCTAAATTGACAAATACCATAATTTTATCTTTGCTGAAGACACAAACAAGCATCTATAGTTCTACACTTGAGTATTTGTCAGACACAGTTTCACACGGCAGTATGTATATGTTGGCTCTGTTCATCCACTACTAATGAAGCTTTGCAACATGTTCACTGAGAGACAGTGACATTTTCCAGCAAAGTTCAGGGTCTAACAGTTCACAGTTTTCTGCATACTGCACAGGAGGCCCTGGTACAGGAGGTCCAGAGATGGAGGAAGGTCTTTGCCTGTGATGGGAAATGGACTCACATTGTCCTCCTGGCCATCCCTTTTGTAAAGTGGATGTAGTTCATTCTTTCTGATGATCCAGGGGGCCACTAACAAGACAGCTAACTGAGCAAATTACAGATGATATGAAATTGAAAGAAGAGGTATACAGTGCTGCAAAGATTACTGATAGCCCAGGGAATTGGGGAAGATTTTATAAAACAGCAAATGATGACTAAAAATAGTGATGAAGAAATTAGAGTTTGAGAGAAAAGTAACAAGAAATATAAAGAAATATAAAAATAGAAGAGACGGTGAAAGCTTCTGCAAGTGTATAAAAAACAAAGAGTAACGAAAGTGAGTGTTGATTCCTAAGAGGGTGAGGTTGCAAAATTAGTAATAGGAAATAAGGAAGTGGCAGAAACTTGAACAAATATTTTGTATCTGTCTTCACATTAGAAGACACAAAAATAATTCCTAGAATGGTGCAAAAGCAGGTTACGAAAGGGAAAGAGTAACTTAAAACAATCATCATCAAACAGCAATAGGAAAACTAAAGGGACTCAAAGCTTACAAGTCCCTTGGACATGATGGCTTACATTGCAGGGTATTAAAACAAATGGCTACAAAGATGGTAGATTCATTGGTTGCAATTTTCCAAAATTCCTGAGATTCTGGAAAGATCCCAGGAGACTGGAAGCCTGCAAATATCACACCAACATTAATTAAGTGGGGAGATAGAAAGCAGGAATTTATAGGCCAGTAACTTCAGCATCTGTCTTTGGAAATATGTTACAATCAAGGGCATTAGAAATAGGGCATTAAGAAAATCATAACATGATTAGGCAGAGTGTACATGATTTGGTGAAAAGGAAAACATAGTTGACAAATTTATTTGGGCTCTTTGACGATATACCAAGAAGGGAAAATAAAGGGGAACCAGCAGATGTAGTGTATTGAATCTCCAAACAGCATTCAGTAAGCCATCACATAAAATGTAACTGTGCATTTAAGAACTTGTAATGTTGAAGGTGCTACATTAGTTTGATCACTCATTGGATAACTTGCAGAAAGCAATAAAGTCAGGATAAATGGGTCATTTCAGATTGGCAAACTGTAACTAATAGAGTGACATGGGGATCAGTGCTGCAGCCTTAACTATTTATAATCCATATTAATAACTTGGATTAAGAGAATCGCTGCATTATAGCCAAATCTCCCAATGGTGCAAAGATAAGGAAAAGGGAAAGTTGTCAGGAGGATGCAAAAAGTCTGAGTAGGCAGAAGTTAGGCAGATGAAGTATAATAGGAAAATGAAAACTTGACCAATTTGGCAAGAAGGATTTAAAAAAAAACAGCATTTTATTTCAGTAGAGACAGCTTGTAGTATTCTGTATTAAGAAAGGCTCTGGGTGTTCTTGTTCATGAATTCCAAAACATCCCCATGTAGAGAGAGGAAGTAATTGGAAAGGAAAATGGCATATTGGCTTTTATCAAGAGGGGAGAGGGTGGAATAGAAACACAGGAAAGTTTTACTTCTAAAGGGCATTATTACAGCTTCACCTGTAGTACTGTGTACAATTCTGGTCTTCTTACTTAAGGGAGGTAAACTTGCACTGAAGCAGTTCAGAGAAGGTTCAACAGGCTAGTACATGTAAGATGTAGATTGCTTTAGGATGAAAAATTGAGCAGGTTGTGTCTGCTCCTTGAAGATTAGAATGATCAGAGGGGCTGTTATTGAAATACACAAAATTCTGAGGGAAGTTGGCAATGTGAGTGCCAAGAGGATGGTCCCCTCTTTGAGGAGTCTATAAATCGAGGACATCATTTAGCAAAAGCGAGGTAAGATGAAGATGAAAAGGAATTTCTTCCTCTCAGAGGATGGTTAGTCTTTGGAATTCTCTTAAGAGACCAATGAAGATTGGGTCATGGACAATATTCAAGACTGAGTGAGATAGATTTTTGTTTGATAAGAGAATCAAGGGTTTGGGGAAACAAGGAAAGCAGAACTAAGGGAATAATCAGATCACCCAAGATGTTACTAAATGATGGAGAAGGCTTGATTGGCCAAATAACCTATTTCTGTTTCCATTTCTTAAGATCTTACGCCAATGCACAGGAACTCCCCTTTTCAGTTGGTAACTCTAATTACGGATCCAGTAAGGTGGAATGGCATGGCACTTGCTTTGTTTAGTTGAAATTCTCAAGAGAGTTATAGAACAAAGATTGACCAAGTGTCCCTGAAGCCTTGACAAGCACTTGTAGGAAATATCCTGATATTTCAAAATTCAACTTCAAATTTCCTGCAGCAGCTGAACAGTGGGAAGTGAATATTTAATGGCATTCAAAGTCCTCAGCAATGGTTGATTTACTCTTAATCGGTGATATTAAGGGAAAACATTAGATCAAGTATGAACCACTAACATGTTATGCCACCTCCTTAATGAATACTGGTAGATGGTTTAAGGAACAATCAACCCATTAGTGATGCTCTGGGGTAGTCATTCTTAGTGAAGATTCAACTCTTTTACCAAGAGGGCACCCTGTGTAACTGCAAAATTCCCACATTTCAAGTACGATCAATTTGTTCATGTGGGGCACTCTTTCGTGCCTAATGTATCCGGGGAAATGCACATCTGTTTAGATTCTAATTGCATATAGATTGTAGGGATTAAAAGGCAGGGAGATCCATAGATTTTTGGCCGTGTTAAAGGACTTGTTACTCTTTTGCACAGCACGATGTGTGGAGGGGGATAAAATATGCAGAATGGTGTAAACGAAGATATTAGTAAAGTACTGTCATTGCACTTTTTCTGCAGTTTAGTCTAAACTAAGCATCTTTCCAGCTTCTTACATTTTACTAATCTAGCCATTAGGAGCTATGGAGTTGATTGGATTTTAATGAACCTTGAAACCAACATTAAAGGATTATTTTTCACCTTTGAATATAACAATTGAAAGCCTAATGTTATTTTAGCATTTCTAAGTGGTTTAACATTTGGCACAAATTGCACAAAACTTCTGTAATGTAATATGGTCCTTAGGAGACAATATCATAAAGTATGTGTAAAAGTATAAACTTTAAGAAAAACAAATTTGTTTTTCAACTTTCTTTTTATGTTCATCATTGGACCATTAAGATTCAAGCAGCTGTAATTACTTCTAAAATATAGATTGTGAAATGTGCTTGCCTTCTACAATTTCTAACAAGTCTATACTAAACTTTCTTTGAAGATTTGCAATGGAGCAATAAAATTTGATACACTTATTGCAATTTTGTCATAAACAGAAATGTTTCTAATTAATATAATTATTTTGTGCTAACTGTCTCATCATCTTTATGGTGTTTTAACATAGACTTTACTGAGTTTGTTACCACATTGCAAATCTTGATCTGAATGGCTTTGAGTGGTAGTGTAAAGGTGAGGAAGCTAGATTGAAGAATCTATTGGACCTGGTTAATCACTTCTGCCACTTGCTAATCATTAACTTCAGATACCATTAGCTAAACCTTCCAATACATTAGACCAGGATTCTGTTATGTATAGAAAAAGCCAGAAGAACTGTGGATGCTAAAAATCTGAAACAAGAATGGAAATTGCTGAAAAGTCTCAGCAGATCTGCCAGCATCTGTGGAGAGAAATCAGAGTTAATGTTTCACGTCTCATTGAAATTTAAAATTGACCAGTTTCACTCCTTTTAAAAGATATTCTTTTCTATTATTACAACCAAAGTGAATAGCCTCATGATCACATTATACTCCATCTGCTGCCTTGTTCCCGTTCACTAAACCTGTCTATATCACCAATTGCTTGAATTTTCATCCAGCTACTATGCATTACTGTCTTGTTATCCAAGACATTGATGTAGATCGTAAATCACTGATGCCCCAATACTGATCCTTCCAGCATTTCACTGGATACATCCTGTCAACTAGAAAATGCTCCATTTATCCCTACCATCTGCTTCTTTCTCATTAGCCAACTTACCTATACTAATGGATTTCTTACATGTTTTGCATGTCTAAGTATTGCAATACATTTCAGACTACTTACCCAAGTAACCTTGGCTCTCTTCTCATATGTAGGTAATGACCTTGTTTAAGTTTAATATAGCTGGGGAGGTGATGGCCTAGTGACGTTATTGCTGTACTGTTAATTCTGAGACCCAGATAATGTTCTGGGGACCTGGGTTTGAATCTTGTCTTGGCAGGTGGTGGAATTTGAATTCAGTTTTAAGAATGTCTTGAATTAAGAGTCCAATGACCTAAGTCCATTGCTGATTGTCAGAAAAACCTACCCATTTTGCTACTGCCCTTTAAGGAAGGTCATCCTTATCCGATCTAGCCTACATGTGACTCCAGACCCACAGCAATGTGGTTGATTCTTACCTGCCCTCCATGCAATTAGAGATGGGCAATAAATACTGGCTTAGCCAGCAATGCCCTCATCCTGTGAATGAATTTTTAAAAATACTGCAAGTTAATAAAATAAAACAAATAACTGTAAATGCTGGGAATTTGAAGTAAAATCAGAAATTGCTGTAGAAACTCTCCAGCCTAGCAACTTCTGTGGAAAGAAAGCAAAGTCAACATTTTGAAGGTTCACTGGGCTCGAAACGGTAATCCAAGTTAAGTGATTGTGAAAGTTTTGTTGTAGCAGATGTAATATCATTGAGAAAGGGCAATATTTACCACTGTCAAGGCAGTGATGGAAATCTATTATATCAGTACTATTCTGGAATATAGATCCAATCTGATGGTGTGCAGATAAGGAAGTGTAAAGCATGCTGATGTATATTTGCATTTGTTTGAACTTTTATACCATCTGAAGCAAAAAGACAGCCAGGATTTTCAGGGTCCTGCTGCAGAACACGAAATAACTCTTTCCATGCCATCTAATTGATGAATATCAAGCTGAACATCCATCAGCAAGTCAGATTTATTGAGGGATTCATGATTGTGATGCTGAATTTGAACTAGTATCAAGCTAAAATAGTAATCAGCACTGGGCTGCTAATTTGCAAATTCAAAGGTCCTAACACATGAAAAAAGGAGGGTAGTTTGGACAGTCAATAATAGATTCCTTTCAAAATGTCACTAACTATATAGTTAGGGTTCTTGAATTAAGAAAACTACTTGCTGCACTTTTTCTTTGTTATGGCAGATAGAATAAGCCAAATACAGGTCCAGTGAATCAAAATGGTAACAAGGTGTTTCTTATTTGACTTCTGAGTGGATAATACAAAAGATTTTTATTTTTTCTGTTATAGTGTGTCAATGTGTGAACTGAACATAAGATTTCCAATGTAATTACTGATGTTCTCCTATGCCACTGCACCTGAACAGTCCAAAATGCTTAATTACTATCCTGGTTCATTCTGTTGAAATATCACCTCGAGATATCCAGGTCATTGTCACTGCTTGTAAATTCCTGACGTCAAGTTGAGATTGAGAAACTGCTTTTAAACTTACAGGTTAAAAACAAGACCCCAAAATGGCATGTGATGGTTTCCTTTGTATTTTTGTAAAACAAAGCAGTTTTGCAAAGTGCAAATTTTGAGGGGAGCCAGTGGGTTAGATGGCTGGCGTGTGGATTTGATCAGAGCTATAAGCCATTCCAACTGAATTAGACTTGGGGCCTGTCTACTCACCCTACGAATAGTAAAAGTATGGCATTTTGCCATAGTTAAATAATCACTAAGGGTCTGCCTTTGGGCAAAGAACTCAAGAAGGTGGATACAGTATTTGTGGAGGAGCATTTAGAATGCAAAGTGCAAAAGTTATTATTTATTATGTTTCCTAGTTCTTACATCTATGATCATTTTCCTGTTGAGTTAAATCTTTATCTTTCAAACTCACATTGTTACCATCAGTCTTTGAACCTCACATGTTGTTCATTGCCTAAGAGCCAAACAGAAGAAAATCAGAGCTGGGAATGTAAGGAATGTCATTGAGAAACTACCGAAACTACAGTATTAGGACAAACACCTTAAATGAACACTCAGAAGAACTTGTCAATAAAAAGAAAGGAAAGGAGACCAATTGATTCACTTACGAAAAGACCTTGTGAAGAAAAATTTCTATTTCTTAAAATAATTGCAAAGATAAATATACAGTTTAAAAAAGGTTTTTTAAAGAAAAAATATACATGATTACAGCAAACAAAAGTCGCATTTTATTTCATGATTACATCTTCAACAGAAGTTTGATTTTAGTCTTGTGTATTTTAGCTTGGACCTGTAATTTTCTATCTAAGGGTAGACCATGCAATCTGTGTGTAATTTTCCAGTTCCATACAGAGTAGCCCAAATGGCAGAATGTGAATGTTCAGCATCTAATAAGATCGGTGTCATGTTTTTTCCCTTTTAAGTTGAAGATTTTTTTCTCCCTCTCAGAGGGTGATCAGAGTGTCGAATTCTCTTTCCCAAAATGTCATAGAGTCTTACATCTTGGGAAAAGACCCTTTGGCCCATCATATCCCACTGGTCATGAAACAAATTCTCTAATCCAATTACTCATCTAAAAATCTAGATCTGAAAGCGTCAAAGGTGAGGTCTTAAAATTTATTGAAGACTGAGTAACAGATTTTTGATGGATAATGGCCGCAGACAGAACTAGAAGCCTGACTAGAACCAAATCAGGCATGATCTTATTGAATTCTGGAACAGGCTGTAATATATATTCCTGTTCTTATGTTCCTATGGTTGGAAGAAAAAAAGGAGGCCATGTTCCCAAAGTTTTCACTAGATAAAGTTATTGAGCTCTTTCGTTTGCATGACTGAATTTGAGCACGTTTTAAATTAAACTTTGAAATAAAACCTTACAGTTTTGTTTATAACTTAGAATGTGCATCAAGCTGGGACAGATAGAGAATTTATCTGTTTAATTGTTAACATTAATCACTATTTACAAACGATTTATGAATACAGCTGCTGAAATATCCCAGAAGCGATATAAGGCAATTATTTATGTGTATTAAATGGATTATGTAAAGTGTTTTGATGCTCTCCAGTTTTTAATCCAAAGGAAATCTTTGCTGAAATAAACAATTATTTCTGAGGCTGTTTTTTAAGTATGTCATAACTGACAAAATGTGCTCATTTTCAGAATTTATTGATAGAATATTATTTTTGTTTCTCTTTTGTTTGTTCAAGGGATTTGATTGTGCTGCATTTGTTGCCCCTCCCTAATTGCCTGTGAGGAGATGGTATTGAGCCACCATCTTGAAGCAATGCATATGTAGTTCCGAGGCAATATTGTCTGTTGCTTAGATGGAAACTTGCAGATGATGGTGTTTCCATGTTGCCTTGACTTTCCAGGCTTGTAGAGGTCAAAGGATTGAAAGGTGCTGTCAAAGGAGCCTTGGAAAGTTTCTGGAATGCATTCTGCCTATGCTACACACTATTACCACTGCACACTGTTGATATAAACAGTGCTGAATGAGTACCTTGGATTATGATGAACTTCTTGAGTTCTGTGACACTGCACTCATCCAGGCAAATAGAGAATATTCCGTTTTGCATTCCTGACTTGTATCTTGTAGATGGTGGAGCTGCTTTGGGGAGGCAGGAAGTGAGTTTTTGTTCTTAACATTCATTGCCCATCCTGGATAGTTTTCAAGAAATATCACAGTGCCTGTGGTGAGGGTATCTCTTTAGGCTCATTGAGGAGGGCGTGCTAGGATTTTAATCCAGTGACAAGGCAGGAAGGGTGAGACATTTTCAGTTTGGATGGTGTATGACTCAGCACTGGTGGTGTTTCATTGTATGAGTTATCCTTGTCCTTTTAAATGACAAGTCACCGGTTTGGGAGTCACTCATGAAGAGGTCTCAGCAGTTCTATTTGCAGTGCATCATAGGGATGGTATCCACTGCAGCTACATTATGCCTGTGGTGGAGAAAATAAACATTTGAGATAATTACTCGGAAGAAAAACTAGTGGCCAACTTTCAGAAGATTTATGTAAGGTTCTACAGCACTCTTTGTCTGATTGAATTTGGGTAGGTTTCAACAAAAACTCTAAATAAATTCCTTTGACTTTTTTTTAAAAATTAGAAAGTATGTCAAGCTGAGGCAGATAGTGAAAGAAATAGATGACCCTATTCTTCCCTTTCAGTCATTATTTGCATAGGTTTTATTTAAGCAGCTGCTGCAGAAGCATGCACTACCAAGTAATGCAAATGTTAGTTATGTTGGGCTGAATCTTACGATTTTTTGGGCAAGTCCAAGTTGTGTCAAGATTTTAGAGGGGTTTCTCACTATGCGGCCCGATGAGTTTTCTTGCCTTTGTCTTACCAAACTCACCTCATTAATTACCTAACCTGTCTCTATGGCATTTGTCATGTCTGATTTCCACATCATCTTAACGTATGCTGTTCTCTGAACAACTCACCATTTAACAAATTCACTGGCATCCCATGCATCTGTGCCATCTTTAAAAGGCCACTGTGCACCTGGACAAAAAGCTGCCCTGCATCATTCCTCACATTTGCTGCAGACATGACAGATATGAGGAAATTGATGCCCCACTTTTGAGGCATTGGAAGTCGCCCTTGACTTATTGTGCTGGGAATCCTTGAGTGAAGGCTTAACTTGACTGAGGCCTGCTGACAAATATGACAAGCTTCCCGGCCTTGTGCCTGTGCTAAAAAGCATGGCAAGACAGCAGTAAAATTGATGGGCGAATGTGCAAAATAGCAATACAATGTAAGACGTGTGTGCTGTGAGTGTCCAGGTAGACACAGAGTGAGTGAATGGTCTGAGAGCGAAAAAGGAGCACAGAGATGCAGCCTGCCCCAGTCCGTGAACTGACTGTGTGTCCCCCGGCAAACCAGTGTCTTTGCTTCAGTATTACAAAATAGTTGCTGATGAAACATTGAATTGCAGAAGCATCCTGTAAGCAGGCAAAAGATGTGCCATGAGGGTACCCAGAGGCTGGCTCATGTTGAATGGCAATGTTAATGGACATGGGATGTGTATGTTTGATGCCAATGAAGCATTCTCTGAAATGTTGGTGCCAGGTTTCCAATGTGCAGGTTGTTGAGAGCAAGCGAAGACCTGAATCCACCAGGGACTTGCTCTTATTTCTTTGTCAGGTCTTCCAGACATCTAGCTTGTTTGGTGAGATTGGTAAACTGGGAATTTGAATATCAATGAGGCAAGTTGGGCTATTAACGAGGCATTAACGAGGCATTTAACAAGCACTAATGGCCATCAGTTGGCATCTCGCCACTGCCCAGTGAGAATCTCGCCATGCCACATGTGAAAAGCATTAAAAGTTGGAGTGAGGGCTTTTCAATGAGGATGCTGTGGACCAAGAGATCTAGGTTCAAGTCCCAGTTGCTCTGGAGCTGCATCCTACGGTCAACGAACAGGTTGATTTGAAAATATTTCAAAGATGGAATGAGATGAGCTTGACATCGAGATGGGCTTTGTCACATTTGTCACCAGATTCTGCTCTACTTCTCACCACAGCCAACATCAGTCAGGCACCTATAAGATTTTGCCCAGAACATTTCTTTAGAAACGCAATAAATGTGATTAAATCCATTGTGAATTTACTCCCCAGGCTGGCAAGTGGGATACAGTGGAAGTGAGAGTAAATAAGAGATTTTTTAAAAACCTGTTTGTTTGAAACTGAGCGAATCTTATGTTATCACACTGAAAAATTGATTTTGTTAAAAGTTGTTGGCCTTGTTCCTTGACATGTGTGTTTGCAGTAGTGTATCTAAGAATATTATTCATTCGCAAAAACAAGTTATTTTGACACTAATTTGGTGTAAATGCTACTTTGAATTGACTTTGTTCTTGCCATTTCTGTCAGCAGCCCAGTCCACAAGAGGTAAATCTTCTTATCACCTCAGGTATTATTGGATATGATTTAAAGACTCAATTTGGGGCTGCAGGAAATTTCATTGGCAATTGGAATCATTATACACATGTGGCTTCATATGTGTGCTCAGATAATGGATATGTTTGTTTATTATGTAGGTGTAACCCTTAACAAATGTGCTTGTGCAAGCAATTACTTAAATATTTTTAAAATGAGTCATGCCTTTGAGTTATAAATGATATCTTTACCAAAAGCATTGGAATTAATTTTAACTTGCCACACCTGATGTTGATAACAGAAGACTGTGGAATTGGAGCAGGGGATTTATTTTTTCTCTGCCTCATCTGGTCAAACTTTGGATTAAATATCAGGCTGTAAAGGTTTTGACACTTGTACCTTAAGTATATTGTCACAGGCTATGGCAACGACTTTGCAGATTAATCTGTTATTTAACCTGATGCCTTGGTGGGGCGCAGTTATAGTTAAAATCACAGCTCAAACCTAGCAGTAACAGGTGCCAGGGCCATAAATGATCCCTTTATTTATGTTTGACAATTTAGGTTAAACTCCTGGACTGCAATACATAGTGAATCATCACATGAGCAACAGTAGGTGGGCATGACTTTGTCCGAGACTGTTACATGCCACCTTTTGTCTTCCCGACTAACTCCATGAGTAATTTTCTATTAAGGAGAAAGGATGATGTCTTCTAGCCAAAAACTCTGGGTTCAAGTCCCATCCTAAGACTTTGATATCCCAAGGAAGGTGCACAGCCAGTAACGCAATCAAGCAGGTTGGGTATCAATCTGCAAAACCTTTAAGTGCACATACTGGGAAAATGGTGAGGGATTCCTGACCAACTATGTGAGGGAAAGAATGTTAGTGCCTCCACCATCACCATCCATAACTCCAGATACAACATGTGTGTAAAAATGCAAAGTAACGCACACTCTCTGAGTGAATGATAACACATCACCACCAAGATTCCATCAAGGAAATCTTTTAATGGTTGTTTTGAAACTACCCACGCTTTACTAGACCCCAGATCGAAGCCTTGGATCTCCCAATACATCCAGTTGCAAACAGAATCCCTTTCCTGGAGTGGTTATCTTGTGCTGGGAACTACTCCCTGTAGATCCCTGGCAGCAGGGAGCAGTTGTCCAATGTCACTTCCCACTGACTTCTCTATCATTTTAGTCAGGAGTTAAAACTAAATCACTAAATGTGATTCTTCTTTTATGGACCTGCCTTTAATTGCAATGTTACACACATTTGGAATGAATCATTAAAATAGCTCAATCAGAGCAAACTTTATCACTTTTTATCCCAAGTCTGTGGTTTTATCAGCCTAGGTCAGCACAGAATGCACCATACTACTGATTCCTCATGTCTGGTTTTGGTTATCAATTACATTTAACGTTATTGCAATGTGTAAGAAACTTAGAAGCAAGGGTGCCCTAATCGGTTGCTTGAACCTGACTTGTCATTCAACTATATCATGCCTGATCTTTATTTTACCTCCATCTATCTGCCTTGATTTCATAGCCTCCAATACCCTTGTCTCACAATCATCTAGCAATTTCAGTTTTTAGGTTTTTAATTGACCTAGTCATAACAGTATTCTCATTTTCATAAGTATTTTTTGTGAAGAACTCCATTCTGACTTTTTCTCTAACAGTCTGCTCTCACTTAAACAAATACATGTGATTGACACTTACATTTAAATGGTAGTAATTATTTTAGTCTTAACTAGTTATGTTTCTTGAAGGTATATTGTGTAAGTAATTTAAAGTTTATTGTTCTTACAGACGTCTGGATGCAAATCTGATTTCAGACATTCCTCAGAACAGCTTTGAAGGATTGCACTCCCTGAGGCATCTTTGGCTTGATGATAATGCATTGACTCATATTCCTGTTCAAGCTCTCAACAACTTGCCATCTCTCCAGGCAATGACTCTAGCTCTCAACAAAATCGCACATATCCCTGATTATGCATTTGTCAACCTATCCAGCCTGGTGGTATTGTGAGTATTACACTTTGTCTTATGACCAAAACGGCTACAAATAGTGAAGTGGAAACACAAAGAACCAGAAGTACTCAGGAGACCTGCTAACACCTCTAGAGAGGAGAAACAGAGTTAAAATTTTACATTGATGACCCAGTCATAGATCTGAAATATTAACTTTATTTCTCTCTCTACAGATGCTGCCTGGCCAGAGTATTTCTAGCAGTTTCTGTCTTTATTATTTCCATTATTCACAATGTTTTGGCTTTGCATTAAATGTTAATTAGTTTTAGTGAAAGCAGTCCATTTATTTTTTAATTGGTTCCTCCCAATTTCCTTCCTCTTGCCTTCTCTTCATCTTAGATATTGAGAATAATTATGTCATAAGCCACAGTCGAATTGCATTAGATCTGAGATAACAAGACGTAGAGCTGGATGAACACAGCAGGCCAGGCAGCATCAGAGGAGCAGGAAAGCTGACGTTTCAGGTCTGGACCCTTCTTCAGAAATGGGGAGGGGAAGGGAGCTCTGAAATAATTAGAGAGATGGGGAGTTGATGATAGAAGGTGGATAAAGGAGCAGTTAAGTGGAGAGAAGAAGGACAGGTCAAGGAGGTGGGGATGAAGTCAGTAAAGGTGAGTGTAGGTAGGGAGTTGGGATAGGGGTTGGTCAGTGAGGAGGGAGGGGCAGATAGGTGGGAGGGAAGACGGACAGGTCAAGGAAGCAGGGATGAGGCTAACAGGTAGGAAGTGGTTCGTCAGTGAGGTGGGAGGAGTGGATAGGTCGGAGAAAAGATGGACACTGTCATAAGCCACAATCCGACACTGTCCGTCTTTTCTCCCACCTATCCGCTCCTTCCACCTCACTGACCAACCCCCACTACTATCTCTGCATTAGATCTGACAGGTTTTCACTTTTTCTCAGAGGATTTAACTGCCATTCACCTGCTGGTCAAGATGAACACTGTTAAAATTGTCAGGCCAAAGGCTGACTATCCTCTTGTGTAAGATAATGGTTCTGAAAGAGGAGTAATGTTGGAGCCTACAGCTCCAACCAGTTTGATAATGGTCTTGGGTAGGGAAGCTGCATTGGTGGATAAAATGGGCATGTGGAAATGAAAGATTCCATGACTTAAATTTGAAGAAGCTCAAAAACTCCCTTGTTGTTCTGGTCAACATTTATCCCTCAGACAATATCCTTGAAACAGATGAAATGATCATTAATCTCATTGTTATTTTTGGAATGTTATATTGTGCAGATTGGCTGCCATGCTTCTCAACAGGCAGAATTTTATGCCTTCCCAGGGTTGGGTTGAGTGGAGTGTGTGTAGCGCGGTGAAAACCCTTTCTGGCACCTACCAGCCCTCCCTCAATAATACCATAACATTGTGTGAGGTGGGTGAGTCACTGGGTGGCCACCCTGTACCTGAAGAACTGTGAGCCCTTAAGTGGCCAACTCATGGTGGAAGAAGCCACAGTCAAGTTTGAAGTCCACTCAGCTGGACTGCTCAAGATACAGGAAGGAAAGAAGAGGGCTCCTCCTTTATGACTTCCCTAAGCCTAATGGAGACCTATCCAGAAGGTCCTCACCAATGAACAAAGTGGGTCCAATATTGCAGCATGTGTCATGTCAATTAAGAACAAATTTCAGCCATTCAGGCTCTCTAACCTGCTCTGCTTTTCAATAAAATTATAGCTGATCTATTTGTGTTCTGAATTCTACATTCACATCTATGCCCAATAACCTTTTGTTCCCCTGCCTAATAAAATCTATTTACCTTCATCTTGAAAATATTCAGTGAGAATTCAAAAATCACAAAAAACTCTGAAAGAAATGTAATCACCTCATCTCTGTCCTAAAGGGGTGATCCATGTTTTTAAAACAATGTCACTTTCCCCAATTATGTACTCACTAACAAGAGGCATCATCCTTTCCACATCTATCTTGTCAAGTCCATTCAGAATCGTGTAACTTCAATCAGATCACCCTTCACTCTTCTAAACTCCACAGGAGCCAAGGCGAGTCTGTCCAACTCTTCATTATAAGAGAACATGTGCATATCAGGAATTAATCTAGTAAACACCCCCGAACTACTTTCAGAGGATTTACATCCTTTCTTAAACAAGGAAACCAAAACTGCTCACAATATTCCACAATGTGGTCTTACCAACGCCCTATATAACCACAGCAGGACATATTTACTTTTATGTTAAATTACTCTTGTAATAAATGATAGCTTCAATTAATTTCTTGAATACTTGTTGTGACTTGTACTAGAACACTTAAATCCCTCAACACCTTGGAATCCTGAAGTCATCCTCTATTTAGGAATGCTCTGTTTCTACATTCTTTCTGCCAAACTGAATATTTCAAGTTTTCCTACATTGCACATCATCAGCCAGGTTTTTGCTCGCTCAACCTATCGATATCCATCCATCCTCTTCAAAACCTACTTTACAATTTATCTTAGTATCATCTGCAAAATTAGCTCCCATGCTTTTGCTGCCCTCATGTAAGCCATTAATGTAAATTGAACAACGCTGACACCCTGGCTGAAGCCCCTGCAGAACTTTTGCATCACATCCTGCCAATCAGACAAAGACTCACTTATGCATAAGCTGTTTGTTTCCTGCCAGCTAGCCAATCTTCTATCCATGATAATAAATTACACCATGGACTTTTCATAATAAAATTTTATATCAAAACAAGTCAGTGCCTTCTGGAAATCCATGTACAGACTCGTCTTTAGCCACTGTGGATGTTACTCCACTGAAGAACTCTAATAAATTGGTTAAACATGATTTCTCTTTCACAAAGCTGTTTCTATCTCCAGAGATGGTGCCAGACTTGCTGATTTTCTCCAGCACTTACTGTGCAAAAAAACCCCCCAAAAAATGCTGCTGATTATACAAATTAACCAGGTATTCAAGGGTTAAAAGACACCCACATCTTTCTTTTCAACAGTCAGTACAGGGAAGGAAACAGGGGTTTCAATTCTCTGTCATCTTTGTTCATAACAGACTTGAAAGTACGATACTCTGAGTCAGAAGTGAAAGTGCTGTGACTGAGCTAAAGCCAGCACATTCCATTCTTTGTGTCTTAGGCCTGCCTTAAGGTAACAATAAATTGACAGAATAAGATATTTTTTCACATGCTGCAGAGAAGGAAAGGTTTCTCTTAATCTTTATGCGTACATCTGAAAAAAAATGAATTGAAGAGAATATTTTAATAATTCAAATGTATAAAAAATAACTTTTGAACTTAAATATAGAAGTAGCAACCAGCTGTAATTCCAATTGTCTAACCTAGGAGTAACATTCACTGGAACTATTAGGTGTCAGTGTTAGAGATAAAAGGTACTGCAGATGCTGGAGAATCCGAGATAACAAGCATGGGGCTGGATGAACACAGCAGGTCAAGCAGCATCATAGGAGCAGGAAAACTTGACGTTTCGGGCCTAAACCGTCAGTGTTACCTTACTGATATTTTGAAAAAGTATTTTGTCAATTTTTTTTTTCTTAATTATAATGAAATTGTTGCCAGGTCCATTTAATGTACCTTTGGCATGCAAACTCCTGTACTCATGAACATCTGTGTTCACCATTGACTGTTCAGTCCGAACCAAAAGCCACATTTATCTGTGAAAGCATCAGTAGAAGCAAAACATTACCACTAATGTGCTGATGCATAAAACACACTGTGTAACTGAAAATGATATTGGGATTTCTGCAGGCCTGATGGATTTTGTGCAACTCTGTCCATACATTGCTTTTACAGTTTAAGTCTGCAAAGATTCGTCATCTATTTGTCAATTGCTTGTACAGTGTAATGAATCCCCAGCTCAGAAATTTAACTTAACAATAAAAAAGTGAATTTTCTAGTTCATAATAATCAAATTTCTCCTCTGGTGATTGTACCAAAATGGATTTAGGTAATTTAAAGCAAGTTCTAAATGTTTAGAAAGTGATTTTGTTTTCCCAAACTTGATTCCAATAAACTGGCTGTCTAAGTCACAAAATGAAATGGGAAATTGTAAATACAAAACTTGATAAAGGGAAATGCTCCAATGACAATTATGCAATAAAGTAACTTTGTTTTAACAGAGAATTTCATTTCCTGTAGATTTAACAACGAATAATAGCTTCATAAGTCTTAGCAATCCAACCTGTTGTGATGTGAACTTAACACTTTCCTCATTTAGCCATCTAGTCCTTCAGTTTATCGAGAACTGAAACCTATCTGTATTCAAAGGATGAATACTTTATTAACAACAACGCAGCATGATAATTCAGTTACTAATACTCAACTGTCACAATGGCTGGCACCATAATCCGAGACATATAATTTAATTTTTCAGTTTGTCCAATGTATTCCTCTCAATTTGGAATCAGCACACGTGAATTTCAACATTTATTCTAAGTCGCTATGAGATTGTACTTCAAATTCTCCTTTATTTCGTCTGTCAGTCAGATTCACTTTCCATCCAGCTAATTTCCTTCAGCTGGAGTGAAGGCAGAGGCTTGGGGAATGTTTTAGGGGAATGGAGGGGAGATGCAATCAGTACAGGTGTTGCTCTGTCCTGAAGCAAAGAGTTGTGCTCTCACTGTGTCTTCCTGCTTTTCATGTGGAGCTCATCTGCTTTGATCAATGATGTGATAGGACATAGTATTAATCATGAATAATTACTTGGTATTTCTTGCAAGATTAGCTGCATTTAATCACTAAAATTAAACTCATTGTTAATTGGCTTTGTTTTGGATTGTAACGTTAAGAGAATGCAATGTCTGACTACAATAAAGTGGGGAGTTTCAGCACGCTGCTGGCAAATTACCAGAGTTAAATCTAAAGGTGGCAACAAGATTTCCTTGACTATACTCCCTCATAAAGACTGACACTTACTTGAAAAATTTACATTAGTTTCTAATTCAGACTTTCAGGGGAAAGGTACTATGTGGTATTGTATCATAGTTTTTCTGTTGTTTTCTTTTGTTGCTTTTTCAACATCCTACAGTAAAGCCTTTGCCTAATTCATTTGTCACTGCAAGAGGCACTTTATTCATTGTATGGTCAAGACTAATTTTACCATCGTGTAATGAACATCATTCAGGTGAATTTAGAATTATTTTGGCCATCTGTGCAGTTTACTTGCAAAAAAATTCAGAACTATATTCATGCATTGGACGTCTGTTAAAATTTAAAGGTTTATTTCAGGCAAATTATACAAAGTAAGTACTGATTGAAAAATTCGACTGCTTAGAACCTGCTTCATTACGTAGCTTAACTGTTCTGATGTTCTTTACCATGAGTCTTTGTCCTGCCTCTAAACTTCTCAATAAGTAAAAGCAGACAAGATTGTCAGTGACGGAAGATACTAATCAGCTACATTTTTCAAATGTTCTTATACATCTCTGATTTGGAGTAAGGCTTTGATTCGATTGCCTATATTCAGTTATGATCAAGTGTTACAAAGGAATGGTTAAATGAAATGAATCCCTGATATTCACTTTACAGGCAACATGTAACAATTTATTTATCTAACTCTAACAGTGAACAAATTAACAGAACTACTAACAAACCGAACAATTCCCACCTTAATTGCTAACTATTCCTGAATAAAACAAATTTCTAATGTTATGCTGTTCCAATAAATATAGGTCCCACCTATATAAACCAAAGTAATACAAAAAAAAATTATAACTTAGTCGCTCGAAATTACAGGCAGGCTCAGTCTTCTGGAATGTTCTTTGCCTTCTTCGCTGTTTTCCATTCATGAACGCCTTCCTCCATCAAATTATTATGTCAGGAATATTAGCCATGAGTGCCATAGTAGCTTTACTTAGATGATGCTTAGTCTGAGCTTAGAGTTTTCTGTGGAACCCAGTGAGTTTCTCTTCAGATAGTAGTTTGCTTTCACGCCAATTTTCAAACGGCCTCTTCTTTTATACCCTTGACGACCTATTAATTTCTTACAATCGGATTGGTCCTCAGTTGTCAAAACCATCAGATTTAAATTTAATTGGGCTTTGGTATCTCGGGCCTGGTTTAAATTAATTGGCTAAATTCAAAAACCTGTTGTCTTGGTAAAAATGCTGCTTTGCCTGCTAACACTACAGCCTTCTGATACAATGTTTCAGTTTCAAGAACTCTTTGTGCATCTGCTGCTGCCTGCAGACTTTTTTTAGTCTCCAAGCTTAGGAAAACGCATAATCTTTTAAAGAGACCACATACTCTTCTCCCGCATCATTTCACAAACATCAAATCCTAACGTGTTGCGTTCTAATCCACAATCACTATATCGACTTTGCAACCTCAAGCAGCTGTCATTATTGGTAATTCTAATCAGTGTTTGACAAACATGGTTAGTAATAGCAGTGCCATATTACCAACTGAGTAAGATAATATTGAAAAAAATTGCAAGCATTGCAATGTATGTTAAAAAGTATTTTTATATTTTCTTATGCTTCCTTCATTTTTGCATTTTTAGTAGAAGTGTTATAGTTTGCTTATTGTTGTGCTGAATGTTAAATATGCTTTAGTTTACCATTTAGTCTGCTCCTTGAATAGCCTTTGATTAAGGTACAAATGTCATCTACAGACATCTCCATAACAACAATATTCAGTCTCTTGGAAGGAATTGCTTTGACGGACTCCACAGTTTGGAAACACTGTGAGTAACCTTGTAGATATTGCTAATGATTAGACCTGATTGATAAGGCTAAAGCTAAAACTGGCTATAATGTAGTCCCAGTATACCTGGGGGAGACAAGTATTGAAGTGGTAACATTAAAATCAACAACTGGCAATGAAGGGCAGTTGCAGAGCTTTATTGTCATACCTAAGGAAGGACTTGGCTGTTTCCAGTGGATCAATGGGAGTGCACAACTGTTTTATGAATTTTTTAAAGCAAAATTTGCCTGCTGCATCTTATCAGACATCTCCGTACTGTGTTAAGTAAATCTATCTCTGACACTCTTGGCTAAACCAGTGGGAAATGTTAACAATGTTCTGATGGACATGCTGGAATATACAATTCCTAACTGGGCACTTTTTATTTCCACGCTAACTTTCAGATTTCAAATCAGACTTGAATGCTCAGAAATTTTTAGAGTAGAGTCTAATTTTATAAAAGTACCTTAATATTAGTTATCCCCATGCTATAACTTTGGTTATTTCCCTCCATTATATTTTAATTTCATCCCATACATTTTGGTCAAGTGGCAAACGCTTTGCAAAGTGGAAGTTTCCAGATGGAACGTTTGGAATGTTGATGAGCACAAGTTGCATTGCAATGCAGCAATAATATGGGACAGGAATGGTAGAAGTGCAGATATTCTTCATAATTATTCAAACAGAAGTGAAATATTTTACCTAATATTCTTTCACATGGTTATATTGATGCATTTGAATTCTAGTAGCATCTGTGTAGAGGAAATAGTGTTGGCTTCTAAATTTTGAAATCGATATTAATATAGCTATAATTTAAAATAAATAAATTCCTATAAAAATAAAAATACACCTAAGTTTCTAGCTGTGTTTAGATGCATCTACCCGCATTTAAAAAGCACAGAGGTCGGCAGCATTTTTAGAAGTAATTCATTGATGTGACCTTACTAAAATTGTTTGAGAAGGTTGTTTTGTTAGAGGCTAGCCAAGGGATATTAACTTGTACTTGAATTTATGAAGCAAGTTAACGATAAATGTAATGTTAATGAAGTTTCACATGTGAAAGACATTTGACATTCATGAAAGTAATGAAAGTGGCTGTCTGGTTTGAAAATTGTCTTTATTATGGTTCGCAAAAGGTGCTGACAAATGGACTAAGTCTGATATCTAGGGTAGCTATGTAGGGTTTGTTCCCTACAGTTTATGTTATCTATAGATGACATGAATGTTAATATTTTCAGTGCTATTATTACATTTTTTTGAGGGCACTAAGTTATGAAGCCAGGTGTTAATGGATTTATTGATAGCATTGAAAAAGACCTGAATTACATGAAGAGCTACGGAGTAGTGAATGGATCCTTATGTCAAAGATTTACAGTAATGTACATCAGCAGATGAAATATATAAGTACTTAGCCATTGTAAAGCTGTTATCAATGGGACTAATTAAGATCTGGGATGCATGTCAAATGCTTTTGATTAGAACATTGTGTACTTTGGACACCTTTACTTCAAAGACACATTGATGCATTCAACAGGGTTCTGAATAGATGCTAAAGTATGAATAGATACCCACAGATTTTAATATGTTTTCATTGGAGAAGCCTAAGAAGGGAGGTGATCCTAATCTTTAAAATACTGAAAGTAAAGGTAATGTTTATTTAGTTTGAAATTTGAATGAAGAAGTAACCTCAAATGTCACTGAAGGTAAAAAGAAAATGAAATTCCTCTTCCCACCGTATAATAGGTAATTGGAATTGATTCACATAAAAATGTCAATGTAGTGTTGATTAATTCCTTTTAAAGAAGGAAATTGGACACAGTTGTTTGGACATTGACCTTTCATCTTCTGGATCTGTGTAGTTGGTTAAAAGCCTCCTCTGTCTACTGTCTATAAGCTCTTGATTCATTCATTCATTCATATGTACAATGCTGGCAAGGCCCGTATTTATTGCCTATCTCCCCCACTAAACACCATGTGGACACCCCTCCTCACTGCCTCCGATCAATTCCTGGATGTCATTGCACATCTCGGCTTCAACAAATGTCCCTGGCAACTCCCCATACCTGCGAAGATCTATCTATTGGTCACCGTTAATGGATTAGCAGCTCAAAGATCAGATTCCCTTTGGCTATAAACTCTCTGGAGCATCAGTAGTTTAGCAATCTAATAGAAGTAATTCCTAAGACTCAGTTTCTTCTGGCTCAATCTTACCAATTGCAATGTGGTGATCACTCAGAGATTTAGAGTTTTCACTTATTGACAAATTATATACTATAAATAAAACTAATGACTGCAAAAATAACACTGAATATGTTTGTCATTCAATAGCAGTGGGAAATTTCAGTAAATGGATCTACAGGCAGCTTAATCAAAGGCTTATAGCAGAAAACTTGAATAATGTTACTGTCAGTTCCCTGAAATACATATTGTTGATTTCTGTCTTCTCAATATTTTTTGCTTATTAATGCCAGTAAGTTAGAGATTATGATTAAAAATGAAAAGGCAAAGTTGTGATGGAACAAACTGAATAGTATATCAGCAGCAAATTGGAAGAAATTTGTGGCTTCACTGTTTTGGCAGCATTGAGGAATACGTGTTAAAATGTTTTATTATAATTGGGAATGAGGTTATAAAGGGCTCAGTTCAGATAATCTCTTCTTCGGTTGGGATAACTTTGAATATACAACAGCGAAAGTTCCAGACAGACATGAATGCCTTTGCAGAATGTTAGCACTTGATAATAACAATGAGCTCGCCTTTGATCTCAGCAACAGTGTTTTAAATTATTTGGCTGGTCCTGTCTAATTATCTGTTCAAATGAGAACTGGCAAGAATTGATATTTCTGTTTTGTTTGAATGCTCTGAAAATGAAGAGGGAGATTTGTTTTGAGCAGGTACGAATTTATGATTCTTTTTAACTCGCAAAGTGCATTGTTTTTTCTTTCAAATTGTCTTTCCAAATGGTATTTCTTTCGGTCAAAGCACTTTACTAGAAAAATCATATTGGCCCAGTTTGCCAATGGCCAGAAAATCACTGTTTCGTTATAGATGGGAGTTGTGCGTGAGGATACTTTGGCGCAGGCTCCAAAGGAATTGCCGGAAAAATTGAAGATTCGTCTGGGCAATTTCTCCATGCGTGGACTCTTCCATTTAAACGGATAATTTAAAGGGTTCCATTGACATTAAATACTTTGTAACTCAGGAAAAGTTGGGCTATTAAATACAAAGCCAAACTCCTGAGTAACAGTTTGATTGACCCCAACACTCCCTCATCACCAGGACACAACTCCATTTCCACACTCCTGACCCTACCCGCTTTTCCCTTGCTCCATATCCGACTCTACTTTGCCCTGCTCCAGACCAGACCTCCCTTCTTCATAGGGACAGATCTCCCTTCTCCTGTTCAGGAATGTGTGGGATCAATCGCCATATTGATTACCTGCTCTGCAACCAAACACCTTCACATTCCATGATCCAATTCTCCTTTCCCACTAAGGACCAAGTAAGAATGAACTCCTTCACCACCCTACCCCACCCCCAATTCACCCAATCCCAAGACATGAGTCGTGTTTAACACACTCAACACCTGACAATTTGCCCCTGATTGATATCCAAATCCCCTTTACCCCCACTTCTTCTCCCCTCCGCACATAACCTGTCTCTCCATGCCACTCGACACACTAGCCCGTTCCTCTGCACCACAACCTGTCTCACTGACAGATCTGCAGCTCCCCATCCTGCCACCGTCACACTCAATAACCACCCTCTCTGCTTCCCCGCAGAACCTGATATCTACCATCCACATTAACCTCCCTTAACCATGTATCTCTTACCTTGCACCCAGGCACCCTACTGACATTGCACCTAGTCCCTGATACAGTTCCCACTGGCACACTACTTCCCTGCCAACATGTCACCTTGCCCAGCTTCTAAAATCAGACTTATGCACATTTGACATCAAAGTGGGTGTCAGGGCCTTTAAGTTTCAGAACACGGCTGCTGACTATTGTGAAAAGTAGGCACGGTTTGCCTTTCCGTATTGGTTCTGCATTATGACAGACCAGTCAGAATGGAATTACGTCTCCACATTTCTGAAGGAGACCTGATCAGGATCTCCTCTCAGAATGCAGAGCTGCTTCTTTTCATCAAAATTAGGGATGAATATGACCAATTACCCCGCATCATCTTGCACTTTTAGATTCAAAGGCTTTCAAAATTCAGCAGAAAGTTGGGCAGCACCCATCTAATTGCAATGGCAGCTCCTTACCCCAGAAATGCAGATGCTACCAAGAGACTGATCAAGCACAGGAGCTTGCTAGCTTTGTACAGCGTCCAGACCCGAAAAGTCAGCTTTCCTGCTCCTCTGATGCTGCCTGGCCTGCTGTGTTCATCCAGCTCTACACCTTGTTATCTCTGACTCCAGAATCGGCTGTTCCTACTATCTCTAGCTTTGTACCTGCTTAGTGCATTGTTCTGGACGAATCAGAGAGACTCGGTGGCACCTGCGGTGTCAACATTACTGAGCCCTCAACCTTAGTACCTCCCCTTCCTTCCAGGATCTCTCATACATCCTCCTCACATGGTTTATGACCTGCTCTCCTCGGCCAGCCCTTCAATTTAATTTGCCACTGAATATCAGCATCAATTTCCATCATGTCCACCAATGTCATTGGTGCGCAGACTGCCCAAAGTAGAAAGATTATTAATGATGCTAGATCACAATTTGGGATTCTTATGTATAATGAGCTGGGGATGAATTTTTGTTCCCCCTTGGTAGAGTATTTGAAGGGAGACACACAAAATCAAATGGGTGGCTCATCCACTGACCCTCCCCTACCCCTACCGTGTCCACCATATTATGGGCAAAGATTGGTGAATGCACAAGGGATTAATCAGCTGCCTGACCTTAGATCTATTAACACCCTTAAGTTGACGAGTAAATACCTCCTAAGCACCTCATTCTACCTGTAGTGCTATTTATCAGTCTGTGATAGAAAATGGGGAAAGATAAGCAAGACCGCCAACTTTAACAGCATAAGTCGCCGTATGGCATGAGGGATGTGGAGGGGAGATGGACTCTATTTAGGGGTTCCCCTGTGCTCATTGGGGACACAGGCCCCACTCTGCAAGATGGCTCCCCTTGCCCTGTTCTCCAGTTCTTCTAATTGGCTTTCCCATTGACTCACCTCTTTCCTCCCACACCCCCTCCCTCCGCTTACTGGAGTGTCCCAGATTTGTGCTGTGACAAAATTTGAGAAGACCAAGAAATGAAGACTGGGAGATGTCTGCTCGTAGCCCCATCAGTAGCCCCAACTGTCTTTTGGCATTTGATACCATCAGTACATTGCCATTTACCAATCTGATTGGCAGACAGCTCTGTAGTATGGGATATCCTGCCCCGACGGGTTGGCAGTCCCAATACCCACTGACCCCCACCCCACCATTTCCTTTCCTGCCCCAGTGGATCAGAGCCACCGGATTTCACTTCAGAGATGTGCCAACTGACATTAATGTCAGGAAGGGGAGAGGAGGGGATGGGGTTGTCTGCAGTGTTCCCTCTAATTTTCTTCCTGGTTGCTTCCAAGATTTGTTCTGCTTCAGGAACTGAATGTCAATGCCATGATCAGTGTTCTGACACCAGTCACTGTGCTGTGTTCAGAGCCTTGCAGCTGCATAGCTTAGAAGGAACATAGATTGTCTGTACCCTCAGAAAATTCATCCCTAAGGAGGCTGCGATTAAAAAATAACCTTTGTTCTATCGCCGACCAGTTGCTTCGCGACCTCCAATGCCATACTTGCAAGTAAGCTCTATTATATTCAGTTGTCTTAGATTGCAGTAATTGCTCACTTTACAACAAATACTTACAGAAGGAAATAAATCAGGAGTTTCAACAAATAAGCCAGGTGGCTTTGAGTATGTGGAAAGTAAAAATATTTTTCACAATTGTTGATTAACCTACTCCATATTTCCATCATTACTTATGTGTGTCGAAGAGAACTGCATGTAATTTGATTTTTTTAAAAATTTCAACCTCATATCTTCGCCATCAATAAAGATTTACATTTCTCTATCCACAACATTTCTAGGACTCCCAATCTCCTGCATTCCTCTCCACTGAAACTTTAAACTGTCCAAAGATTTGCAACCTATCCTGCAATTAAACTATATCCTCCATTAGACATCCTTCGACACATGTGGAGTTCATTTCTCGTTGAGGCAGAATTCATGTCAAACATTCAAGATTAGAATCGATTGGTGGGCAAAAAAAGAACAGTTTAAGAGACACAGGAACAGGTGGATAAGTGTGATTAGACTTATTTGTTCACGTGGAAGGTAAACACCAACATGAGTTGATTGGGCCAAATGGCTCAATTTTGTGACTTTCATGGATTTCTACATAAGCTCCAATTATTTGTTCTTGCTGACCTCCACTGACTTCCCATCCTAAAGTGTTCAATTGAAAATTATTGTAGTCAATTACAAATGTTCCTTAGTCTATCGCGGTGACTAGCTCTAACCTGATATCACAGCTTTTATTCTGTGCTGTTCTGTTTCAAGCCTATTTGTCCTAGTTTGTTGTTTATTCATTCATGGGATGAGGGTGTCACTGGCTAGGCCAACATTTATTGCCCATCCCTAATTGCCTAGAGGAGAATTAAGGATCAACCACATTGCTGTGGGTCCAGAGTGACATGCAGGCCAGACCAGGTAAAGATAGCAGTTACCTTCCTTAAAGGACATTAGTAAACCAGGTGGGATTTTCCAACAATTGACAATGGATTCACAGTCATCATTAGACTCTATATCCCAGATTTATCCTAGGTTCCCAGAACATTACCTGGGTCTGTGGGTTAACAGTCCAGTGATAAAATCACCATGCTGTCACCTCTCCTTAGAGTTCTTACCAATAGTTTATTCTATGGTACATTCTGATAAGAGGGGACAGTAAATTTCCCCCTGATTCTCTGGGAAGATCAAATGAACTCTGCACTGCTGTTCTCCAACATATGGCTCATTGCCAAACTTAAATTGATTGGCACTTTTTTTTTAATTTGAAGACCTACATCACACAAGTCTCCCTGCAAGCTCTGCTTTTCTTCGGTATACAGAAATTTAGTGGCTTGAATTTTCGGACATTAGTTGCTTGAAGCCTGGAGTCACCCTGATCACCTTTCTCTGAAATGTTGCTGCTGGGTATGTATCTCCTTCTAGCAATTGGGTGATAGTATCTGCACACAATAAGTACAACATAAAGCTCCCTCCACAAGCCACCACCACTTCCCCCCCGACCCACACCAGGACGTGGGCTGAGAGCTGTGCTATGTATAGAATCAGGAAGGAAGGTCAGTTTCAGACTGCCTGTCATTCCCTGAAATTAAGTCAAAATGACCTTACTACCCAGGGGCCAACTGAGCCCTTTAAATGGCCAATTAATGGTCCCTTAAGGACTCCCTCAACCACTGGTATTCTACCAGCAGTGTGGGAACCATATACCTTGTGGGATGGACAGAGAGTAAACTAGGCAGCTTCCCTGCATATATGTGTGGGAGGACCCTACAATTCGAGTGCCCTGTGGCCACACCCACTTAAGGAGTACCCTCACTAACAACCTCATCCCATATAGCTTAAATCTTACAAACTCTACTCGTAAAGGGATCTGCGATGGTGATGGACACTCATGTGAACTTGACCCCAATCCCCTTGCCCCCACTTCCCAATCCCACTGTCCCCGCTACATTTCAATTACATGTGGAAAAATCAACCCAAAACTTCCAGTTTCTGGGTGACAAGGTTCCCTGCTGAAAATATAGTCAAAGTAATTACCCCTTTACTTAGAAACTTATCTTTGCGTACTTAATAAGTCAGCATCTTTTTGGCAAAGCAAGCAATATTTTCAACCAGTGATCCAAGCCTGATTTTCCCATATTAAATAAATCAAGTATTTACTTGATGGTTTACAGACCTTAAAACATGTCAAATTCCAAACGATTCTTTTACCAGAATCCCCATGTGATTTTAGATCTTTCACTGTTGCCTTTCTTAATCCAAAATTAAATTTTAAAAAAAATCCATTGATGTTATGTACTAGATCTGGCACGACTTTTAGCATAATAACGTCAACAACAAAAAAAAGCAGATGATAAATTACTATATTTTTAATGCCTTGCCCTTTTTCTTCATGTTGATCAAAGGTATGTGAATGTGTTTCAGCTGTTGATGTGCCAACAGTTACAATGGATAGTTAGCCCAAATATGTGGAAAGTTATTTGTAGGAGAATGAAAGATGAATTGTAAAATTTCAGATGTAACCAGTGCTCTAAACATCTTGTGATATGCTGGGTAGATGAATTTTGTGTAAATACATTGAATGTTTGTATCAACAGAAATGCAGGGCTGCAGCATGTTTATTTCATACCTAGTGGAAAAAAGCTTTAGTTTTGAAAAATATATATAAGCAGTTAAGTATGAAAACTCGCTGCTTTTTGTTGAGAAGCAAAGTAGAATTCTGGCACCATAATTCATAATCATTTATAATTAAAAGCAACTGACAACATTTCCCAGCACACTTGATTAAAATACTGTTATAAAATTAAAACATGGAAACAAACTACAGGAGCACTCATTTGTAGATTAAAGGTGAAAAATAAAGAACAGTCATGACTACAAGGGGAGCATTAGTGATTGAAAACCCTTTAGGTATTAAGCATTTGGATGATTGTGAGATTTGCTGAGGGTAATTACAAAAATTCCTCAATGCTTGGTCCTCTCAATGCCGGCTAAATAATGATTCTGTCATCAAAAACTCCAGCCCATTAAAGGCTGCTGTTATTACACAGGTCTTAATCTGTTCCAGTAAAGCCAACAGACACAACTGCTCTTAAGAATGAAATACCTTCTGAAAATGTCTGTTATCACATTAGAACACCTTGGTATGGATAACTGGACTCTGTCATGAATGAAGAAAATGTTTGTGCCCTTGGCTGCATTTGTAGAGCTCGACATTGTGGCAGTTTTAAAGAGCTGCAGCTTGTGAGGTTCCATCCTGGTTTTACATCTGTCTAAACATTTTTTGAAATGTTTTGAAGACGTCCACTATATCATTGAGGCATTTTAAGACATGACTTGTACAGTGCATTTAGTTTGAAGTCTAGGTGGTGTCATATGAGTTCTGTGAGAAGGAGTCTCACGTTTCCCAACTTAAGAATTTCTTGGAGTCTCAAGTTTTGCATCAATTTGTAGTCAAAGCAATTACATTAGCACAGTAATGGTGCATAACAGTCAGAGCCCAATAAATGAGGGACAAACCCTTCACCTACTAGCTGAAAATTTCAAAACGCATGTTGGCAATGAGTTATTTAGTTTGACTTCACAATTGTTTCACATTTATTGATATGTTCTGGTAGTGGTTGAGGTACATGTGATCCTTGCTGCAATTTATAGAAACTTGCAACTTGGCCCCTCACAAAACTTTAAATGCCTGGCCCAATCTGAAGAGGCCATGAAAGATTGTTTGCCTTCCTCTCTATGACCAGCCTATTGTATAATAGTGCTTTCACCTTGTGTTACACTTGCATGGCACCTGTCACCCCTAACTTGCTATACTAGTTTGACTCCCTAATAAAATTGGCAGATTGATTTTAACATGTCGGTCCGATAGCACACCAGTTGAGTGTGGTTTTAAAGCACTGGCCTGGAGACAATAATATTAGTAGCTGCTGTGCTTAATGTTTCCTAACTAATTTCAGCTGTCTTTGTAAAGGAATGAGGATTGATTTAAGGAGAACCAACTGTATAGCACTTGAAATGTGTATCCTTAATTTTGAGTGCCATCTTTTGCCCAGGCGTAGAAGAGTAGATATCCCTGAAGTCAGTGAGTCCTTCATCGTTGCCCACATTTTATACCAAGCATGTCAAGAATCTACAGCAGTGAGTTTCAGACCAGTTGTTCCCACTGGCACTGAAGTATGCTGGCACATGTGCCACAGAAGATCGACACCTTTCTTGTACAATTCTACACATTATGTTAAAAGACCTCTCCAGGCTGCAACTAAGTCTTTGCAGTGTGTTTTCCCCTAGAACAACATTTGGAATTTGATACACCTATCCACACCTGGGAACAGGCTGGGAGATGGATGGGCATCCATTTAATTGGGCATACATCACAAGATGGAGGTCCTGTTGTGTTCATTACTCATCCTATTTAAAACTAAGATAGAGGCTATTGTTCTTGATCTTCCTGTCTCTAGGTCAATTAAGGCTCTTAATATTCAATTAAAACCATTTAAGAACCTTATGCTGCTGCCATGGTTTGAAGATGCTGGTGGTGCATGTGGGGAATGGGTACGGGTTCCCCTCATTGCTAAATTTTCCACCGCATCCTTGGGGAGGCTCAGGAACAAATCAGACAAAATTTCTGCCTTCATATCACTATCATATGATCTATTCTGAAAAGTGTGACATTGTTACATTGGTTGATATGAAAATAAGTCTGAATAGTAACTTTCACCTTCAGCCAAATAGACTGCTAATGTTAATTATCCAGACTCTTAATTGACTACATTTGTGACATTTTGGAAAATTCCAGTGTTCATGTAACAACAGGTTAGAATTGGGAGGGAAAAATAATTTTAAAAGACAATGTTAATAACAAGCCTTCTGGACAATTCCATGCCAATTTTGAATCTGGGCATTGGTGGGTAGTGTGATTACATGGGTGCTCTGATGATCTCACCAAGAGCCTCTAGTCATTTTTATGGTTAGATCTTGTTTAAATATGCAGGGCATGTTGGTGGAGCAGAACATGTATTTATTGTGGTGATAAGTGAGACACAATCTGGCAGCTCTGAAAGAAGACTGAAACAGAAGTAAAGATTTTAAGTGGGAGAGAAGTCAGGCAATCATGTAGGATGGAAGAACAGAGGGCTGTCAGCAAGCAGAGAGATTTCTGTGGCATTAAGAGGTACATTGCTCCATAAGAAAAGTACTACCCTCTGGATAGACTGGTCTATTCATTAGTGCTAATGGGATATGCACAGACCAAGCTCTTGCTTATAGCTACTTGAAAATTACACTGACATCCTATTTCATCATGTAGTCCCTCTTTGAATGTGAGTTCTGAGCCACCTTTTTAAATGTCCATGATGAAGTGGTGGCAGTGAAAAATAGGTGGTAAGTTGAGCATTGTACATTTTGGAGTGCCACTATCACGTTTCCATTTGGCTGAGTCTGTGAAAACCATCCTATTGGCTTAAATATCCACATAGGCCTATAAATAGTGAAGTAGCAATCAAATCAACAACAATTCACCATTTGTTTTGTCTGTTATCTTTTACAGACTGATATTATATTAGTTAAATTATAAAAGCATTAACCGTGCTTTTAATGAATACCAAGCTATATATTGTAATATTGTACATGGCTGTATAAATACAGGCATAAATCACACCTTAGACTTTGTATGACCAGAGTTACTAAATGTGTACAATAAAGAATTCAAAGTAACTGGCACTAATTTTCAACTATGACTCACCTCTGTTGCAATAGGATTGTCATACTAATAGTGACTTTGGCAAGTGCTACAAAATGTTATTAAAAGCATCTGTTGTCCATTGTGTATGACTCTATCTATGGCAAATACAGCAACGACTATAAGAGATAAAAAAAAGTTTAGAGTACTGATTTTTAAACAAAAGCTTTGATGTTTCTGTGATTATGGCCAACAATTACACCTCTGAATGAACAGGATTTAAAACAATGAAATAATGGATTCATTGGAAACAATGGACCTGTATAGTGCTTGCACCAACACTCTCACTATTGTAAACCTCAGATAATTTACCCACAGATGTAAATTGTTCTGCCAAAGTTTTTTACCCAAAGAGAAATCTAGCCATTTAAAGCTATTGTACATAAATGTCAATATGCATAGCCTGAGGGTAGAGTCAACTTTTGTCTTTTTTTTGATAGTCCAAAAGGCTACCTAATTATTAAATTTGATAGTCCAGGGAAAGTATGTGTAACTTGAGGCACTTTATTAAAAACATACACTCTGCTGTCATCAGAATCAAATTGCACTTGAGAGTGAGGCATTTTCTGACTGATAATGAAATGTTTGCAGTGGTGCCATGTTTCATCATGTAAATGCATCAAAGCAGGAGTCAAAACTTTGTGAGAAAAACACAAGGAAGGTGGGTGTAATTATGGGCACTGTAGATTGAAAACTAAATGCATCAGCAGCATAAGCATGAAAGATTATGTAAGAATATAAGAAATAGAAGCTGGACGAGACCGTTTAGTCTCTCTAGCCCACTCCATCAGTTGACAAGATCTTGAATGAACTACATAAATACAATTTTCCTGCAAGATTGTCATATCCTTTGATGGAATGTTTTAATATGTAGAAGTCTATTAACCTCAGTCTTGAATAAACTCAAGGTCTGAACTCCAACAGCCCTCTAGGGCAGAGAATTCCAAAAAAATGTAATAGACTTTTAGCAAATGTAGCTCGGAGTGGAAATCCACTACTGCTGAAAACAATACGTTTTTCCAAAGTTTTTTGTCTAATGTTTAATACAGGCCTATCAATCAGCACTGCCTCTCATGCAGTATAAATGTCAAATTTCCATTTGAATTGACATTCTTGCAAATTGTCCTGATCAGGGCAAAATGTTTTGACAGATATGTCTTTATTTCAGCAATATTGAGGTTCTGTACAGCCAAACAACTGTTTAAACCCACCTCTATTGTGCAACTCAATGCAGCAGGAGGATGTAATAAGGCCTCCCATCTGATATCTAGCAATCCCACTATATGCTGATACCTTTAAGGGCTGGGTGGATTTCCTTTATAGGCAAAAACCGAAAGAACTGCAGATGCTAGATTCTCAAGAAGGGTCATGAGACTCGAAACGTTAACTCTGGTTTCTCTCACAATCAGTTTTATCCCTAGTTTGTGTTCTCATGCAAAAAAAAAAATTGTTATGTATCTTTAGAAAATTTGCAGCAAGGAAGGTATTGTTTTATATAAAGCAAATTGAGGAGAAAGCAGTACTCAGTTGCTGGATACTCTACCGTTACAGAACGTTGATTAACTGAGCAAATATCTTATCACATATCCTGTTCAACATGCTTATCATTTCCCATGCTAAATCTTTGCAGCACATCCTGTGAGATTTGGTACAAGCAATTATAAGCTGTTAGATCAATAGTAACAGCCATTAAGATCCTGCATTTGAAGATTGTGCTGTACATCAAGGGGGAAACATCCAGGTCTACGGACAAATATTGGGTGCTTATGATAAAGGGACGGCTATAATCAAAGTCAGATTGGCAAAAACAGCTTGGATGAAGAGTTGCTAGAATGTGTTTGAAATAATTTCTTAGAGCAACACGTTTTGAATTTGACCAGAGAGCAGGTTATATCAGATTTGATATTATATAATCTGACAGGCTTAATTAATGCCTCATTTAAAAAAAGACACCTCTAGGTAGCAGCAACAACAATGTTATTGAATTTTACAGTCAATTAAAAGGAGGAGGAAAGGTGTGCAATGGTGAGTGGCAGCTCAGATGATTGGCCAGACAATGACAAATAGGTCGTACAGAAGGAAGAAATTAGAGTGTGAGAGAAAGCTAGCTAGGCATGTAAAGACATAAATCAAGTTGTACAGGGCACTGGTGAGACCATATTTGGAATGCTTTGTGCAGTTTTGGTCTCCTTTTAAAGGAAGGATCTAAATGCATTGAAGGCAATTTAAAGGAGGTTTACAAGATTGTGATCGAGAATGAGTGGATTGTCTCATGAGGAGAGGCTGGATAGGCTGGATTCATTTCCTCTGGAATTTAGAAGGGAGAGGGTAGGTCATTAAACTGATTAGGATCCTGGATAAATTTGACAGGGTATATGTAGAAAGGATGTTCCTTCTTGTGAGTGAGTCTAGAACGAGAAAGCACTGCTTCTAAATTCGGCCTCACATTTTCAGGGTAGGCAGAAGATTTTTTTTGCTGTCTGGGAGTTGGGCAGCTTTGTAATTCTCTGCCTGAGAAAGTGGTGGGGGCAGGTTTGTTGAGTAAATTAGTGTGAGAACTAATGTAATGAATCTGAAATACATTTGAAAACTTCAACACACTGGAGAGAGGGCTCATAAGTAACCCATAAGCATTGGCAATAAATCAAGGAAAACTGTGGAACTATCATTGCAATTGCACAACTTACATATCAGGACGTGTCTAAAGAGATTTCCCAAATTATATTTCCTCCTTCATTGTTTAGATGATATGTCTTGTTCAAAATTAGACTCCAAGGGTGAGGTTTTCCTCCAAAGGCTTCATAAAACCATCCTCCTGCACTTGTCTTCAATTCCCCTGAGCCACCTCTCTGTGAGACAATCACCCCACGAGGAGAGTATAAATGTTTCTTATTTTCTCATCACTGGATCCCCTAAACAGTAGGCCTCGACCACCAATCTTTAGGATCCAGACGCTGCTGGCCTCTGATTGGCCAGCAGCTTCTGATGGCCCAGAATGCCATTGTCCAGGCCGCTGCCTCACCAAGAAACCTAGCCAAGATCACCTGCCAGCTCTCAATGAAGTGGTTGGAATACAATAGGTCGGACATTCTCATCAATGGGGATGGCAACTTTATTGACACCTCACATGCTTGCCTCCACACTTTCTTTAAAAAAAAGTCAGAAAATTCTTTCTTGATTTCCTAACACAGCAACCATGTGCAAATAGTGAGCAAAACATGACTGAGCTCAAGTGAAATAGTTCATGGTGCTCAGGCTTTGATTTTAAGCAAGATTACTCCTACCTCACCCCTAACTTCAGAGAATTTTGTTCTCATTCAATCCTAATTTATAACCTGCATCAACATTTGGCTTGCCAGCTCTGATCTACTGTCCCCCACCATAGCACAATCAATAGCCTCCCCCTGGCCTTCTCCCATTGAAAAGGATGCAATGTTCATGCTGTTTTGACTGTCACAGGTTGCCAGCAAGAGTCAGCCCAGCAGTATTCTAATGAAGCCTTGCCAGGGTCTTTGGCTGGTTCAGTCTCTCCAATTACTCCCCAGCTCCCAGAAAGTTTAGGGCTTAGTGCCGAAACATGCACAGGATAAATAGATATTGAGATGAGAAACTGGGGAGTACAGGGCATTCAATCAATGATGTGCTAGCATAAGTTGGTGTCTTCATGAAATGAGGGATAGATAAGAGGTGGTGAAGCAGGGGAGCACTGGAGAGTGGGAAGAGAATGGAAAATTATAGATAAATTCATTTAAACAGTTGCACGGTTTTATTAATTGCTATTTCTCAAATGTTCACAGAAATCTTGATCTAACAAAAGTCTTCAATACTTCTAGTAAACTAATGGTTTATTAATTAGGATATTATTCCAATAAAATTTCTGGTAGTACGTTAAATCCCTAAAGTTTTCTTCCTCCATAAGCATTATTTCATGTCTTTGTTGTGCTATTTTGTTGCAAGCTGGTAACTACAGACAGCTTTCTGCAAAATGAAGCTATCTTTTAAAACTCCATGTGGAAAAGATTCTGTCAGTTCTCTGGGGCAGATACAGTTCAATGCACAAAGAACTTTAATTCCAGTCTATTATCATTCCCCATTTACATTTGATAATTACTGAGTCAAGTTCTACTTAAAAAGGATAAAACTGTGCTATCTGATATTACTAACAATGTATAAGCAAATCCTGTATTTTTCATTATTTTAACTCTGTTCGTTTACTTTAAACACGTTGAGGCTTTTGTTAAAATGGTACAAGGGAAATTTTTATACAAAAGGCTTAGTAATATCTCACCATATGATATCAACTTTAAATTTGTTGTCAAATGATATTATAGCAAAGGAAATCTTGAGTTTCACAACCTTGGGATAGAAAAGGTGATGCTTTAATACTGAATGTTGACAATAACGTATTGTCTATAGATATTTATATTCCACAAAAGTATTGATTAGATTAATTGAAACAATGAGATTACTCAAGATTTTAGGCATTACAATGCACATCACCTGGTTTAACACCATGCTACACTTGTGAGGTCTTTTGCACAATAATAGGACATGCTGCAATACTGAATTGGCAGTACACTATTCAAAAGTAGACATCACAGCTGTTCTGATATGTCAGTTCAAAAATATTCATAAAATGCAATGATGACACCTAACAAATTATCATTAATAATGTTCTCCTTTTGTTTATTTTACCAGAGACTTGAATTATAATGATCTGGCTGAATTTCCTGTAGCTATCAGAACTCTAAGCAAGCTTCAAGAGCTGTGAGTATCACCTTATTAATTATAAAGAAAGCAGTTATATATATATAGAATTAATTGTGGACACCATCAGTAATTGTACCATGGAAGAGAACATGCACCCGGTCTGTGTAATATTCCTGAAAACAGCAAGGGAGCTTGTACATTCTCCAAAAAAGTGTTTTGGAAGTATTCAAATTCAAATTCCAAACACAGTGACTGTGCATTACATAAAGTGTCTGAAAACACTTAACTGATTTTGAGACTGTTGCCTCAGAGAGGTTAAAGATGGCATTTGTAAGCTAATCTTAAATCACAATAGGATTTGGTTGGAGCCACGGAAAGGACTGCAAGATAACATGACAGTATTTAAAAATTTGCTTCACAACACTAAACAATATTCAGTTCTTTAGCTAGCAGTGTCTGTTTTTCCATCTCTCTTTTTTGTAAAAATCCTAATTTAAACTACTGATTGAAAACATGTACAGTGGTCTAAAAAGGAAGATTCCCTCAATAGGTTACATGTATTAACTTAAGTTCTAAATCCATTATAAATAATCGACTTATATATTGAAGGCAGATAGCTTTAACGCTACATTTTTCAGAGAATATATGCTAATACAAATCAACAATTTTTCTACAAAATCCATCACTGACGTAAGCAATTAACAGCTTGGTAACAATTTTCTAGAGTAAAAAGTCTGTGGGTTCAATCTTGGCACCAGACTGTTTTAGGCAGGCCCTCGGGGAATTTTGGATTATTGAGGGTGCCATCATTGAGAACAGACATAAAAAAGGTCTGCCTCCCTATTCCAGTGGTTCAGGGTGGTTAACTTTACCAAGGCATGATTCAAAGAGTCACAAGTTTTTTTGATACCCAGTCCAAAATTCCTACTACAACCAATCCCACCAAAAAGAGGTTAATTGATAAATCATGTTATGGCTGTTTGTGAGGTCTTGCTGTAAACAACAACAGTCACTTCATTCCAAAGTAATTAATTGTGTGTACTGTGATTTGAAACATATTAAATCCAAGTTTCTCTTTGTAGGAAATGATTTGGACTCTTGAAAAATGGTTGCAAATACAGGAAAATATGTCAAAAAATTAAAGCTTTTCTTTTAAAGAGAAAACAACAGTGACATTGTGATGCAATAACTTTCACATTGAACTTGACTGTTTTAACTAATTGGATGATTTTTGATGTGTGTTGCAGGGGTTTCCATAACAACAATATCAAAGCAATTCCAGAAAAGGCTTTTGTTGGAAATCCCCTTCTTCAAACAATGTAAGATTAATTGCTGTCATCTTGTATATCCATTGTAACTTAACTCTGTTTCAGTATGTCTATGTTTGGTTTTTCTCATGACAATGAGAAAACAGTCAAATTTAGCCTTGATTGTTACTGTTTACGAAAAATTGTGGCTCTCTGAAAATTTGCTGGGAAATCAAGTATTACCTTTCCAAAGCATCCCTTGGGAAAATTGAAATCATGAAAAATACCTACATTTCCTTTTAATTCAAAGTTTCAATATATTAACTCAGTGAATAGGCAAAATCTACACCACACTTATGAGCTGGAATTCATCTGGGGCATTGCTCAGAGGATGCTACACATATATCCAGGTGAGAAAGGTGAAAAGTTGACATGCTACCATTTAGGATCACCGGTCTGATGAGGAATAGAAGTGGTTGAGGATAGTCTTCAGGAGAAAATTTGATTTGACTGATAATTATTGTCAAACAGTCCTGTCAATGCTTGCTGTTAACATTCATATCTAAAAAACTGGTTTGAATTAGGTACCAAAAAATAGCTTTAGTCCACAAAAGAATTTTTAAAATTTCCTTTAGTATACAAGGAAGGGTGAGCAGACTGATAAAACCAAAGTAAAATCAACTTTTATGCTCCAGTGGAAACCAGTATTTGAGTTAGTATGCTTCCAGAGTTACTCTGCCCGACTCACTGATGTTGAAAACTAACTATGTCTTGAATAGTTGCATTTATTTTGAATGGATTTTACAAGTTTAGAGCAGCAATAGACCTGATCTGGAGTTGAGAGGCTTGTCAGAGTGTGAGCTATACCTATCAGCTGAAAATAACCCTCCTCCTTTCTATTTCTTTTCATACATATATAAATATCTAAAAGTATACCTTAGTTCCACAAAGTAATTTAATTGGATAATATGTTTGATTTCGACTGTTTAAAAATTATTTTGGACCTTGAAAGCTGCTACTTATGTAAGAGATAAGTATCTTGAATAACAATTAACATATTTATAAATGCAATAGTAAAAGTGCAGGTGTGGACTTAATCACACACTTCCATAAAATATCTTTTATTTATTTTTCTTTGCAGAACATGACAATTATATGATTATGCGAGCTCAGCAATGCCATTTGCTTAGTTATTTAATATAAATAATTCAGCTTATTAATAAAATTACATATTAACTATACAGTAATTCAAGGTGGGCCAAATGTCTTTCTTAGTTAACTCTTTAATTATTGCCTTTAGTTAACTCTTTAACTATTACCTTTCTTAATTGTTTAACTATTTTATCCCTACATCTCAAGACTTCAGAAGAATATGTCTTCATTCTGGCAACAGGAAAGACCTACAAATCGTTTGCTAATGACCAGCATATTGTTGCCATTTAGTCTGTTTCCTAGACCGATTCTCAAATGTTATTATTAGTTAAAGAAAACTCTGCCCCCATCATCTGTTCAAGCAGCTACAATAAAACATATGGGTTCATGTCGATTGTCCGGCTGGTTTGAGTTAATTCTACAGGCGACTCTTGTACATTTTGTTACTCAAACTGATTCTACACTATCTCCACATCAGTAAAGCAGATGTGAGCTTTGACACTGATGGATGTAGTATAAAAACTTATCTAAACAATTTATTTCCTTTTTAGTCATTTTTATGATAATCCAATCCAGTTTGTGGGGAAATCAGCCTTTCAGTATCTGCCAAAGCTTCACACCTTGTAAGTATGAGCTGAGCCACGTGTTCAATTTCAAAAGTTCAAAAAGCTGGCCCAGTAGCTTATGTAATTGAAAGCTTGACTCCCAATCAGGAGGTAATGAATCTAAGTCCTTGGGGTGTTTGCCGCTGGAAATTGTTTGCCTTAGATGTTGAATTTAGTTTTCTCAGTCCCCAAAAGCTGCATGCAGACAAACTCAGAGGAAGAAAAAGCTGACTCACTGGGCCTGGTTTTAATTCTGTGCAAGTCGATGGCTTTTGAATGAGTTAAAATCTCACCCTTTGTCTCAGTACATGTAAATTATATTTCCTTCTAACCATTCACACAGAGCTTTTCAAATTCAGTGTACAGAGATCCTTAACGTAACAATTTTGTGGTTATAAATATATATATGATGTAGAATAACATGCAGGAAGTAAATAAAGCATGAAATAATTGTTGTAGCAATAGACCTTAAAGCGTTGAATATTTGAGGTACTTGCTCAGTTTAATTTGTAGTGCACAAAAGTTTGTTTTCATAATTTTGATAAAAGTTTTAGAAACTGCAAATGCAATTTAAGAGATGCCTATCATTATACACAACATATTGATGTGCAACAAAATTCCTGGATTATTTAAACTGGTCAAGATTATTGGACTTTTGTACTATTTTGAAGGAAGTTTATAAAGCAATGATCTTTTCAAAGTGTTTTCACTTTAAGATGGTGAGATAACTTTATACTCAATTTATAATGGTGTCACTTTTGTGCAATACTGCCTTCAGATGCAGTACTACATTACAGTGTGACAACAAATGGAAATTATCACTGCATAGGCTCATAAAGAAAGAGGGAAGGAAGAGCAGACATCCATACAACATCTTTCAAGATGTTAGGACATCCCAATGTGCTTTCCGGGTTAATGAAGTACTTTTAAAATGGAACAACTGTCAGGAATTGGACAGTAAAATTTCATATCAAGATTCCCTAAACTGCAATGAAATAAATGACCCAGAATCTGTTTAAAACATGTTGCATGAGGGATAAATATTGATTAGAACACAAGGAGAATTCTCTTGTTCTTCTCTGTTTGTGCCAGGGATATTTTGCTTTCATCCGAGAACTCAGGTGGAATCTTCTTCAAACACTTGGGAAGGTCAAGTTCCTATGGAGTTGCAAGCATAACAATTCTGTGTGCATGCAGTTGTATGCAAAGCTACTTCTAGTAGCTTCTGAACGGAGCATAGAGTCTATATGACGTGAATTGGAAGCTGTGTGCTATTGAGGTGTGAAAAGGGTAGAAGACATGCTTTAACTCTGTAACTACAAATAACTTATGAAAAAAAGAATGTAGCCAAAGAAAACCTAATTAGAAAATATGAACAGCAAACATTAAAATTATAAACTATGATTAATAATTTTGTGAACATCAAATTAGCTATGTGATCTTTATATTGCAATTATAATTGGTAAAATAAATTGAGTTTATTCAAACTCCCCAAAAGGATAGTATAATTATCTGTTTTAAATGTTATGGTGCAATAATTGCAAACTTTCATCTTAAGTCAGCTTTTTTTCTTTTAAGTAATGCACGAAGAAAGTAATGGATTTTTGCTGTCAATTCCAGGTCACTAAATGGAGCAATTGAAATAAAGGAATTCCCGGACCTTAAAGGAACAACTAGCCTGGAAATACTGTGGGTAGCAAAATTATGTTTATCAAACTTAGATTCTGAATGAACAGCAGGCACTATTTTGCTGTAATTATTGCTCTTTTCTTTTGATGGCATTCATTCATCTCAAATTATCCATTACATTGTCAGTTCTGTCAGTAAAAATAAAGGTCATGTACTGAGGAACTTCTCGCATGCCTAACTCCAAATAATGGCATAAATTCTCTGCTTCTGGACAGGACCCTAACTCAAGCTGGAATAACCTCACTTCCCAGGGGTCTCTGCCAACAGCTCCCAAATCTACGAGTACTGTGAGTATGGTTTAATTCCTGGTTATACATGTATTTGATTGTTAATCCTTAGTGAGTAACTCCAGTATCTGTTCACCATGTAGAAATAAAGCAGGATCTGAACTGCTTAGCTCCATGGGATGATTGAAATTTTACTTCAAGAAACATTTAATAGCTTCTTTCCTTGAAGAGAGATCATAAAGCTTATATCTCATCATAGTAGTGTACTACATAACACTATATAAGCCAGACTGGTCTTATAAATCTATTCACCATCCTTGCTTATAGGACTTTCAGAACAATTATTATAGACTTATATCAGGAGAGATGAATACAATGCACATAAGCCTATTAAAGCATGATGTTTGTGATTCTTTTAAGTTTAAATGTAAATGGACCTACAGCCTAATTGAACACCATAATTATAAAAAAAACACACACTACAATGACAGTATATCTTGCTATATGCCTAATTTCTACTACACAAGCTCTATGCTTCGTATTTTAAACTATAATGATCCTTTACTTTCCTAAACTCAGTTTGTCTTCTGTCTCACTTTAAAGCTCATATTATCCTTAGTTTCATGTAGGTATAATCCCACTCACTCATAAAGGTAAAGATTTAAGCTTTATGACTTCTCATCAAGAACAGAAGCTGTTAAGTCTTTCTTGCAAATAAATTTCTGTCTTTCTATTGATCTAAATAGTTTGAGAATCAATAGGTTCTATGCCACATACGGAAGAAATTTTGCATAAAGTAACTCTGATGGTTATCACTTGCAGGTTATGTAGCTACAATGACATTTCAAATGATAAACTTGTAATAGGTGCCTTAAAATTGTACATTGGGAAAATTATCATACCACGGTTTAATGTTTTCATATTTAATCATTTAATACATTATGTAAACAGAAGCATTATCAAACTTACTTAAAGTGAATATCATATAAGCCAATGATGTTGACAGCTGATATCAGAATAACAGCTGATACAAAATTAATTTAGACTATCTCATAAAGTTAACAATATATTATACAAAGATATCTTAGGGTGACATCAAAACTGTAATTTAGCATTCTGAGGAAAGTAACAGGTATAAACAATTTTTACTGTGATTATGATGTGATGTAAAAGTTTACAGTAAATTAGTGCCCTGCTATTGTTTAGCTGATATTTGTGTGAGAACATAATTTCAGGAAAATTTCAGGTAAAAGTAAGATTCAACTTGAATATTCATTTTAGCAGATATGTCAATCCTCTGCCTACTTTGATTTGAATACAACCAAAAACTTATCATAGATGATTTGTGTTCAAGCTAAAAGCACATCAAAACACTAACATAACTGGTGGCAATGAGTGTGGTCCAAAGGAAACCCTTGGCTGATGATATCAGGATGGTTCATTATAATTATTTCAATGAAAGAATGTTCCAAAATGACTAATTTTATTGTTGGAGGAGTCTTTAAATCTTCTGACAAATGTTCATGAAAAGACATGAATTGCCTAATGGTAAGTGAAGAAGTTACCTTTTAGGATTAGTTTTCTTCAAGCTTGCTGAGTTTCTCTGTAGTTTCAAGGAATTTCATAAAAAGGCTTCAGCTGGGATTTTTTTTCAGCATTAGTACTTTGTGTGCATTTGACATATTTTCTTAGTATTTGAAGACCACTTTCAACTTTCAATTTTAAAAAAATCAACAAATTTAGATGGCAACACAAGATAAAGATCAAAGAGATGCCAATATGTATACCATAGTTAAGAGCCTAGTGATTGTTTGAGCTGAACATATTCAAGTAAATATCTCAACTCTTCCACTAGTGAAATATTGCAGGCCTGAGTAGATTTGAATTGCTGACGGTATTTTTTAAAGGAAAAATACTTCCTACAGTAATGATAAACAGAAGGTAAAATGTTTCTGAGATAACAAGGTGTAGAGCTGGATGAACACAGCAGGCCAAGCAACATCAGAGGAGCAGGAAA
>JAHRHZ010000271.1:21245749-21307715 GCA_024137785.1 Ginglymostoma cirratum | reverse complement strand
CAGCATCTGCAGTTCGCACTATCTCGGTAAAATGTTTCTGCTTGTTTTAATCCTCTTTTAAAATTTTTTCCTGTCTTTCTTTCTGATGGTTCATCCTGGGTTATGCTTCCATTAGTACCATCAGGCCTAGTGTTTTAGCCTACGTACTGATAGCAAAAGGCTGTTCCGCTACAAAGGAATGTCAATGTTGGAGCCCAGTGCTGCCCCATCCTTAAATTCATGCATGCACACTTATTGAGCAGCTAGTAAGTGGTTAGCAATTGTGGAAGTCTACTGTTGCTTCACTCTATCCTCCTACAAGCGTTAGGAAACTTTAATCAATTGTAAAAGACCAGCTATTGTCACATCTGGGATCACCCGAGATGGCCTGGTGCTATTATCGCTGGACTTTTAATTCAGAGACCCAGATAATGTTCTGGGGACCCAGGTTCAAATCCCACCACGGCAGATGTTGGAGTTTGAAGTCAATAAATATCTGCAATTAAGACTCTAACGATGACTGTGAATCCATTGTCAATTGTCAGAAAAATCCATCTGGTTCACTAATGTCCTTTAGGGGAGGAAACTGCCATCCTTACCTGGTCTGACCTACAAGTGACTCCAGGCCCACAGCAATGTAGGTGACTCTTAACTGCCCGTTGGGCAATTAGGAATGGGCAATAAATGCTGCCTAGTCAGCATCACCCTCATCCCATGAATGAATAAAGAAAAAAAAGAATAGAGGATGGAACTGTAATTCTCTAAGTTCTGTGTGTTTTGGCCCCAGACTGTACTGTGCACTAGCTGACTCAGTGATTAAGGTAGCAATGAAATCAATTCTTGCCACTCAGCTGCTTTAAAATGCACGCCAATGGTTGGGAAGCAAGGGTGATGAAATGATTGAAATGCCTGACATTCAGTTAACATGCTGGGACTGAATGATTAGATTATGTAAGTATATCAGTGATTTTCTTTCAAATCATGAGGCAGAAGTAAACAATTCTCCCATTTTTTTGCATATTTTCTTGGCATATTGATATGTCTTTGACAAAGGGAGCTGTTAGATAAGTGCACATGATACTGCCATACATTAAAATGTCATAAAAGCAAAAATGCTTTAGTTTTGCCACTGTTTGAATGAATATTTTCCACATTCATCTATTGACAATCAGTTGTGACAACGTTATATTCAGAACCATGTATAGTATAATCATCCTTGCCTTAGCATGTCATGAAAATTTCAGGAGTTTTATATGTTGTGCATAAAGGTTTGTTATCATCGTGGCCACAGAAGTGATGAAAATGAGTTTTTAGTTTTCAACTTTCATTATCTGATTTTACAACCAGATGAAATGAATGAAAATGTTTTTTTTTAAAGAAATGGGAGCCTGAAATAGCTGCAGTGATCACCTGATCACATTAAAACAATTTCAGGAAAGCCAGTTTTGCCAGAGAAGGGAAGGAAAATGTAATACAGAACTGGAAGACTCTCTCTTCCTGCCTGTCAAAATGCAAAGCCCAGTGATAAAACAAATTGGAAAAGCTTCTATTCACCAAGACCTCAAGGATGTATCTAGATTTTGTCACTGCTGAAGTTGTAAACCATTCATTAAATGGCCATGGTCTCAGGTTAAAATCTAACACCACAAGAACCCTCAGGAATAGTAGTAACTGCCAATGCTAGAGAATCCGAGATAATAAAGTGTAGAGCTGGATGAACAAGGCAGGCCAAGCAGCATCAGAGGAGCAGGGAAGGTTTTTCTGAGGAAGGGTCCAGACCCGAAACGTCAGCTTTCCTGCTCCTCTGATGCTGCCTGGCCTGCTGTGTTCATCCAGCTCTACACCTCGTTATCCGAGAACCCTCAGGAGTTTTTTTTTACCTGCACATTTGCAATCTCCTTTTGGACCATACGATCTCTTCTTTGTAAACTTTCCATATGTGTTTGTGTGTGTATTTGATGTCTTTCCCTGTTTTATAACCTTGAGGTTAAGCAAACAAAAAACTCTTTCTTTCACTTAAGACTTTTCCAGTCAGTTCCTTAAACTTGACTAATGCTATATTTTAAATTAAGTGTTTTATAGCTGCGTGCTAAAGCAATATCATTTCTACCAACCAATAGTGTCAAAAATAAGGGACTCCTCTCTTGGCAATTTGGGGGCTCAGCCAGTACATTTCCACAGGCAAATGACAGATTTGGAGTGGGGAAAATAAATTGTTACTTTAAACGTTGTTTAAAAAAAATCTGCAAAAACGCTTTCTCGGCCTTTGACACTAATGTGATAAAATGTCCACATTTGATGCCAGTAGAGCAGGACAAAATAAAGATTGGAAATTTTAACGGTGTTAACCTTAGAGGAATCAAAAGTTGTAGATAAGCACTTAGGAGTTGAGTTTGCCTCAAGCCAACAAAACAAAAATTTTGCCAAACTCTTGGTGAAATATGTAGAGGTGGAAACTGAAGCCAGAGAAACAGACAAATTAAAATTGGAACAGCTAAAATTGGGACTGGAATTCCAACACAAGCAAAGTAGCAAGAGAATTCTCAGAATAGGAAAGGAAAGGAGAGAATTTCAGGAAATTAGAAAGAGGAGTTGAGAAAATGAGTTCCAATTAAGACAGCTTGAGCTGAGACCCGAATATTCCATTGAGGGCACCTCTGATAAGAGAGCCACACCCAACTCTGACAAAGCTGAAATGTTCGAGTTCACCCATTTAATCCTTAATCTTGATGCCTTTTTCACCTTTTGCAAGTAGTTTGCATAACATATAATGTGGTCACTTCAACAGACATTGCTGTTTCATGGCAGGCTGACAGTGAAAGCTCAGAACATTTACTCTCTGTAGCCTGAGGAGAGTGCCAGTGACTCGGAGACAGCAAAAGGGGTTAGTTTAAGTGAGTCAGAGACAAAAAAATTTTCAGATGCTGGAATCCAAGGTAGATAACCAGGACTCTGGAAGAACACAGCATGCAAGGCAGCATTTGGAGGAAAGGAGAAGTCAACGTTCCAGGTATTACCCTTCTCCATGACTGGATGTGGGGTAGGGGGAGACCCATAGGCTTTGAGGGCACATCTGAGGCAAAGAACCTCTTCAAAGTGGGCACCGTGTCTGAGGGAGGCAGAGGCCTCAGGGCCTACAGGTCTCTCCCTACCCTCACATCCAGCCCTGAAGAAGGATAATACCTGGAACGTTGACTTCTCCTTTCCTCCAGATGCTGCCTGGCTTGCTGTGTTCTTCCAGCCTCCTGTTTCTCCCCCCAGTTTAAGTGTATAGCAGTTTGTGCTAGAGAAGTACCAGAAAATAATTCCATACCATCAAGAAATGGTCGGACCATACATAATTAAAATTTGAATGGTTTAGGACGTAATCTTTGACTAGTGGGTGCAGCACTTAAAACTGAGGCCACCAGTGAAAATCTTTTTAAGATAATTCTTCTCAAGGAGCCCAAAAACTTAACACATTCCAATACAGGCTCATAGAGAGGTTGACAGGGCCCAGACCAGCAGCCATTCTGAGTTAACACACAGACCCATAGGCTGGGATCCGGATGGACCACAGAGAGGGAAGGAAGCAATAAGTACACCTGAGACAACTTGAAGAGGAAAAAAAACACAGGCAGAGAAGGTACAATTAACTCCGAATATTTAAAGGAGACCTGTTGGGTGACAGATAGGAAACTGACTCAAATGCTGCCATTGAGGAAAGGCAGGTCATGTAAAGGAAAATTGTTGGTTTCAGCATCCCACAGAAACTCAGGATGCAAGACCAGTGTCTGTAGCATTAAAGGGGGTTAGTGTCTGCTCAGGTAGGAGTTGGGAAGTCATGTTGAGGTTGTACAGGACATTGGTGAGACCAGTTCTGGAATATTGTGTCCAGCTCTGGCCACCCTGTTATAGGAAGGATATTATTAAACTACAGAGGGTTCAGAAGAGAATTACCAGGATGTTGCCAGGTATGGAAGGATTTGAGTTATAAAGAAAGGCTGGATAGGCTGGGATTTTTTTCGCTGAGTGTTGGAGGTTGGTAGGTGACCTCATAGAGGTTTACTAAATAATGAGGGATATAGATAGGATTAATGGTATATGTCTTTTCCCTAGTATGGGGGATTTCAAGACTAGTTGGCATATTTGTAAGGTGAGAGGAGAGAGATTTAGACGAGACCTAAGGGGCAAATGTTTTATACAGCAGGTGGTTTGCATGTGGAATGAACTTTGTGAGGAAGTTATGGATGACAGCATAGTTACAACGTTTAAAAGATACTTAAGCAAGCACATGAATGGGAAGGTTTTGGAGGTACATGGGCCAGAAGCAGGCAGATGGGATTAGCTAGTTTACGATTATGTTTTGCGTGGACTGGTTGGACAGAAGGGACTGTTTCCATGCAGTATGACTCTATGACAAGGATAACAGCCAGATAAAGAGGTCAGCAGTTTCTTTGCTGGCAGTGGCTCATTGATCTAGCGTGTAGGAAATGTAAAAATTTTCCATCTAACTCAAGTTAAATTCTGACACACTGGGGAAAGGACTCATGGTGAAGAGTAGAAAGGTGCCACTAGTTAGATCTTACATAGTGTGAAATTGTCATGGGTATTGAAACAGTGGGTATGGACCTAAGCTTGCCAATACCCGGGACAGATATTTTTATTTGGAATGATTTGGCAATCTGCAAAATATCACCCTCAGATAGAAGATGACGGTCCAGGGAGTCTAGGAAAGTTGTAAAAAGCCTACAGTTTTTGGCAAGTTCAGGAATAATTTGGGGACAAACAGAAGGAGAACGGAAAATGAGTGAGAACCAAAGGTGTCTGTCATTCTCTCTCTTTCTCTTTCATCCTCACTCTCATGAGGATACAGCACCTCCTTTGAACATCTCACATTGGGAGCCACCTCTCATCTCAGGCTAACATCAATGCAGAGATCCAACAGTGTATCTACTCAGCAATGCCACCTTAAGACACCTAAGGAGGAGTCTTTGAAGACTGTGACATCTGTGCTGACAGCAACATCCTGGTGTATATAATCTACTATTTGGCTCTGAAACTTGGATTACGTGTAGACTTCATATAAAGACCCTCGAGAAGTACTTTCAACACTGCTTGCAAGGAATTCTCCCACATCAACTGCGACGAAGAGCAAACTAGCATCAGCATCCTTGAAACAGCCAGTAGCGCCAGCTTTGAGGCCATGATCATCCAAAACCATTTTCTCTGAGCCGGCCGCATGCTCAAAATGCCTGAGTTTTGATTGCCAAATTCATTATCCAGCTCAAGGAAAACACTCGAACAAGAGGATAAAAAAATCATTTCAAGGACTCCTTGCAGGCTCCCCTCAAGAAATGCAATATAGATATTGATGCATTCTCTCATTCAGAAGAAACCAATTTGAAGGAACTTCCTGGATGAAGCAACACAATTCTTTGAGAACGCCGATCGGCCAGAAGAAATGTGGAAAAGGAACTGGAGAAAGGAATGCCAGTGATTTCAAGGTCAAGGAGTCAATTCAACCACGTTTTTCTTGAATTAACATAGATCGAGTTTGTTAATTACTCAACATCGAAGGGTTAATAATGCAAAACACATTTGCAGAGAATAGTAATGAGTCCAAAAGGGCGAAGCTTTAAAAAATAACACAGATATATGTATCAGTCTCTGAATTGATCACAAAACACTGCTAGTGCACCATTGGGTCTTTTGGAGTGATGGTTGCTGATAGCTTTGATGTTGAGATTCTGTCAGTTGATTGAAATTCCTTTGACATACTTTCATTTTTTTTAAATGAATTGGCAGCACTCAGAACGTGAGAGGGTCTTTCTGTACCTGCATCATAGGGGTTTTGCTTTGGGGTTCCAATTCATTGTCATAACAATAAGAAGGGTCACACGAGTCAGCTTGTTTTCTCTCCACAGGACCTGCCAGATCTGCTGAGTTTCTCCAGCAACTTCTGTTTTTGTTTGTGTCATAACATGATCCACATTTTACTGGGCATGGAGATGAGTGCAGGATATGGGCTTCATTAGGGAAGTTTAGATCAAAGAGTGAATGTTTAGTAGTAAGGCTGAAAACCAGGCAATCCAAATGTGCAATTTTGTTTATTAATTCCCAAAAAAATGAATGAATAAAAGTATGCACAATGCAGGCTCTAAATTGCTAACGGAGTCAAATAATGTCCGATTTCATAGCAATGCTAATAAGTTTTATGCTGATCTGTATAATAATAACAATTTGTATGTGTAACTTCTTTGACATAGTTTCTTGTCTGAAATCTCACATATTTTCAATAAATAGCTATTCATTTTATTAGCCTGAGTTTGCTAAGGGGACACTTAATACAGGACTTTAGGTGCTTTGTCTGAACGCTCGCAGTATAAGAAAGAGCTTGTGGCACAGATCACAATTGGCAGATATGACGTGGTGGGCATCGTGGAGATGTGACTGCAAGTGGATCAGAATTGGAAGCTGAATATCCAAGGATATACATCCTATCAAAAAGATAGGCAGGTGGGCAGAGGGGGTGAGGTTGCCTAATTAGCAAGAAATGAAATTAAATAAATAGTAAGAAACAAAGTAGGGTCAGATGGTGTAGAATTTGTGTGGGTAGAGTTGAGGAACCACAGAGGTAAAAAGAAAAGCCATAATTGGAATTATGTCAGGAGCTCGGGCTCAACATACACCAGGAGATAGAAAAGGTGGGTAAGAAAGACAAGTTACAGAGATCATGGGGGATTTCAATATGCAGGTAGACTGGGAAAATCAGGTTGGTAGTGAATTGCAAGAAAAGGAATTTGTAGAATGTCTACGAGATGGCTTTTTGGAGCAGCTCATGGTGGAGCCCACAAGGATACAGGCAATACTGGATTTATTGTTGTGCAATGAGGCAGACTTGATAAGGGAGCTTAAGGGGAAGGAACTCTTAGGAGACAGTGATCGTAATATGATTGAATTTACTCTGCAATTTGACAGGGAGAAGATAGAATCAGAGGTAACGGTATTACAGCTGAATAAAGGCAACTACAGAGGTATGAGAGAGGGGCTGGGCAGAATTGACTGGGAGAGGAGCCTAGCAACAAAGACAGTGGAACAGCCATGGCAGGAGTTTCTGGGAGTAATTCAAGAGCCAAAGCAAAAATTCATCCCTGGGAAAAAGAAACATGTTACAGGGATGATGAGAAAACCATGGCTGACTGGGGAAGTCAGGGATACCATAAAAGCAAAAGAGGAAGCATATAATGTGGCAAAGAGCAGTGGAAAACCAGAGGATTGGACCAACAGGGGACAACAAGAAAAGAAATAAGAAGGGAGAAGATTAGATATGAGGGTAAACTAGCCAGGAACATAAAGGAGGACGGTAAGAGTTGCTTTAGATGTATAAAGGACAAAAGTGAACATTGGACCACTGGAAAATGACACTGGAGAGATAGTAGTGAGGAGCAAGGAAATAGCTGAGGAACTGAATAAGTACTTTGCGTCAGTCTTCACAGTGGAAGACACGAGTAATATCCCAAAAATTCAAGAGAGTCGGGGGCAGAGCTGAGTATGGTGGCCATCACCAAGGAGAGGATGCTAGAAAAACTGAATGGCCTGAAGGTGGATAAACCACTTGGACCAGATGGACTACACCCCAGAGTTCTTAAGGAGATAGCTGAAGAGATAGAGGAGGCATTAGTGGTGACCTTTCAGGAATCGTTAGAGTCAGGGAGGGTACCAGGGGACTGGAAAATCAGTAACGTGACATCCCTGTTTAAAAAGGGAGTAAGGCAAAAGACGGAAAATTACAGGCCGATTAGCCTAACCTCAGTCGTGGGTAAGATTTTAAGTCCATTGTGAAGGATGAAATTTCTGAATACTTGTAAGTGCATGATAAAATAGGGCAAAATGAGCATGGTTTGATCAAGGGGAGGTCATACCTGACAAATCTGTTAGAATTCTTTGAGGAAGTAACAAGCAGGGTAGACCAAGGAGAGCCAATGGATGTTATCTACCTGGATTTCAAGAAGGCCTTTGACAAGGCGCTGCACAGGAGGCTGCTGAGTAAGATAAGGGCCCACGGTGTTAGAGGCAAGGTGCTAGCATGAATAGAAGATTGGCTTCTGGCAGAAAGCAGAGAGTGGGTTTAAGAGGGTCTTTCTCAGGATGGCAGCCAGTGTTCTGCAAGGGTTGGTGCTGGGACCACAACTTTTCACTTTATACATAAATGATATAGATGAAGGAACTGAGGGCATTTTGGCTAGGCTTTCAGATTATACAAAGATAGGTAGAGGGACAGGTAGCATTGAGGAGGCAGGGCAGCTGCAGAAGGATTTGGACAGGTTAGAAGAGTGGGCAAAAGAAGTGGCAGATGGAGTACAACATGGGAAAGGTCATGAGGTCGTGCACATTGGTAAGAAGAATAAAAGCATGGACTATTTTCTAAATGGGAAGAAAGTTCAGAAATCAGAAGTGCAAAGAGACTTCAGAGTTCTAGCCCAGGATTGTCGCAAGGTAAACTTGCAGGTTGAGTCAGTAGTTAGGAAAGGAAATGTAACTTTGACATTTATTTTGAGAGGACTTGAATATAAAAGCAGGGATGTAATTCTGAGGGTCTAGTCAGGCCACATTTGGAGTATTGAGCACAGATTTGGGCTACATATCTTAGGAAAGATGTACTGGCCCTGGAGCGGGTTCAGAGGAGGCTCATGAGAATGGTCCCAGGAATGAAAGTCTTAACATATGAGGACTATTTGAGGTCTCTGGGTTTATACTTGATGGAGTTTAGAAGGATGAGGTGGGGATCTAATTGCAACTACCAGAATACTGAATGCCCTGGATGTTGGGAAGATGTTTCAGTTGGTAGCAGAGACTGGGACCTGATGAAACAGCCTTAGAGTAAAGAGAAGACCTTTTAGAGCAGAGATAAAGGAGAAACTTCTTCAGCCAGAGAGTGGTGAATCTACGGAATTCACTGCCACACAAGGCTGTGAAGGCCAGGTCATTGAGTATATTTAAGACAGAGATAGATAGGTTTTTGATTGTCAAGGGGATTGAGGGTTATGGGGAGAAAGGGGGAGAATAGGATTGATAAACTTATCAGCCATGATTGAATGGCAGAGCAGACCCGATGGGCTGAATGGCCTAATTTCTGCTCCTAAGTCTTATGGTTTTATGGTCTGCCAGCTATCATTATTTTCTAGTTTTAGTTGCAGAAAGTGTTTGATTCCAAATCATAGGGAACTGAAAGTGATTTATAATGCATGTACAAAAATGATGTATCACGGGAAGTACTACGGAAAATATAATCATGCCTTGTTACCAGATAAGTGTGCATGATTTCCAAAATAATATCAAAAGTTTCAAGGATAATATTGAACCGAATTTTTTTTAATGGGATGAGGGCAGTGCTGACTAGGCAGCATTTATTGCCCATCCCTAATTGCTCAGAGGACAGTTTAGAGTCAACCACATTGCTGTGGGTCTGGAGTCACATGTAGGCCAGACCAGGTAAGGATGGTAGTTTCCCTCCCTAAAGGACATGAGTGAACCAGATGGGTTTTTCCCCAACAATTGGCAATGGATGCATGGTCATTGAATTCAAATTTGACCATCTGCCATGGTGGGATTTGAACCCAGGTTCCTAGAACATTATCTGGGTCTTTGGATTAACAGTCCAGTGATAATACCATTAGGCCGTTGGCTCTCCCAATTACCACATCTACTCAAATGAGTGCAGTGCAAAGATTATAAGTCGCTACTTACAGCACCATCTTAGGTATAAGATACCTAGGTACAGATTACTCAGTACAATTTCTTAAGAGAAAGAAATTAGAAAAATAAAGAAGTAGGAAGTCCAGCATTACAGATCAAAGGAATAAATTATAAATTACAAAATATAAATTATAAATTATAAAATAGAAATATAAGTTCCGACAACAATCCTTCCAACCCACTCCACGCTGGCACCTAGCCTTCAGTCTGTGCTGGGCCTTGACTCCAGACTGAAGAGCTTCACCTGCACAGGGCACCCTAGAAATTCTGAGCTGCCTCTTCTGATGTCACTGACTCTTCTGGTTTGACATAAGTTGTAAATGGGATCACTTTGTAAAGTTCCCAATCCTTATTGTTTATGTAAGTTAAAAAACATTGTTCCTCTCAAAGACTGAATTTTGAGGTACCCCACTCAACATTTCTCCCCTTCTCCTCGTGGTGATATCACTATTCTAACTATTTGTTTGAACATAGAACATTGAGCAGTACAGCACAGTACTGGCCCTTTGGCCCATGATGTTGTGCCGATCTATTATCCTACTAAGATCAAAATACCCTGCATACCTTACATTTTACTATCCTCCATGTGCCTATCCAAGAGTTCCTTAAAAGTCTCTAAAGTATCTAATTACACTACCACTGCCGGCAGCACATTCCATACGCCCACCACTCTCTGTGTAAAGAACTTACCTCTGACATCTTCCTTATACCTCCCTCCAATCACCTTAAAACTATGGCCCCTCGTAATAATCATTTCCGCCCTGGGAAAAAGTCTCTGACTATCCACTCTATCCATGCCTCTCATTATCTTGTACACCTCTATCAGGTCACCTCTCATCCTTCTTCGCTCCAATGAAAAAAGTCCTAGCTCCCTCAACCTTTCCTCATAAGACCTGCCTTCCAGTCCAGGCAGCATCCTGGTAAATCTCCTCTGCACCCTTTCTAAAACTTCCACATCTTTCCTATAATGAGGTGACCAGAACTGAACACAATAGTCCAAGTGTGGTCTAACCAGGGTTTTAAGGAGCTGCAGCATAAAGTCATGGCTCTTAAACTCAATTCCCCTGCCAATGAAAGCCAACACACCATACGCCTTCTTTACAACCCTATCAACTTGGGTAGCAACTTTGAGGGATCTACGGACTTTGACCCCAACATCCCTCTGTTCTTCCACACTGTCAAGAATCCTGCCATTAACCCTGTATTCTGTATTCAAATTCGACCTTCCAAAATGAATCACTTCACACTTTTCTGGGTTGAATTCCATCTGCCACTTCTTTGCTCAGCTCTGCATCCTATCAATGCCCCGTTGCAACCTGCAACAGCCCTCCACACTGTCCACAACTCCACCAATCTTGATGTCAACAACACTAAATGTTCTCCTGACTGCCTGGGTGTAAAATATCCATTGAAGATCAGGTATCTATTTTAGAAACTGAACTACTTTCATGTCCATTGAGTTGTGTTGATCAGAATTTAGTGCTAAATACTGAATTATCACATAATTAAACAACTTACAATTAAATATAGTATTCTGTAATGGAGGCATGTAATAGGGTTATAACTGGACATATCACATCAATCACCAATAGAGTCTTAGAACTCAGGGATCTCATTTTATATTTCAAACTTGTCCACAAACATAGTAGATTGCTGCATGCAAATTCTCACCAGGTATTCCACGTTGTTTCTAACACTGGAAATTACCTCTCTCATATATCTAACACATCATCTGAATTCATTTTGCTCATAGTTTTGAAGCATTACAAGATCAACAGTGTTTTGAAATCTGCAGTCACCTAAACATTCAGTAGCCTTTGCAAATTATGCATTAATATATTTCTTACGTCTACAGGGAATTATCATACAATCAAATTCATGTGCTGCCAAGTTTCCACAACTGTCAGAAGCTTGAAGAAATGTAAGTTCTTAATTTCTTAGTTTCTGTGAATGCAAGTTCCTGCAATACTTAAAACTGAAATTTTCCTACTTTGTGAAATGCAGCATTTAACAGTGCATTGGTGTTTATCTGTTATTCAATATTAGCTGTCTTCACACTGCTGCCTGTCTTGCAAATTATCATTTCTAAAAATGTGTATTTCCTTCCATATGCTCACTATTGGCTATTCAGATCCTTTATTTAAGCGCTATTGAGAATGGTAGATAATGATTGTCTAGAAGAAGCTGTATGTCAGTGTCGACCCTCTGAATTAGCACGTGGCCTAAGCAGGACCAAGGAGGAAGTAGTCCAACCATTTATTCCTCTACGATCCAACTTAATTGATTTGCAGCTCTTTCAAGTTTTATACATGATAATTATAAGTCACTAATAATCCAAGAAAACATAGTTTTTTTTCCTTACATGTAGTCTAAATTCACTAAGGCTCTTAAGACAGAACTTTCCAAACCCATGACCGCTTCCATCTCGAAGGATAAGGGCAGCAAGTACATGGGAAAACCACCATCTGCAAGCTGCCCTCCAAGCCACTCACCATCCTGAATTGGAAATATATTGCCATTCCTTCACTGTTGTTCAGTTGAAAATCCCAGAATTCTCTCCCTAAGGGCATTGTGGGTCAACCTCACTGCACGTGGACTGCAGCGGTTCAAGAAGGCAGTTCACCACCACGTTCTCAAGGGCAAATAGGGATGAGCAATAAATGCTGGCCCAGCCAATGATGATCACTTTCCCTCGAATGAATTTTTAACAAATCATTTTGACGTCAGCAAATCTTGAAATTCAATCAGAGATAAAAGGTACTGCAGATGCTGGAGAATCCGAGATAACAAGCATGGGGCTGGATGAACACAGCAGGTCAAGCAGCATCATAGGAGCAGGAAAACTTGACGTTTCGGGCCTAAACCCTTCATCAGAAGGGTTTTCTGATGAAGGGTTTAGGCCCGAAACGTCAAGTTTTCCTGCTCCTATGATGCTGCTTGACCTGCTGTGTTCATCCAGCCCCATGCTTGTTATCTTGAAATTCAATCCCTCATTCTTCTCCTATAAGGCTGCAATGAAGGCAGCAGAAATGGGTTCAGAGCTGCTGACCTAGCTAAGAGGGAGTCAAGCTGTTTAGCAACAGTGACACTGGAAAGGGCATGTGTTGTTGGATATTAAAATGAGGACAGTATTAGGTTGGACTTTAATGCTTCCCAGAGCAAAATAGTCTGGCAATCTTCAAAGAACGTGCATGTAAAAAGTCACCTCTTGGGCAAGGTACCAGATGGTAGCTGGTACCATGAAACCATATCCCTAAGCATGAGTCAGTGCCCTCAGGAAGGAATTGGAAGGGAAAATTGACTTTCAAGGATCAGATAATGGCAACATATCTTCTATTTAACATGAAGCCACTACTTTAACGCTTGATACAAACCACTTCCGCTATGTTTTGTCTTTTCTCATGCCAGAATGATTGATTTTTTTCCCCTGTCCCCTGAAACAAGAATGATGTCTTGAAACCTTGATCTCATTGTACTGTTTGTCTTTTCAGTGGCCTACAGCATAATAGAATCACTGAAATCAGAGCTGACACGTTTCAACAGCTAATGGCTCTGCGATCTCTGTGAGTAGGTTTTCACATTCTTTCCTGAAGCAGTCTTCCCAAATGAAGTTTTACTGCACTGTTGATAAGACAGAAACCCGATTCCAGGCACCAGGCTGGAACTCAGTCACACAGGCAGTCATACAAAATAAGATACCTGTGAATGTTCTTTGTAGGTATAGCATCAGTTGCTCTTCAAGCGGATGTTTAAAATAACTAGGAAACAGTTGCAAAGACAAGACATTGCTTCCTCTTCTTGCCTTAGGTTCAGAGTTTTGTCCAGGCTATAACTTACCCTACCTGTATTCTGTCATAAATGGCCATAAACATTTGGAAAGACAAAAAAGAAATCAGCCTCCAGCATGAAATACCATAACTTGCTGCAGTAAATAAACTTTGTTCGTAGTCATTTGCGCCTTTTGTATTCATTGTCCTGATTCATCAAGCTGTGTGGGAAAGTAACTTTTTCTCACAGATGTAACCCTCAGTTCCAAAACATTAACCCTTGGTGAACAATTGTTCATCAACATCTTATGTTACAAACTGACAACCCTTATTAAACTATTTAACTGATTTTCCATAACTGTTCCTTACCCATTCCGAGGAGTTTATGTTGTTCTATAGGTTATTTGCAAACCAAAATTGAGCTTATTTAATATCACATTATGACGTCTTTTTTGAAAGAAGAGAAAAGATGCATTTGTTTCTCACCAACAGGTATTCAAAATACAAAATTGTATTATTGGACATTATATATCACTAATGAGCTGGTGATTTCTCTTTCTGAGCACGCAGTTACCCCACTGGGTATCAACGTAATATCTAGAAACTCTAGTTTCCACTTGCCTGAGCTGACTGGACTGGGCCTTGAACCCTCCACTTTCTGATTTAGCTATAGGAGTGCTATGGCTTTGACAAAGGCTCATTGTTAGAAAAACTGGTAGGCAACATAAAAGGAAATAATAAAGGATTTTATAAACAGATAAAAAGTAAAAGATTAGTTAAAGTGAGGGTAGGGCTGTACAAAGATAAAAAGGAATTTGTATGAATAGTAAAGGAATGGCAGAAACATTAAAGTTCACTTTGGTTTAAGTTACAAGTTTGGGTCTGCTGAAAGTACATTTCTGAATGCATTGATAATGGCCCAAATCTGATCTGGGTTAGTATCCCATATTTGCTATCCCCCCTTAAAAAAAAGCCTATTTGCCTTTCTCCAATTTTGTGATCTGATCTTTCAGTGGAAGATATTTCCAAACTCACCAAGCGTAAAATTCTCACACAAAAGCAGGGGAGAGAATCTTCACAAACCCCCCTTTTGATGGCCCTAGCTGCCACATTCTAGAAAATAAGAAGAATCAGTGCCTCAAAGTTTCTTTGAAAACCTACCTAGAGTAGATAAGTGGGTTTGAGTGTGTTAAGTAAATTAGAAAAGTAGCAGTTGAGTGAGGTGATTGATGTGCAGGGTGGTAGAGTGGCAAGTGGGCAAAATGGGTAAATGGGTCAGAAGTAATGGAGTAGATTTGGTAGGTAGTATTCAGTGTTTCAGTGCGCCATGCATCAGGTCAAATCTGGTGAAATTGGGAGTCGGGTCTAATGAGGGAGGAGAGTTGGTGGCATTCGTATCTGGTGTTCTAGTGGGTGAGTCAGAAGGTGTGAAGGATCGGTTGGTAAGGTCAGGTGAGGGACAGAGTTAGAGGATCAGGAGTAGTCCAGGAGTTGAGTATGGAATGTAGGAATGTTTTCTGCCATTCAGGCAGTGGTTTTAATCTGTCTAACCTTTTTCAATGTAGGGAGGTGATTGCGTAGCGGTAATGCCATTGTTATGCCACTAGGCTAGTATTTTGGGAACATGAGCTCAAATTCCACCATGGCAGATAGTGAAATTTGACTTTAGTCAAGGAATCTTAAATTTTAAAAAAAGACTAACCTAATGGTGTCCATGTAACAAATGTTGCAAAAACCCATCGTGTTCACTAATGTCCTTTTAGCAAAGTAAGTCTGTCATTCTCACCCAGTCTGGCCTACAGGTCTACATCATTGTTGCTAACCCTCCCTGCACTCTGGACAATTAGGGATGAGCTATAACGGCTAGCCTTCATGCTCACATCCCATGTTTTTTTTAAAGTTCAGGTAAAATAGTCAAACTGTCTGATATTGTCAGTTCAGAGTCAGAGACTTCTGGGGAAGACAGAAATTGCCCATCAGAAGTTCAGACTTCCGGGAAAATATCTGAAGAGTCATTATGACAGGACTTCTGTGAGAACACAAACTACATTTTGGACTATGGTGATGTCCTACACTTTGGAGACCAGAAAGATCTGGGCCAATATGTCGCTCCACTGATCAGTAAAAGTTCTCAAATTCTTATGTCCTTGCAGGATAATGATGACTGGAATTAGTAAGGCAAGGGAAGGTGGGATTTTAAGAGTAAGATTCCCTTATGATTCAGATGTAATCCCATTGAGATAATTCCAATTTTGTCAGTGCTCAAACGATGGAAAGTATTGGGCCCAATTTTGATTCTGTTGAAGAGTTAAAATTTCTTTTTGAATCAGTTGTTGACTATACTGCACTTGATTTTTCTTTTCTCAATGTCAAAGGAAGGGAATGTTATGAAGTGCACATCGATCAATCACGGTGTATAAATCATTTTGGTATTTAATGTGATCCACTCTTTCAGGCCCCACAAATAATTTTTTTTAGTATTCTCAGCTTAAAACTCAACCTACTTTTTACCCATGGTATGTAATGCTCGCCTTAATGGTCAGCCTACAAATGAATGTTTTAGTTACCAGAACCTTGTAACTGGGTGCAAGGGATCAAGCAGGTGATATCTACTATGTTGTGAACGCATTGTGGAAGTTTAAGGCATGGCCACATCAAGTAGACACCTTGTGACAAACTTGGTGAACATCCACGCCTGTGCCAACACTAGTATTTTTTTTTACATGCATATAATTCAACCCCCAATTTCAGAGGATTATTTCAAGACTTCAAAGCTCAATTTATATCCTAACATCACTGATAATTGTTGACCAGCAGTTTCTATTTTATTTCAGATTTTCAGCACTGCATTTGATGTGAAGTTTTAGTTGGGAGACAACATCAGAAAATCTGGGGGGTTTGTCATTTGTAAGAAATGGAAGTTAAGAAGAAATCTAGAAGAGGCATCAAATCTGTCAGGCTTTGTTAATTAAGTTGTGAGGTAGGACTGAATGGGAAGCTGTTTACACTGGCCATTGAGTTATTAGCTAAAAGGCATAAATTTGAGACCATCCTTAAAAGGGTAGAGGAAAAAGTTCAAAAGTTTGCTTTATGCAGAGTGTTGTTGGAATATAGAATGTTCTGCCAGAAAATGTATTAAAAGTAAAATTCATAATAGTCTTATAAACAGGAAATAAGTTTTTTTTTAATAAGTAAAAGGATATAGGGATAGGGTAGGTGAATTGAAATATGAAACTGGTTCTGACATAGCAGACTGAATGGCCTCCTTATTTACTATTCTACTCTATGTTCCAAGTATAAACTTATTTGCACTGTCAAGAGTTTTGTGAAAACTATTTCTGTTCATCATATACTGTCAGGGAAAAAATATTACTGGGTTACAATCAGTCAGAAAGGGTTAGCCCTGTATTTGCATATTATATAAAGATTATATGTTTTCATTATGTTCAGTGATTGGACAATTTCATTGTAATACTTAATAACTTACAGTTGAATTTCTGCTAATTTCACCTGAGCTTGTTTGCTTGCCTACAAATCTTTATGTTCACTGACGTCCACAATGGAATTTTGCTCAAGGCTACCTCAGGATAGGTCAAAGTCATTTTTGAGGCTAAAAGTCAGCAAATTCTTGATACCAGAATATAACATTTTGATTTAGTACAGCTTTCACCTTATCATCCAGCATGAAATGTTATGCAGCTCATGCTTCATGTGATACGACTTGTGTTGAAAGTATAGTGTTTCAAACTATAAATCAGATATTTGCCTAATAATGTTTTTTTCGCTCCAGAGACCTGAGTTGGAACAATATAGACTTTATTCATCTTGATGCCTTTGCTTCATTACGTTCTTTAAGAAAGTTGTAAGTATTTATAATTAGTGCTTATTAAGTAAGATGTTACACCTGTAGGAGCAAAGCAGAGTTGGCTTCCAATAATAAGAAAACTGTTTAAAATATAACATTGTTACTTTTAAATGAATGTTAACATCCATTTATCTGTAAAGAAACTGCAAATGCGATAAAATACCTATTAAGTGATCTAATTATTATGGTTTCTTGTCAACTTTCCCTATCTCTCACTTCATGCTAGCATTCAACCAGTTTCTGTCACTTGTACAATCTGGAGTATCAAAGGTCTTCTGACCACATTTTGTTTGATCAAATCAGACCATCAGTTTGCACTATCTTCTGTGAATTTAAATTTCCGTGATATAAGTGCTCAGTATTTAAATCACATACACATCAGCGATATTGAAGATATGGGAAGTGATGAATTGAGCAAGGAAGATGGAATTATTTCAAGGCCATGTTAAATTGTTTCTTTTGTAAAATCCTAGCAAAATTTAGAAGAAGCAGCCACACCTCAGAATTCAATTTATGGTTTGATGTATATTTTAAAAAGAAAGTAAAAGCAAAAAATGTTTCATTTAAAGGGTGGCATTCTATAAGTGATCAGACCATTATTTACATGTCATCATAAAGATGGTAATGGTAATCTCGTTGATTATGTACTTCAGATGAATAATCATTGGTGTTGACATAATTGTTCAGAGTGTATATTCATTCTAGGATTATATGATGTGCATTTAAATATCATTGGTCGAATAAACAATTGCTCACAGACCCCTCACCCATTTGGTGTGAACAGGGAATATGGGAGCTCTCCACCATCCTTGGGCACTGATGTTAAAAGGGTGAAAAAAAACTTCAGAGCGGACACAAATAAGACAGCAACTTACAAAACGATTTTGCAATTACTTGAGTAATTTTCACGGCCTTAATTGTAATAGTTAAGGAGAACTGGACTTATCCACTCCTTCCTCACTGCAATCTGACAGCTCAAAATTTTAATCTGAAAGCAGCAAGGACAGGGTGGTCTTTAAGCATGCACCCGAGGCCTTGATGGAATGATTGGAGCTTGATCTGTTTTGACTGGAGGCTGCAGCTGTAAAACGGGGACAGCTTTTTCACCAGGACAAACCTGATGAAAACTGAAGGCTCTGACAGAAAGAGAAAATTTTCAGATTTATTTGTGAGCCCAGAAAGCTTGTTTGAGCTGCACAATGAAATCTTACTCCTCCCACTTTCTGGAGTTCCTCCTTAGTCCCCCTCCAATCACAATCATCCCTGCCTTGTATCCCTTCACCAGTTAGTCATGTGAGTGAAAAACTACCAGTTACTAACGTTTAATACATTTGGGTACATGTCAACACCCAGCCCCACCTACAACATGGAATAGGAGTGGCTGGTGGTACCAAGAGTACTTAGACTTCAGAGGTACAGAGATTTTGCTTATTTAGTTGGGTCTCCCTACTAGAGCCAACAGTCATGGGTATTAGAGATAGTAGGAACTACAGATGCTAGAGAATCCTCTGTGATGGAAAAAGATTATAGTAACTTTCAATAGAAAGGTTTGTGAATAAATCAGGATCTCATGTGCTGTTTGAATTTTTAATTAATTGCAAAATAATCTTTAATTGCAAACCTTAAATATATCTACTTTTAACAGGGATCTGACCTTCAACCAACTTTCTTCTCTTCCTTTGAGTGGTCTAAGTGGATTGACACATCTAAAGCTCAAAGGAAATCTGGCATTATCAGAATCCTATTCAAAAGAGAGCTTTCCCAAGCTAAGGTATTACTAAAACTCAATTCAAGTAATTCAGAATGCTTCATTTCTAGACCTTGAAATATTCATACTCTGGTGCAGAATAAAATAGTAATATTTTCCTTTTGTTAGTGTATACTGTCTATGTAAGTCTTTTACAGAAGTGATATTACTTTAAAGGGACACCATTTTGCAACAATAGATTAGTTCACAAGGAAAAAATTGCTGTATTTACTAGCATTTAGCAAATATTTATAATGTATTTGCAATCTCATGAAAAATACCAATTGGAGGAAACGTTCATGCATGTATTTCTACAGTCAATGCATATCATGATCAGAATTTCCTATTAATTTCATAGTCATACAGCACAAAAAAGCAGTCTCTTCAGTCCAAACACTATGCCAAACATAATCCCAAACTAAATTAGTACCTGCCTGCTCCTGGCCCATGTCCCTCCAAACCTTTCGTATTCATGTACTTTCCTAAGTGTCTTTTAAATGTTGTACCTGGTGCCCACATCCTCCACTTCCTCAGGAAGTTCATTCCACATGCAAATCACCCTCCATGTAAAAATTTTTACCCCTCATGTCTTTCTCTCACCCTCATCTCTCTCCTCTCACCTTAAAAATATGTCCCTTAGTCTTGAAATCCCTTATCCTAGGGGAAAAGTTGTCTACCATTAACCCTGTATATATCCTTCATGATTTTATACTCAAATGTGAATGTGGATCTGGCAATAAAAGTCATGGCAATCATATTAATAACCTGAAATTACTTCTATTCAGTACTGTAAGCAATAATATGGAAAGACTACTTCAGGGAATTCTACATTCTAAAATTATAAGGAACACCAAATTTAAACTTAAAGAACTTTATGTAATGAGATCTGATTCAAACCAAGAAATCCAAGCAAGTAATTTGTTGTGATTAATCATGTCCCTTAATTTATATTTAAACATAAGCAAAAAATGCCAAACTTTGAGGTGAAAGAATTACATTGATGAAGTTGGCTTACTGCACAAGAGCTGCACAACTCATTGTTTGAGAGGCAGTTTTACTTCAAATCATTCCATTTCCACGGGTCTCATAGTTGATTATTGAAAATTTATTAAGGTGAAAAATAGACTCATTGGACATAGAAATGCTAGACGTACTCAGCAGTTCAGGCAACAACAGTGGAGAGTGAAAGAGAATGTATATTTGAGGTCTGTCACCTCAGCGTTACACTCATATACCAAGTGAATGGAGACAAAGGCTGGATATCTCACTCCCAAGTTGGGAGCACAGGTGGGAAACTCACCTGTCCCCAAACCAATTGGAGTTGGGCCAGCAATCCAGGAAGGGATGTCAAGTGCGGAGGCAAGCTGTTTTAAAGGCCTAGCTCATTGCTTTTAATCTTCTTTCCAGTTACAAAAGCAATGTACTGAAAAAAAAAACCCTGTATCAGAATCCAAAATGCAATGGGAGTGGAAGGGGAATCCAGCCCCAAAAGTCTCCAGGCCACTGTTGTTGCTTTCAAGAGTGAATTTGCCAGTTGACCCCACCCCTACCCCGGTTAAAATGAATGAAATGAAATGTTGAGGATTTACTCTTCCAATCACGTGCTGGTTCTCTCCTGTTCTTGCTGCTGATAGGCTCATTATTGCCCTTGACATCAAGGCTGCATTTGACCGAGGATGGCCAAGAAGCCCTAGACTTACTAGGAATCAGCAAAAACTTTCCACTGGTCAGAGTCATATTTAGTAGAAAGGAGCATGGTTGTGGTTGTTGGAGGGTAGGGCAACTCACAGTAGTGTCCTAGGACCTATTAACTTCAGTTGCTTCACCAATAAACTTTCCTCCATCATAATGTCAGAGGTAGGGATGTTCACTGATGATTACACAGTGTTCAATACCATTTATGACTACTCAGATGATGAAGTAGTCTGTGTGCAAATGCAGAAAAACCTAGACAATATCCAGGTTTGGCCTGACAAGTGACAAATAACAAATGACCGTCTCCAGCAAGAAAGAATCCAACCATCACCCCTTGACATTCAAATGCATTGCTATTGCTGAGTCGCGCACTATCAACATCCAGGCAGTCACCATCATCCAGACACTGAATTGGACTAGCCATATAAAAACAATGGCTACAAAGGCAGGTGAGAGGCTAGGAACCATGCTGTGAGTAATTGACCTCCTCACTCCCTAAAGCCTGTTCACCGTCCACAAGGCACAAGTCAGGCCTGTGATGGAATGCTCCCTACTTGCCTGGACAGTTTCAGCAGCACTCAAGAGTATTGACACCATCTAGGACAAAGCAGTCTGTTTGATTGGCACTATATCCACAAATATTTATTCCCCCTGTCGTCAATGTTCAGTAGCAGTAGTGTGTACCATCTCCAAAATGCACTGCAGAAATTCAGCAAGGTTTATCATACAGTACCTTCCAAATCCATGAGCACTACCATCTAGAAGGGCAAGGACGCCAGATACATGGGAACACCATGCTTGCATGTTGCCGTCCAAGCCACTGACCATCTAGATTTGAAAATATATCAGTATTCCTCCAGTGTCACTGGCTCAAAATCCTGATCTCCTACACAAAATGGACTACCGTGGCTCAAGAAGACGGTCCACTCATGCTTTCCATGAGCAAACAGATATAGGCAATTAAAGCTGGTCCTGCCAGCTTGCCAAACTCCAGGTTTGGTTAGCCATAGGCCACATAAAATGCATGAAATCTAATCAACTAATTAGTCTTTTTTGTTAACGTGCATCTCACCTGAAGCACAAGGATATGTATGACTGCATGACATGTTCAGCCTGCTGAAATGTGTACTGTAATATATATTTGCTCAAACAGTTGAACTAAAGATTGTACAAAACCATTTTGAGGATCACTCTTCCAAGCAAATTATCCCTATGCCAATTCCTTAATGCTTTCTAGAAGCACGCCACAAACTGTCATATTCAACTTACATTCTCAGATACAGCTAAGTTAAGAGACATCTGTCCTCAATACATCAGGCTTCCTCATGCTGTTATGGCAGCAATTCGACCAAAAAAGCTATGGACACAATTTTCCTCTCCCTAGAGGTGGAGAGAAGAGAAAATAATCAGGTGAGTTGGCCCTGGAAAAAACACCCCGTCCCCCACACCCCCACACACTCTTCTCCACTTCAGCAGGAAGGTCCATGAGCAACCTTCTCAGCCTGCTGTCATTTGGGGTCCTTAAGTATTCAATTTGTGGCCATTTAAGAGTCTCAACTCACCAGCTCCCTAATCACCTAATTCAATAAAAGACAATAAAATGCATTTCAGACAATAAAAGTGGCTATTTTTCTGACTAGAAACCATGGTGACCCATCGATTCAGTTTGAGGGTGGTGCTCACTTGCTCTAATTTGGGATCACTTGCAGGCAAGGACAAGGAGCAAGAGCATCGTGGCTGAAAGCCACCCGCATGCCCTTGCCTCTGACCTCTCCCCTCAATCACAACATCAAGTAAAGAGTACAAGAGGTACTTAACCTTTCCCCACTGGATCTCCTGAGGAGTAAGCTTGGGCTGGTGAAGTTTAGGACCAAGATGTTGTCAATCTCTGATTAACCAGCAGTGTCTTGGGACCTGAAGCCCCCAATGCACCGAGAAACTCACCCATCAGTTCTTAATAAGCTAATTGTTGGGCATTTGGATGTCATTTCTTAGTTTTGGGGATGGTGGCTTCACCACCATCATACCTAAACCAAAAATGGCAAAATTACACCCTGTGATATTTCAAAGCAACTTTCTGTCTATTAGTTTACAGTAACTCAGCAATTGCAACATAAAAATAATAGTAGATTCAGGGAAAGTACAGTTGTCCCAATTAATGTGTTTTTCAAATTGGCATGGTATTAGTACATAGTGTATTTATGGAAATCAGAGGGGGAAACAGGTAAGATTATTCAACTAAGTCTCACTCTGACAGGAAGAACCATTCACACAGCAATTTAAACATGCAACTGCACCTTTGCCTCTCCAAAAGCAGGATAAGATATATATAGTTTCTAGTTTTACATCATGCAAACAAACTAATGTTGAAACATTACAAGCTCACTGCTGTCTCTGAAAGAATTCTAAATAGTTCTTTTGCTGTCTAATGATATTGTTGTGCATTTAGATTTTATTGTCTTTACAACTTATAAATTAATTCCAAAGTTTGTGTCTTGTATTACAGAGTATTAGAAATGCCATATGCTTATCAGTGTTGTGCATATGGATCCTGTAAAAACAATTACAAGCAGTCTAACCTTTGGGATGCAGAGACTACTCTCAGTGATGATGAAGATGTCCAGAAAAGAACTATGGGAGTTTTTCCTGTCCCACCAGACAGCAACTGTAAGTATAGTAATATTATTCCAGTTGTTGTTATAAAACATTCATAGAGATGCTGGAGAAGATGTGAAGAAGATAGACAAGAATTATAGTGGAACTGGGTGTATTACATATTAGGAGGGGATTGGCAGACTGGGTCACTTTTCTGTTGAAAAACAAAAGACTGAGGGATGCCCCATTAGAGGTTTGCAAAATTGTAAAAGGTTTTAATGAAGTATATACAGAAAGAATAGTCCAGCTATTCCACTTACCATTGGAACTGATTTGATCAATGGTACTCTCCTTTAATGTTATTCACTTACATGTCAGTGCTTTTTCCAACCAAGATTCCAAATCTGGCCTGTCCTGAATGCATTCATAAGAGGAAATCCACTCAGTACAGCAATAGCGTACAGGCCAAGACACATCTCTTAAAAGAACTTAAAGGCACTTTGATGATAACTGAGGAGAGGTAGGCGAGAGTAAGGTGAATAGGTCAGGGGTAATGTACCAGGTAGGTGACTGCAGGGTGCAAAGTGAGAGAGATAGGTAGGCTGCTAGTCGGGAGAGACATTTACAGCGCCAGGTGGGTGTTTATGATAAGGTGGCTTCAAATCTGCCTGTCAGTCAGGTGGTTGTGCACAGGTGTCATGAGCTATGGTCACGGTGGTTAGTTCTTGCCCCCAGTAGCCAGCCTTGTAAGGCACCCAGATCTTCAAAAGCACCAGGTACACAAGAGTGCTGTAAAACATACAAATATTCAAATCACCTGAATATTAAACAAATGAAATGCTTTCCTGTTGATCAATTCTGCTGCACTGCGACACTGAGTGTGTGCAGTTAATAGCACCTCAGGGAACCCAGCGATGTTTCTGAATGCAGCTGCCCAGACTGCAGCACTGACCTACTTTTGGGAGAACACACTGAACTGGTGTGACTGTGCCCAGATGGCATTGATCATTGTCCTAGTGCACTTGTGGGGGCGCAACTGACAGATCCCACACAGGTCATCCGTTGCTCCCTTGAAGGATCCAGTCAGGCAACAATGACCTTCACGACCACCAGGAGATGATGTCCTCCTATTCCTGGATGAGACTCAAGGGGCCAAGTGGTCTATTTCTGCTTCTAGTTTATATGCTCATATGATGGTCAATTCTGTTAAGCTCTATTCTCCCAAAAAGTGACCATCAGGTCCCATTCAGCATCCCACTCCATTTAAACTCTGTGTCCCAGGACATACAGAGCCTGCATCAGCACTTGTTAATCCCCAGGAGATGGAGTTGAGGCTAAAAAGCCCTGGGCCTCCTGCACATCCTGGGGCTGTGTGGCTGTGACCTTTCCCTGAAATGGGTGCTCCTCATCATCGGCCTTATTGCTGCTCCTGGGATTGCTGTTAACCCTACTCCTCCTGCATTCTCCTTCACATTCTTAGGAAGGCAATTGCAGTGACCAACATGCCACCAGTGGCAGAATCCAGGACTGTCAATGGAAATGACCTAAAATGGAACTGAAGAAGCAAAAGTGTTTCTCAGACCTCAGTTATTGGTGAAAGTAATAACTCAGGAAACCTCACTGGAAAGGAACATCATTTATTGTTGAACACCATGTTCGAGCCACGACTCTTGGCATATGTAGCGTAGTCCCAGCCTAGGATAGACACTTCTGGGTCTGCTTTTTAAATTTTATTTAATCTATTTTTCAAATCAACCCGTTCAGAGATGTTATTACACACCTCTGGAGCAGGTGGCACTTGAACTTGGGCATCCAGGTCTAGGGGTAGGGACACCACCACTATGCCACAAGAGGACCCCCTTGGGTTTGCTTTATAATCTTTGAACCCATTTTTCCAATCAACTAGTTCAGAGATGTTATTACACACCTTTGGAACAAGTAGGACTTAAGCCAGGCCCTGTGACTCAAAGGTAGGGATCCAACTGAGGAGTTCCAGTTGGGCAGGCCATTGCCCATTACCAAGTGAACTCATACTCAACGAGCTCCACATGGGGATTAATTAGTGATTCCCTTTGGGCCTTGTAGGAGTTATCACAATAGCATACTCTGCAGCTGAGGGCTGAGCACACTCCTCCACACAGTGAGCTATGCTGCACTTGAATAATGAGGGACATGTCTCTATCATCCATCCACGTTCAGTCACAGTGCGCAGCAACTTGGTGAAGGTGCCATACCAACTGAGTGCTTATTGAGAAAGGACCACCTACAGTGCTTTGACACCACGCCAACCTAGGATTTATACTAAACACTCAGCTTCTCAACACATTCAGTACAACCATTGTCATATTTACCTTGTTAGATTGGGAACACACAGATCCCTTGGAAGTTGGATGCAAAGTGGGTCACCTTCAATCTGAATTGATCTTTTGTAATGTTATTGCTGCTAACTTGCACATTATTGAGATGCCCAAGTTCAGTTTACAAGCTCCAATGGCATGTTGCAAGTCACTTTTGCAATCCACCTATCAAACTTTGCTGAGGCCCCTGGAACTGTTACATAAGCAGATAAAGATATGGAGCTGAAAGTTCAGAAAGAACAAGTAAGCCTTGGCTCCCTTGGTGAACATGCTAAACCCATGCCCCGAACAGAAAAAAAAAATGCTAGGTTAAAGCAATGATCCTCAAATATTGCTACCAGCTCCTTTCATATCATTATTGGCAAGATACCAACCTAAATCCCACCTTGTCTGTTTTTTCCCCCTTTCATGTAGGGCCAACTCCTTGACATTTTCTCTATGTTTCTTCAGACTTATTTCTTCCCTGTTCCATTGTATCTTTAGATTTATATCCTCTGACTACAGCAGATTTCTGACAACTTTCCAGATAGTTCCCAATCTTCACTCCCTCCCTACCCCTCCATATTTAACCCTCCCTCACTTGCATGATTTTGCAAGTGACACTCCCTACTGGAAACTCCTGTAATCACATAGTCACAGTTTATGATCAAAACCACGGTAATGATAAAATGATTATGCGTCAAAGGGGTCGCGTTTCGGGAGAACAGAGTTTATCAGAGTTGACCTTTATATGAACATACAAACTAGAAGCAGAAATAGGCCACTTGGCCCCTTGAGCCTGCTCCACCATTCAATATGATCAGAACTGACATGATGATTCCATATTCCCACTTAACCCCAATAACGTTGCATATCTTGCTTAGCGAGAATCTATCTACCTCTGCCTTAAAAATATTCAAAGACACTGGTTTTTGAGGAAGAGAGAAAAAACATTCTCCTTTCTCTCTTAACTGAGTGACTGCTTATTTTTAAAGAGTGACCATTTAGCTATGGATTCCCTCCTTTCCACGCCAACCCTGTGAGGACTGAATGTAATTTATGTTATGAAAATAGTGAATGTTGTGTTTTTTTGCTGGCTTTGCTAAAATTTTCATGAAATCATCTGCTAGCATCATCTTTTACTTTCAAAAATATATAGTTTACCTGGATATGGATGACTTCCAGTTAGATGTGGACGACTCTAAACTACATCCCAGTATTCAATGCACACCTGCTCCAGGTGAGTCACCAAAATGCTTGCAACACTCCAAAAGCAAAAGTAGTAAATGCAAACTGAAATACCTAGTTTCAGATAAAATAGCAACAGTACCCAAATATAGAAGACACACCTCAACTTCTGACTAATCCCATTTTTGCTGGTAGAAGAAAGACGGATGGCTATAATTCCCGTTTCCTCCTATAGTCTAAAGATGTGCAAGTTAGGTGAATTGGCCATGCTAAATTGCCCAGTGTGTCCAGGGATTTGTAGGTCAGGTGGATTAGCTATGGGAAATGAAGGGATGGGGTAGGGGTGGGTCTGAGTGAGATGCTCTTCAGAGGGTCAGTATTGACTTGATGGGCCAAATTGTCTGCTTCCCCACTGTAAGGATTCTGTGATTCTAATGAGTTCATGAAGGAAAGGCGCCCAAACTCAGTAAGTGCTGAGTTCAAACAGACACCATTTTGATGGTTGCAAGGGCCTTAGTCCACAAGGTGGAGGCTACCAATTTGTAGACTAGATGTAAGTGCTCTTAAAGGGTGAATAAGGTCTGTTTAACTTTCATGACCTGGTGGTTTAAATTATCCTGTTTAAATTGGTTGCAGCTGTCAATGATTGTTTAAAAACAAACTGCTGGTTCAAATAGATGGCATAGTTTTGTTTTAGCAGTCCTATTAGATTTGTTCATTAATATGTATCCAAGGGCTATTCATTGTGAATGTTTGGCTGAATTACAAAACACTACAATAATCTCAGCAGGATTTTTCTGAGTTCACAGTTTGATTGGCAGCTTGAAGAGACTATTAGAAAATTAAAGGATTCAATATAAACAAAAGCTAATTTGTTTTTTTTAGACAAATTCAAAACTTAAGATTTGAAAGCTGTAATAGTTTCAAGATTTAGATTTCTAGAAGTTTATTTTATTTCATGTTCAGATGGCTCCTTAGCTCTGCCCTTAGTGGATACTTGTTGGGTGACTATGGAATTGGCATACTTGAGTACAATGTGGAGGGCTGAGAAATGGGTGGATTGTTGTCATGAGATGGCATTCAGTTGAGCTATAAAGCATGTAAGTTGAAACTAAGTTGGCATGCAAGTTATGTTGATCTGTCAGGTGGCTGGGGATGTGAGTTAGAGTGGCTAAAAATACTTAAAGCAACTAGGACCAAGTTCCAGGCAATCAAGCTCAGACTTCTAGCCAACCTGCATCCATAACCTGTTTCCAGTGTTGGCAGGCCATATTTATCCTGCATCTATCCTGAAAACCCATGAATCGTTGTACTTTTTAACCAAAAGAGTTCCAATGATTGGAAAATTTCCGGACCTGAGCTATCGATCTATGTAGACAAATCTCAGCCCATATTCTAGCTTCAAGTAGAAAATATGAAATTTCTGCAACCTTCCACCACAAATGTGATTTTTAAAAGGTGGTTAAAATATGTCAACCAAAAAATGCAACAAACTGAGTAAAATAAATTACAGAGATAACAAGCATGGGGCTGGATGAACACAGCAGGTCAAGCAGCATCATAGGAGCAGGAAAACTTGACGTTTCGGGCCTAAACCCTTCATCAGAAATCAGCATCTGCAGTACCTTTTATCTCTAAAATAAATTACAGATAAGTTTGCATTCTTATTTCAGTATTTCTAACATTACATTGTTAAAATCATTGCAGGTCCATTTAATCCATGTGAATATCTTTTCGAAAGCTGGATAATTCGCCTTGGAGTTTGGGGCATAGTTCTTGTCTCTGTGATATGCAATGGACTAGTCATCGCAACTATATTTGCATCATCCAGCTATCTATCTCCAGTGAAGTTTGTGATTGGTCTGATAGCAGGAGCCAATATGTTGACAGGGTTGTACAGTGGCACCTTAGCAATTGTTGATGCAATGACTTTTGGGCAATTTGCAAAGCATGGTGTAAAGTGGGAAACTGGCTTGGGCTGCAGAATAACTGGATTTGTGTCCGTATTTTCCTCAGAAGCATCCATACTGTTCCTGACTCTTGCTGCTGTCCAGTGCAGCATTTCTGTGTCTTGTGTCCGTGCTTATGGAAAGTCACCATCTTTCAGTAGTGTGAAAATTGCTGCTTTTTGCTGCATGGTACTATCATTTGGTGCAGCTGCACTGCCTCTGTTCTCAGTTGGAGAATTTGGGACTTCACCTCTTTGCCTCCCGTCACCTATTCCCGATGGAAAACCTTCCACTCTCGGTTTCATGGTGGCTCTAATCATGATGAATATCCTTTGCTTCCTTGTTATAACTGGGACATACACCAAACTTTACTGTGACCTAATGAAAGGTGAATTTGACAGTATCTGGGATTGTGCCATGATTAAGCATGTAGCTTGGCTAATCTTCACCAACTGTATCCTATATTGTCCTGTGGCCTTTCTCACATTTTCTTCCCTGCTTAACCTTTTCTTAATCAGTCCGGAAGTAATTAAATCAATTCTGCTGCTGGTCCTCCCACTGCCTGCTTGTTTAAACCCTTTGCTTTATCTGTTATTCAACCCACATTTCAAAGAGGATCTCCGCATTCTCCGTGAGTATAAATGGCAGAAAAGGTGCCGATCAAAACAAGGCAGCATAGATTCCCTCACTTCAGAAGACATGGACAAGCAGTCATGTGATTCCACCCTAGCACTGATGACCTTTGCGGATAATGAAATCATTCTTGATTCAACTGATGGCCTTGGAGTTCTGTCAAGTCATCGTAAGATGATGGAGGCCTATCCATTTCCTCCTGTAACTCTAATTCCATGCCAACAGAGGAAAGGCAATGGTAAAGAAGAGAGCTACTCAACACAACAGTCTTTCCTCACTGATGAGGAGCTCTTGATCACTTCAGAGAAAACGGAGCAAGCTCACAACAACATTCAGATCAACTTTTATCCAACCAAAGGACCTTCCTTTACATCTCATGTATAAATATCTGAACTAAGTAATCCCAAGAGAGGCACACTCCCTGGGAATTACATAATGAAACAAAGAACTGGATGAGTTAACATCGAACAGCTAAATGGGATTAAAATATTGGCAACATCTATAAGTAGCTGTTCAATCATTCAGCAAAGAGGAATGCCATAGATTTAGGTAAAATAAATGATGGTCAGGGGTAAGTTACAGATATGAACTGGTCTTCAGAAGGTTTGTGGCTAGTAAGTGTGTGAATAGCAAAGTTACACATATGAGCCTAAAACCAATGAACCACTTATTTTATAGGCTTATTAAAGTCACTGTACAATGTTAAGAAATAATGTCTTTCACAGTGTTGATTTCATTAAAGGGAAAATTCATTAGCACTTGAATCATGAGACTCCTAATGATCCAATGTAAATGTATACCATGTTGAAAACGTGAATGGAATTTGATGGCAGCTTGCTGAGTTATATGACAATATAATGCCATATATACTCTTCATTATATTTTTACACTATTAAGTCTTTTGGTAGATTTGACAAATTACAGAGGGCAGATAGTTGAATTGTTCATCTCACATATTATCATTTGCAGATAGGAAAGCATGAGTACATGATGGCTTTCAAATACTGATTTTTTTTATATTTGATATCTTGGTAGAAGTGAATGTTAAATGACAATAGAAATATATTTATTACAATAGAAACTTTCTGCATAGAAACACGACAAAGCCTACATTTCTGTATAATTGGACAGCACAACAAATGATGTATAGTAAAACTACCTCTTACTAGTACACCATATATCCTTTTACTGACAAAAAGTCGCTTTTTATAAGAATTGTTTAAACTGCTTAGTTGTAAAAATATAGAAAGTTATTTGGATGTACATATACATGTACTGTACTCTGTTTTTAAGAGGCTAAACTTAGCAAATTTATGTCAGAGTAAATAATTCTTGTCATATACTTGCTTTGTCATAAATTAATGTATTCAGAGCTCTCCATTGCATTTTTATTCTTTGTTTCCATTTTTTTTTGTTTAACTGTAGAAATTAAGGCAAGCAACAACAAGGCTTAAATGGAGCAGCATGCTATTTACCTTCTAAAGTACTTGTAGATAAAATAAAGCTTTAACCAACAGCAATGCTGGTCTCTTAATACACTGATTTAATTTAGTGTTATGTTATTCAGGATCTTTCCTGTATTCTAATCAAATCTATCAATGCACTAGGCGAAGTTGTTAATATTATTTTGTCACCAGACAATGCTTGTTGTTGCTGGCTAAGATACAAAAATATTTCCAATGATCAATTGTTTTTATTATTATAATTAAATTGAATTTGATAAAAGGGAATGAAATGACATATTACTCCAATCTGGCCAGTTTTCTTCACTTTGAGTGTAAACAATCATGCACTAATGTATGTCTAATATAAATGTTTCCTGCCCTTTGTTATGTCCACAATATAAGTAGACTGCTGGGTCAGTCATGTTGCTAACCCACTCAATATGAAAACAATCCACGGTCAATATAGTTTATAATCTGCATCAGAAATACAATGCACGGTGAATTAACAGTGTGAGAAACTATGTAATAATAAAATGACTGAGTTGTTCTTTAAAAGGACATGCCACTCACTGTTCCACTGAAAGAGGAAGGAATGCAGAGTTCCTTACTGCATGCAGTGAAATTTCCCTAAAAATACACCTGTTCTGAAGAGATCATAGGATCTGTGTTCCACAGCATTTCTGGCATGTGACATCTTAATTTCATTAAGTCCTTCAATTTGCCATAGTATATTATCATGAATTATTGACAATAAATAGACATTAGAAAGTTAAGGTATCAATTATAAACTAATTAGTGACAATGTTTTAAATAGTTTGCACTAACTCACCAGACAATTATAATGCACATTTACAGATAAATTCACCATTGCTTGTTACTAACAGAATCAGACTGCAGTGTTACAAACCTGTCTGTGACCTGCAATTCCTTTTGAGGATGGCTATCTGTTGGGAACATGGCTTTTGCTTCAGATGCTCATGGGATTTAAGAGGGATTGATAAAATGATTGAAGGTCAAAATATCACTTGGTATGGGAAATGGCATGAAGGTAGCTACCTAATATGTGTTGTAACAAGCGTATTAAGCTGAATGGCTAAATTCTGTGTTGAGATTTATCTGATTCTCTGAACTGTTTCTCTCTTTCTGCACTCGTGTAGTCAGTAGCAACAATAATCTTAAACTGATTACTGTCTGGGCCACATTACATATAAACTTACTTACTGAACCTCTTCTGATGCATTCACTTCCATTTCCATCAGATACAGAAATACATCAAGTCTAATTGGGATTAAATTGTCAATATTCAGCTCTGCTGCTCAATGAGATGCCCTGTAACAGTGAAGGTTCTCAACATCATGTTATGAGCAAATTACTGTCTTATCCCACAGCTTAAGCACTGCTGGTATAGAGGGAGTACTGGCATGAATGACTATTGGCTCAAGCTTTATTGTTGATAAAATGAATGTGTGGGCAGGACAAGTAGGATAGTTAAATACAAGTTTAATTTTTGTGGGCTCACCTAGTAGCTGGCCAATTTATCCAATGAGTAAATTGGCCTGAGGTTTGATTCCTGTCTTGTCTATTTGTCTAATTTTAACAACACAATCCTAGGTATTCTTGAATTAACTTTAAGCACCCCTGAATGGGTAAGAAGTGAAATTGTTCAGGGTTCAGACTCCTGATTACTATCCAGGAAATCTTGTTGCAAGTGCCTATGTTTGCAGATATTGGAGGACAGGAGAGTTGAGTTCATTTGCGATCGCTTGTCACAATAAAATAGTCTCTTGTCATTTACAGTCCATGCCCATGTTTGTATAACAACCACTTGGTTAAGCTACCAGAAGATATCGATTGTCCATGGAATTTTAGGCCAATAATTAACCTTCTGTCAGCAGAAACTGGTACACAAAACAAAAAATCTAGAGAAGCAGTGATTGAATTTTATTTTGACAATTAGGAGTAGATTTTCAACTGCAGCTGAGCTCTGTTCAGGGTGATGAGGTTTGTTGTGAAATCAGGAAACAAAGTGGAAAGAATTTTCTGAATGATCTACAGTGCTCACAGATGCAGATTGCCTTTAAGTGAGGTTTCCATGCTTGGCTAGGTCAATTGACAGACTGAAGCTACTTGAGGCAGGAGGACATTTTGGTGTCAAAGTCTACAAAATCAGATAGGTGGAACTGTAAGAGAAATAATGTGGAGTGGGGATGTGAGTCTGAATCACACACTGAATTCAAGAGGAGGATAAATATCACAGATGGAGTTTGACAATAATTCAAAGGTAGGAGCCAATTTTGGTTATTGAGTCACCAATGCACAGATCGTGGTGGATACTTTGGACTCAGAGGAACCACACTGTCCTTCCTGGTCCAAACTCTGCTATGAAGGTATATACCTTGTAGAATTCACTTATTTCAAGTTGATAAGTTGCCAGTAGCCAAGAAATTGAAGCCACCAAGAGATAAAAGTGGAAATTTGAACTAGAAAGCATGAAAATTTGTGATTATATTGAAGTGATGAATCTGCTTTCTCTGAGCAACTTGGTAGCCCACCTTTCATTCCTGCCTCTGTTAAAACTGAACTGGGTAGATTAAGGAGGACTTGTTTCTTAGCATCTTAGCACAGCACCAATGTACCCATTTTTGAGAGTTAAAAATCAGCCTTTCCTTCTAATTATGGGTGAAAAACTCCCTAAATTTGATTCTAACTAAGCATCTCCGAAATGGTCAGAAAAGGACACGTGCTTTGGAATGTATCTTGTAACTTTTAAAATCACAGATCAGAAATCTAGATTTTATGTAAGGATTGAGCCAATATGTTTATCTGAAATATGCTACAACTTAATGAAGACCATGGTTAAGTGTATTCTTGATGAAGAAGATTAATGGAGATTCTGCCTGCTATAGCACCAATGTGGGTTTATGTCCCAAAAATATTCTTTACATTTTATCTACATCAATTGCATAAAGTTTTATTTCTTCTCTCAGCTACTGTATTGCTGGATTGGACATTTCCACAAAGGTTCAAGTGCACAATTCATATGCTTAGTACTTAAAAAGAAGTTAGCTCTACATTTTCCACAGAGAGTGACTAATAAGGATGTGATATTTTAATTTTTTTGACTGTGTGACAACTAAGTGGGAGGGCAAATAATTTATTTACAAGTTTCCATCTTTTTTTGAGCATGGTACAAAGCAGCTTATGAAAACATCTCAACAGTGACCCAATTCAGATTGCCTTGCTCTCCTTCCTCCACTGTGGGAAGTTGCTTGGACTCGAGCTTCATTGTTGATGATCTCACAAAACTACCTTCACCAACACTTTTGCAAATTCAATTTAACAAATGGTGAAGATCTCAAGTTGTTCCTAATAGAACAACTTGTACTATATTAATCAATGTTTGCATTTTATTCCAATCCAGTAACCCACCTTCCACTATTTTGTTCCCATTTTCTTTTATCGCTTGTCTTCATGGGAAACTCATTACAAAAATCAGATGTTACTCAGTGTTACTCAAAATCTTATTCCCTGGTATCTACCATGCAACTCTGAAGCACTCACCAGCTGAAACTTAGTATTTTCTGCAAGTGAATTCCTTTCTGTAAATAATGATATCTACTCAATGTCTACCTACCAGATCAATTTAAAATTGGGATCTAAGTCACCTGTGTCTGTGTTCCATCAATCATACCCGCTTCAACTTTTTAAAGCATGTTGCTTATCAATGTGAATGCTATCAGTATGGAGAAACTGAGCACTTTCCTACATTAGGCATGCAAAATCAGGAAAATGTATTTCTAAAAGAAGTGCCATATGAATACCAAATCACACATGAAATATGCAATGAAATGCTCTCCACTTGCCTGGATGGATGCAACTGCAACAACACATAAGAAATATGATGCCATTCAAGCCAAAACATCCCAATGGCACCTATCAATCAGTATTCAATCATTCTCTCTGCTATTAACATATAGCAGCAGCAGTGAAGATGCGCTACAGCAGCTCACCCAGGTTCCTTTGACCACACTTTTCATATGTGCAATCTGTACCATCGAGCAGGGCAGGGGCAGCAGCTACTTGGGAGTACACCAGATTCCTGTCCAATCCACTCACCATCTGACTTAGATCTATATCAGTGCTCAAAATCCTGGAATTCCCTTCCTAGCAGCAGTATAGGTGTGCCTGCACACCCCCATGGGGCAATGGTTTCATGCTCAATTAAAACTTGGTTGTGCTTGCCAAAATGTTTCATCTAAACTACTGCAGTTAGTAAAATTCAAAAAGCTTTCTTTTGTCAGTTTGTGAATGAATTTGCTTCTTGATTCCAGATATGAAAGGACAGCAATTTGCAAGCATATAGTGACAATCCATTCCTCGAGAAATTCTTGTTGAACTGAAGCAAGTTAAAGATTATGAACAGCTATCAAATATCTCAGTTTTTTTTTATTTGTTGCCAGTATTTACACTGAATATTCCAACGTCATTTAATAAAGGAGTCAATAGATGTAAACTATTGACAAAAATGTCCACCAACGCAATTTCAGAAGGGCACTTTATTCTGCTTCCCCACCCCTCCATGATATTTCTACTATCACCAAGAGCTATCCTTGATGCCAATTAGATTATACTATTAATTTGCAATCATGTAATTACATAACAGTATCCCCACGGAGAAGGTCATATTATGGCATTTTGCAAGAGGAAGAAATTGAGGACATGGAAATTTAAGGCACTGACAAAAAAATTGAATTTTGCACCAAGAAGGCAGTTATTACAGAGAAATTTTCATAATGTTATACCAACAAGGACTTAATGTCTGGAATCTAGCTTCTAACATTGGTGTATGGGGAATGTCCAACTCAAGCAGAACTGAGCAAGGTAAATTGAGACCATCAAGAACTTTTAGAGCAAAAGGAGGACCTCCAAGGTGATATGATGGGAACTTGGACTACCATGAAAGGAAAGACTGGACTCTTACTTATGCAGACATCTTGATTAATTTATGAATGGTAAATGTTGGGGACATGTGACTTCCAAAACTTATTCCCTTCTAGATGATCTGGCTTACTAGTTTGAAATAGGTCTTAACCCAGATCTTAAAAACTAAACTAATGCTCCAATCAAATTATGCTTTCTACAAACATTCTTTTTCTAATGAGTGTGTTGCTGAACATTATATAGACAAAATAATAGACATTTTAAAAATAAACTTTTGATGTTAGTGGAGATATAAGGAACTCTCCTTTCATTAACTCCTAAAAGTACGGCCACCATCTGCCAAAACTGATTTGCAGAATATGGAGATGACTTAACATAAAGCCCACTGAGGTCAGTAATAGTTGGACATTTCACCTTTCCATTTCTTTCACTGGTTGATTATGCAGGGAGACCTTATCCATTCCAAGAAAGTATGTCAATATTAAGCCACCTATTGCCCTGTAAACTGGATTTACTGCTAAAAGAGTAACTATTATGTTGTGTTAGCATTGAAAAGTAAAGTTGCCTTCTCAGCCATGTGCTTGCGTGACAGTAACCCACTTCAGTTTCTACAACTGTGTCTTGCACTCCATCTGAACCTAGGGTTGGGTTACATTAACACAAATTGCAAATGTGTAACACAACCAACCTAATTGCAAAGCAGTGTACACTCTGGTTTAAGCCATAGTCTGTGCTTGAAGTTTTACCTCCCACCCCTCATATTCAATCGCCAATACATTTATCTGCCCTGTATATTTATGGCAATTAAAACCAGACACCAAAAAAGGGAAGCAATAGGGGAAGATCTTTTTTAGAAAATGTCTGAAGGTTAATCTAATCATTATTGGTATTGTAACTGAACCATATGATTATTACACCACTGTAAGTTCTACTCTTTAGATTTAAAGCAACAAAAGGAAAACAGCAGCTTGTTTTAATTGAGTTTTATCCAATTTAGTTTACTGGCAAAGTTTCCTGTCTGAATGGTTTCTTCCAGAAGAATGCCACTGGTATTCAAGTAGTGTGTGGTCTCCATACTTTTGTCCCACCAGTAGACTGATTCAATTTGTGGCACTACCATCTAAGCCTTGCGTACGAACTGGATGATGTTCACTTCTGTGTCTTATTTTTCATGTGTGTGGCATTCGGATGGAAGTAATTTATCTACAGCAGTCATAGCTATACCCAGTCTCCAACTAAATGATCTGCACATCACCCTTGCTATTATTTTGTGGCTTCCTGCTATTGATACATTGGAACATCACTTCCCCTGTAAGTGGTCACCATCTGGTCTCAGTCAATGGGCAATTTTCCAAAAGGAAGTAACAAATATAATACACAATTAATGACTTACAAAGCTCATTTATTTAATTCAGGTATATATCAGGTATGCTGCAGCCACTCAATATATGTGGGTTTTTCACTTAGCAGTTAATCCAAGTTACAGATGTTTACAGGAAGAGTACCAGTAGCAGGAGCAGAAAACTCTATATCAATGAAATTTGAAGGGATTTGGGCACCTGAAGAAAAGTAACATAACAGCAGCTCCTTAGCACAATACTGTCAGTGCTATTTTATTGCCCAAATTGTAGAAGTTCATATGTCCAGACTTCTAGAGCTAGACTTGCCAGACGCTATTTTGATGCCAGAAGTATCGACTGGAAGGGTGTAGAAAGGTAAATTGTGGCTTCAATCTAACACCAGTGCTACCATTTTAGATGTTATCACTCCAGCTTGATTCGCCATTTTAGCATGCGTAGCTGAGCACGTATTCTGCAGCAGAAAGGATCCCCCAATATTAGCAGCATTAATGAAAGGGATCATCAAATACTTTCAGGTTAGTTACTTATTGTTTTATACAGGCTGTTGTGGTTATTGGAGTATTTGATGGTCTTAGAGTGTTGTGGCATTGGCTGAACGGTTTTGTCTGAGATTCCATATATATACTTTCTTCCAGATACGCATTTCTTTTGGATTATATTTAACAGTCAGAGTTGGCACAGACCCCAACAAACTGCAGGAAGAGGGAGGAGAAGGAGAAGAGTTCTCAACTGAAAGTTATTTCCTTCCACGGTACATATGAAGCAATTCCCTGTCCTGAACCACAGTAAGGAATGTGTCAAATGACTGCTTCACCAAGGACATCCTTGCTGAACTCCACCACCCTGCTGTAGAAACACTACCACCTCAAAATTGAGTTAGAATACCATTGACATGGGAGTAGAGGTGACTGTGCTGATAACTTTAATACAGCTGGTTCCTTCTAGACTGGAGTAGGCAATATTCTGTCATATCACCCAATTTGCAGAGGTCACTGAGGGTCTTTATTAGAAGAGATTTCATTCTCTTTTACCAGAGGGAGGCTAGCAGAGTGTGCTGTTGGCTTTTCAAGTATTGTGGGCTACTTCATGGGCTACTTCAAGTCACAATTAGCCAAATCAATATGCAGGTTATGCATATTAGCTCTGTTGTATGCTGCTAAGTATGTATTGCTTCAGTCTGAGTTTCCAATACATCATTCAGGTGCTGAATGACTTCTTGTGCTGCAATTGTAGCTAAGAGACCAGCCATCAGCTTTTGCAAGATATATGACCTGTATACATGTGGCATTGACCATCATTTACACAACAGACAAGAAGGTCTATGCAAAACCATATTCCAAGTTGAATCCCAACTCTTCCACGCTGTTTCACAGTGACATCGAGCTTTCTCACAGGTTTGTCATGGACCAAGCACTTCAGTATGCAAATCCATAAGCCAATCGTCTGAAGGATAACCTGTCAAAGTCTTCATCTGGTTGTCTGCAGTTGAACAATATGTGATTTCATCCGTTGCATTATACTTGCCTTTGCTCAGGCTGTAGTCCAATTCTGTTTAGTTTCTTACCATGTGCAGATCCTGCCTCTTAAGCAACCTCCTTTAAATCACTATTTGAGTAATGATCACGAGTGTGCCAGTAAAGATAAGTGTTTTTATCATCATTCTGTAATTTCATCACTGCCTGACATGATATTGTTTTGGGGTACCTGAAAGGAGACGAGCTGCAGTGAGGGAGAATGGCAAGTGAGAAGTGCTCCTTGCATCGTTTGAAGCTCGGAAATCAGAGGGGATTGTGAGCATGCTGTCACCTTCAATGATTTTAGCCCACCATTGGCCATGGTTGCGCCAAAGATGATGGCTATTGACTCCTCCATTGTTTTGAGGATGTACAACTGCACGTTTACTGAGTCGGTTAGCATCTTCTGCTGGCAGTTATATGCTACCTTGTGAGAGAAAAGGGTTTCATTGAGTGGGGCCTAATAGAAGGGAAGAGAGGCACACCCCTAGCACAGCTTCTGCCAGGGCTCTCAACCTTGTGGCCCCAGGCCCTTGACCCAAGCACAGTGTCCCCACATCTAATCTGAGTACACTGTGTCCCTTAAAGCTCTGGGTCCTGCTTATTAAGCTATGTTATAAAGCACCGCCTTGGACTCTGGTACAATATGATTGGATGATGTGGCTGCCATGGTTGAATATTTGTGGATTTGAGGCCTGAAGTTGATGTGTGTGAGAATAAAGTAAAGATATAAACGTCAGGCGTGAGTTGTGATTGATAGAGATTGTTTGCAGGCCAGTGAAGGAAAAGCAGTGCAGTGAATAGTGTGTGAGGTGAGTGGTATGGTTGGTCCAATGTGGCACAAGCACAAAGAATGTTAGACAAACTCAGCAGGGCCACAGCATCTGTGGAGAAAGGATTAATGTTTTAAGTCTAGCATAACTCTTCTAAAGAATCTGTTCTGAGTCATTCTTTTGAGGTCATTCAACTTCTTGTGACTTTGTATCCAGATGGTCAAGGATGGACACCTAGTACTTCTGTTAGGTCTCACTGCCTTCATACAGTGGGTCTGGATGGCCTCCCATGAGTTCATTACATCTTTTCTTTTTGTACCTCTGGCTCCTCTGACCCTCTGGCTCAGTCATGGAAAATATCGGTGTCCACTCTCTGCCATGTTGTTCCATTAATTACCCCAAAAGTCACATTTAGAATGATGCCCAGCATCTGCTCCAGCCACAATCACCCTCTCCTTTAAAAGAAGTTTGAATTTGAGTAGCAGAGGCTAGCTTTAACTGTGCTGTTAGCAATCTCTGCACTTAGTTTTGGCTTCATGCTACAATCATTAACATTAGCAGGCAGCACAGAGTTTGTGTGTAGCTTGCACTGGAAGCACTCGACATGAGCACACTTCCATCAAGACCCTGTCCAAGTTCACAACCAATTTATTTTATAGCCTGTGGAAAGACTATAGTCTGTGGAAAGACAAACTTCCCAGCATTTGACAAGGCTGCAGATATTGAGAAAATAAGTTATGTGGGAGAATAAAGGAAAGGGAACATCACACAAATTCTATAACTCAGTTCAGTTCAAATAGGTACACCAAAAGTTTGCACATTTTAAGATATCCCAAGGTTTTTCACAGGACTGTTATCAAACTAAATATACAACAGACCTTAATGTGACAGATTATCTAAAACCTAGCTGAATAGGTAAGATTAAAAGTTTTTTTTATAAAGGAGGAAATAGAGGTGGGGAGGCAAGAAGGCTTAGGGACAAATATCGGGGTCTTAGGGCCCAGACAACTGAAAGTAAATGGTTGATCAATGAAATTTGGGAATGGTCAATATGCTAGTATTGGCAGATCATGCAATCATAAAAGGTTTTGGATCTGGACGATACTAGAGATACAAATTTTGCAAGTCTGCACAGATTTGAAAACAAGAATTTTGAATTTTGAATTCAAGATCAGGAGATAATCCTCTGCCACTTCCCTATAATCCTACACATTGTTTCTATTTAAATAATCAGCTAATGTCCTCTTGAATGTTTCGATTGAACCTGCCTCCCACATCTCCAGGCAGTGCATTCCACACCCTAACCACTGGCTGTGTGAGAAAGTTCTTTCTAGCTTCACATTGGCTTCATTTTCAAAAGATTTAAAACTGTACCATCTGGTTCTTGATACTTTTACAATCAGGAACAGTCTCTCACTATCAACTCTGTCCAGACCCTTCATGATTTTGAATACTTCTATTAAGAGTCCTCTTAAAAGTCTCCTCTGCAAGGAAAACATTCAATTTCTCCAGTCTATCCACATAACTGAAGTTTCTCTTCCCTGGAACCATCCTGGTAAACATCTTGTAATCTATCTCCAATCCACATTCTTCCTAAAATGTGGCACCTAGAAATGCATAGAAAACCTCACTGTGGTCTGACCACACCAGTCCTGTATCAATTCACTAAATCTTCCTGCTCCTGTACACTATGCCCTTATTAATGAAACCTAGAATATTGTCTATTTTATTAACTCTCTGCCTATCCTGCTACATTTAGTAACTCATTCCTGCGTACACCCAGGTTTCTCTACATTTGCAACCCATTTAGAATAATACCATTTATTTTATACTGCTCTCCATGTTCTTTGTCCTTTGATGTATTACCCCCATATTGAACTTCATCTGTTACCTAACTGTCCTTTTGAACTCTCCTCTCAGTTTACAACACTTCCAAATTTTGTGTCATCCACAAATCTTGAAAATATCCCTTGCATTCCAAGATTGAGACCATTTAGATATATCAAGGAAAGGAAGCATTCCAATACTGACCTCTAGACAACTCCACTGTAAATCTTCCTCTAGCTTATAAAGATATCCATTCGCCATTGCTGTCTGTTCTTATCCTTCAGCCAGTTTTGTGTCTACTTTCCAATTACCCCTTTCAGACCGCAGTCTATAAATTTCCTCTGGTGCTACTATATGAAATGAATTTGAGAAGACCATGCACACTACATCAAGCCATGCTCTCACCAATTGGTTCTGTTACCTCTTCAAAAAGTTCCAGCAAGTTAGACACAATTTTCTCTTAACAAATCCACGCTAACTCTTTTGAGGTAACTTACATTTTCCCATGTGATTGTTAATTCTATCCCGAATAATTGTTTCTTGAAGTTTTCACACCACCAAAATGAAACTGACTGGTCTGTAATTCCTCAGCCTTGCTTTACAATCTTTTTCTTTTGAACAAAGACATCATTTTCACAATTTACCAATCCGCCAGCTCCATACACAAGTCTAGAGAAGAATGAAAGATCATGGTCTCTGCAATTTCCATTCTTACTTTCTTCAACATCCTTTAGTGCATCTCAGCCAGTACCAATGCCTTGTTAATTTTAAGTAATTACAGCTTATCCAATATGTCATCCTTAAACTCTCCCAGTGACTGAACTTCCTCCTCTGGCACTACTTTTGCTTCTTTAATTTCTACCTCCTTTATCTTCTAAGAAGTTCAGATTTGTTTGTCCAACATTTCCCTGTCTCTTTTCATCCTTGAAATCAACGCTCCTCCAGGTAATTACACTTACTCTGGATTGTCCATTGCCCTTTTCCACCAACATCCAAGAATGTATGATGCAATGATCGTTGTTCCCTAAATCTCCATCATCTGTCACTTGATCTACATGGCCCATTTCATTCCCAAGAACCAGGTCTAGTAGTGTTTCCTTTCTTGTTGGACTAGACACACATTGCTGTCACGTATTCTCCTGAACAAAACCAAAGAATGCTTTTCCATTGTTCACCATTAACACTGTCACTATCCCCATCTATATTCGGCTAAGTAAAGGCCCCATTGTAACTACCTTGTGATGCTTGCACCTCTCTGTAATTTCCCGGCAGATTTGTTTTTGCTACATCCTACCCTCACTAATTGATGGTGTATAGGTTACATCGAGCAATGTAATTGCTCTCTTTATGTTACTCAGCTTTAGCCAAATTGATTCTCTCTTTGAGAAATTCCCTTTCTCCAGCATTGTAATGTTCTCATTAACCAACCATCGCCCAACTGCCCTTTATTCCTTTCCTATCTTTTCTGAGCACCTTGTAACTAGAATAGTTAAGATTCAGTCCTGCACTCCCTAGAGCCAGGTTTCAGCCTGTCACAACAACAACATAATTCCACATGGCAATCAGCACTAATAACGTTTCACTTTTATTAGCTATGCTTCATATGTTTACATACATGCAGTGTAACCCTGATTTAGATTCATTAATTTCTCCCTTACTCCAACTCCACCTATCAATGTACTGTTTTCTATTTTAAATATTTGCATCTTCAGCATTCCTTACAGACTGATACAACTTTCTGATATTCTGTCCTGGTTTGTACATGCCTGCTGAGTTATGTTATACAGTCTCCAACACCACTAGCAAAACACCCTAAAAGGAACTTAGTTCCAGCTCTGTTCATCTGCAACCAATTTAGCTTGTATAGGTGCCATATCCCTCAGAGCCAGTCCCAGTGTCCCAGCCATGCATCATTTATCTTATCTTCTTATTTGTATCCTCACTTACATGTGACACTGGGAGGAAACCAGAGATTACTACTTCGAGATGTTGTTTGCTAAACTCTTACCTAGGTCCCTAAATTCTGATTGCTGGACCACATCCTGATTCCTATGTATATTGTTAGTAGCAAGGTAGACAAGGACATCGGCTGTTCCTACCGTCCTGCGTACAGTCATACCTTGACCGTTCCCCTAATAAAGAATTTCTTAACAGAACTGTCCTCCCCATCTCCTTCCTCCCCTCTTGTACAGCTGAGCCACAAGTGGTGCTTGTCTCCTATGGCACTCTTTCAAGGAATCATCACCGATACCAGTATCTGAAATGGAAATCAATTCGTAAGTGGAACCACTTTGGGCTCCTTTACTGCCTGCCTGTTTCTTTTGGACAATCTAGTGGTCACCCATTCCCTACCTACCTGTTTATACCCAACTTGCAGTGTTCCCATCCCTCTGAAAATGCTATCCACTTAGTTGCCTGCCTTGTGAATGTACCACAGTGACTCCAGCCTCTGCTGTATTAAAATAAGCCCATAGATGAAAGCAGAATTGGTCTGTGCCCTTATATCTACATAAAGACAAACACTGTGCCAGTACAACCCAGCTGACTCACGTGTGAGTAATAGTTTCTTGAGTGAAGTATCAAAATAATGTAACCATATCTTACACTGAGTTTGCTCCATCATTCTATATGTTCATGACAGATCTGATTACTCCACTTTCTCACACACCCTTGATAACATTTCAACACTTTGCTTATTAAGAATCTATTAATTTCTGCCTTAAAAATATTCAAAGACTCTGTTTCCATCACCTTTTGAGAAGAATTCCCAAGACTCATAACATTTGGCAGGAAAATATTACTCATCTCTGTCTCAAATGGATAACTCCTTATTTTTAAATAGTGACTCCAGTTTTAGGTTCTCCCACAAGAGGGAACATCCTCTCCACAAGCCACCTGTCAAGACTCGTCAGGATCTCAAACGCTTCAGTCTGTTGCTCTTCTAAAGCCCAATGGATACTTGTCTAACCTTGTCCAAATTTTCCTCATAAAACAGCTCACCAACTGCTGATATTAGTCTAATAAACCCTCTCTGAATTGTTTTCAATGTTTCACATCTTGCCTTAAATAAGCAGACTGATAACTATACGTAGTACTCTCAATGAAGTTTCACCTATGCCCTGTACAACTTACCTACTTTTATATTCAATTCCCCTTGCAATGAACAATAACATTTTATTAGCCTTCCAAATTACTTGCTGCAGATTACTCTTTATTTCAAAGCTCTGTAATTTCTCAATGTCTAAATAATATGTTTCATTATTCCTGCCAAAATGAACAGTACCACATTTTCCCACAGTATACTCCACTTGCCAGACCATTGTCTCCTCACTTAGCATATTTATATCTTTGTAGTCTTCTTTTACCATTTATACTATTTGCTTTCTTATCAATTTGTCAAATACCACTTCCCTGGTAATTGTATTTTTATTGAGATCCTTTTTGTATATCTGTCTTCTATTTATAGCTATTTTAAGGATGTTACTTATGTCCTCCTGAGTGAAGACTGATGAAAAATACCCATTCAATTCACTCACTGTTTGTTTATTTTCCATTATTAATTCCCCACGCTCACTTTTGATATGCCCAACTTTCATATTAACTCGATTTTTCTAAAATGGCTATTGTTAACAACTGTTTGATCCCTTCACCAAAACTGTTGAGCCCCCAGCCCTGATCACTGTGGCTCACCAACCTTTACACACTGCCCACAAGAAAATGATCCATTTCTGCCTACTCTCAGTTTTCCGTTAGCTACCAGACATGTAACCATACTGATATGATACCACCTACACAATGAATTGTATTTCACTCAACAACCTTAGATGTGGTATCTTATCAGATGCCATCTGGAAATCTAAATACACGATGTCCACTAGTTCTCTTTTATTGAAACACACACTACTTCTTGAAAGAATTCCAATAAATTGGCTGAACATGATTTTCTTTTCACTGAGCAATGCTGACGTTGCCTGATTTATCTTGAATTTTTATCCATTTCTACTACAACACAGGATCATGATCATACCTAACATGTTCCCTATGACAGACATTAAGTTAACTAGTCTGTAGTTTCCCGTTTTCTGTCTTCTTTTTGAAAAAGGGGCTGCATTTCTAATTTTCCAAACTAATGGAACTTTCCGCAACTCAAGAGAATTTTGGAAAGTTAAAACCAAGACATTAACTATTTCACTAGCTGTTTCATTTATGATCCTAGGATGATGTTTATTAGGAGTCAGGGACTTGTCAACCAGTAGCTCTAACAATTTGTTGTTCTTCCTGAAATTTGTATTTTTGTTATGTTACTTCTTTATTTCTATCTCCTGATTTATAGCTATTTCTGGGATGTTATTTACATCCTCCTTAGTGAGGCCAAAGGAAAAATACCTGTTCAATTAATTTGCTGTTTCTTTATCTTCCATTACTAATTCCTCATGCTCAGTTATGGTATAACAACTTGTATGTTGTTAAATCATTTTTATAAAGTGGCTATAGAAATTCTCACTATATTCCTAACTAGCTTTCTTTTATACTCCAATTTATTATTCCTTATTAATACTTATTATTACCTACCTATATAATTCCTATATTAATACCTATTCTTTGCTTTTTAAAAAGTATTCTGTCCAATCTTTCAACCTGCCATGTGTCTATGCACTATTATATGTTTTTCTTTCAGATTCAAGATTTTCTTTAATATAATTACCAACTTGTTTAGTTGATCATGGATGGTGGATCCTCCCCTTGGACATGTTTTCCCTTCCCATCGGTATTATCTATTCTCTGTATGCTGAAATATCCTCTTAAATATCTGCCTTTGTATCTCTATTGACCAATACCATAACCTAATTTACCAGTTTACTTTAGCTAGCTCTGATTTCATGCTCACAGGCTTGTTCTTACTTTGCTTGACAAAGCTGGGGCCTTGTTTCCAATTTTACTCCAATTTCTGGTACAGTTTGAGATAAGTGCACCTATATACACAAAGCATATCAGCTTATCAGTTTTACGTACTCGTGATTGATCAGCTACATGCTAACTTGGCACAGACTCTCAAAGAATTTGATATTCCTGTGGGATAGACCCACAAATCTAGGCAAGGCACTGATAACAACCATACATATTTATGATTTCCTTCCTTATGTTTTGCTGCGATGTTAAGACCAAATAAAAGTGAATTTTACAAATTTGGACAACTACTTCTCATGGAAGAAAGCTTGGATTCTTAACCACAAGGAACATCCTTTTTCTAAAACTATTCAGCCTAAATTTATAGCTCTTAGTTGGCTCCTTCCACCTGAAATCAAAGCCTAGAAATCCATTCATTCTGGGCTGCAGGCCCAAGACCACTACCCTGACTTCCTCCCCCAGTGTTGAACCCCAAGTCTCATTAAATTTAGACTGGTGAATTACAGACATATTTTGGAGTCCATGAACAGGTTGACATTGAAGAGGAATTTAAGTCTATTGAAGCAGATGGAATCATAAGAAAGGAGAGGGTGGAGGACTAAGGCTGGGAAGGAAAGAGGAGGGTGCTGAGCTACACCACAACAACAGCCAATAGTTCTTATGTGTAATCAGGAGGGGTATATTCAGATTAACATATTTTAGTAGAATTACCAATCATCCGAGATTTGGTTGGTTTCCAACATTTGAAGATCAATCTTCAGGACATTCCTGTCTGCAACTGTGGAGATAATTATTGGGACTTTCAAAAAAAAATCATATTTTGTTTAGGCATTTCAGATATAAAATTATTCAAAATGGGGGGCAGAAAAGACTGTTCAGTTGACCATCAACGGTCAAGCAATTGCATAATAAGTCTTTTTGCTTTACGTTGAAGGACAGAAGCATTGTGTCTTAAGCATGGATGTGTCAGCCAACTAATAGTTGGTTATGAAGTCATGTGGTGCAACCTCTAGGAATACATTTAATCACAGTTGGCAATCTTAGTTTTTTTTTAACAAACCTACTCATTTGTGGTGGCCTGCAGTAGTCACTTTGAGGACTTGTTAGATTCCATAGAAATCTGGATTTCTGAGTACTCATATTCTCATTCTGGACTTCTCAATGTTAGGCAGAAGGTTTAACACAGATCCTAGATTTTCATTTGCAAACAATAGGCTCCGGCACTTAATTTCTGTGTTTATACCAATATCTCAGGAGTGTTATAATCATACAGGAAGATTTTTTGACTTCCATCATCTGACTTTTATGTGCGGGACCTTCCATGGATGGAATTTGTTTTAAAAAGAAAAAGAAAACAATAACTCAAGCTGGCCACAGTGATCACTCGTCGAAACTGAGCCAAACTTCACGAAACTGCCAATAAACCAGACCCAGTCTGGAGTGGAATTAAAAGGTCAATAAAATGACTGAAAACAATCACTCAGATTTATATTTCCCATTTCAGTTATGCCTTTCTGGAATTTTCACATTTTGGAATGAAAGAGTGTTGTTCATATTAGCCAGCTTAAAAAAAATGAAGCCAAATATGTATTTCAGTCAAATGCCTCTGGACAGAGTAGACAGGAGAATGCTACATTTATAACAACAGAACTAGAAAGCTTCCTTTCTCTTTCCCCAGATTTTTTCTTAACCTCTTTGAAGAAAATACCCAATAAAAAGCAAATTAGAGAAATATCCATTCATTGAGAACTGAAAGATGTCTTCAAGTTTCACTATTGTGTAAGGTACAAATCATTAATTAAGCAATCTTAGCCTCAGTTTAAAACTATTTCCTCAAAGACACTAAGGATTTTTTAAAAACTGCATGTTCTTGATAATCTCCTTGGTTCTAGATGATCTCACCTTTTTTAAACTTTATACCTTTATATATTTGGTGCTGCCTTTTATTATTTTGCTCAAGTTTAATAAACATTAAAATTTCCCTTTCCCTCAAAAAAAACTTTTGTCAGTAGCTCCTTCATTTTTAAAGAAACAATGTTTTAATTGAAACATGGTACAGCTACAAATTAAAAAAAAATGGAAAATCTCTGTTACATCAGGCTAAGATGTTTAAAAAGAGGGGGAGATATTCACCTCTCCTAAACTTGTTATTATTTTAGTTCCTAAAACAAACAAAAGAATTAGAGTGGGGAAAATAAGCTGCTCCTCCACAAGCTCTTTAAAAAAACTGAAAGAAGGTTTTTGTGGGTCTATAATGTTAAACACTAAAATTTGGTGCTGATGTTTTCAGAGACCAGACTGAGATTCCTGACAAAAATTTAAAGTTGCGGACCTAGAAGGAATTAAGAGAGGTAGCCAGTCACTTAGAAGTTATGTTTTGCCCAAAATCCAGGAAACGTGTAAAATGCAATAGATGCTGAGCTACTTCAAGGTGGAAATTGAGGCTAATGATTCAAATAAATGAACTAAAATTTTAACAGTTAATATTATCAGAATTCCAAAAGAAAAAAGAAAAGAGAATTTGGCTAAAATAAAAAGGAGGAGAGACATGAAAGGAAAAGAGAAAGGCAGCTAAAAGTACAGCAACTCAAGCTGAGAAGGGAGAATCCCAACATAGACTGCTCTGCAGAAGGAACCACACCTAGCTGAGACTTAAGGACTAAGGTTTTCATGTCCCTCCATTTAATATCTGGGTTTGATGTGGGAGAAGTGGATGCCTTTTTCATCTCTTCCAAGCAGTTAGCACAGCAGATATAGTGGCTAGTTCAACAACAGATACTGCTGCTATTGAACAGACTGATATGGAAAGCTCCCAATTATTCCTCTTGCCTAAGAAGACTCTAGCCAATTATGAAATGGGAGAAACATCTATTAAAGTGCACAGCATGTAGTGTCAGAATGATATTGGCACAAATTCCATGTCTTTAGGAAACATCCTGACCAGATTTGCATGGAATTTCAACAGTTTAAGCAGCTTGTTTTTGTTCACTGCATGGGAGATCTTAAAACTGAGGCCACCTATGAAAATCTAAGTGATGTAATACTCCTCAAGGATTTCAAAATCCATTTCCAATTTGAATACACATAGACGAACAGAGCATCGCAGAACCCAGACAGGCAGACATTCTGGATGACAATTACGAGTTAATACACAGACTAATAAACGTGAGTAGACTGGTGTCTGAAAACTCTTGCACCTTGGAGATAGATAATGAAGAGGTAAATACTCCTGAGCAAAAAAGCTAGAGCAATAAAGGAAAGACAAACAGTGAAAGCAGAACTACCCATGATCATTAAAAGGCTTCTGGATGAAAATTAGTTGCAAAGCAGCCTCATGTGATTCCACTGCAAGAAGCCAAGGTTTGTAAAGGAAAATTGTAGGTTCCAGTGTCCCAGACAGACTACAAGACTGATGGCTATAGCATTGAAGAAGACCAGTGTCTGTTGAGCAGGATAGCTGCCGAGAATTTGTGTCCACCGGGACTGTGGCCACTGATCGTTTTAAAGAGGTGGAGGGAGAGAGAAATTAGCATTCTTTGAGACACTGAGTGCTCACAGACGTTGCTATTGAAGGAAAGGAAAGGTTTTCCACCTGGAAGCAAAGTAAATTCCAGTATATGTAGTTTTATGCTTATAGGGGGGCTCATTTGAAACTGCTTTGAAATACCATTAATTCAAGAGAGTGAACTTACAGGCATAAAGTCATAGATATGTACAGCACAATATACAGCAAGGAAATAGACTCTTTGGTTCAACTCGTCCATGCTGACCTGATACCTTAAATAAATCTAATCTATTTGTCAGCAATTGGCCCATGTCACTCTAAACCCTTCCTATACATATATCCATCCAGATGCCTTTTAAATGTTGTAATTGTACCAGCCTCCCCTACTTCCTCTGGCAGCTCATTCCTTGCACGCACCCTCACCCTCTCTGTGAAGAAGTTGCCACTTGTTAAAGGTCTGCTAACAGTGGAGGTACTCCTAAGTTTACCAATATCAGGGGTAGATATTTTGTTGGTGGGGGGGAGGTGCAATTGGCTAGCAGCAAGGTCTCTCTCTCAAATAGAAAAGGATATTGCAGAGAGAATAGAAAGACTGGAGAAAGCCATCAGGAAGTGGCCCCCAAAGCCAGGAACCAAGAGTGGTCCAGAAACCCTACAAGGAACAATAACACTGGTGAGCTTTGGGATGGTTCAGGAAGGCTCACTTGAATGAGCAGGAAGTGACAAAGTGGCCAGGAACTGAGGGATTTGCAGAATTCCCCAGAGGACTGCAAACCCCTGAGGCGCAGGATAGCTGAGGAAGGGTCACTTGTATTAGACATGTTGAAGACAAGCAATAAGTTTAAGGAAAGGGCAGAACAGAAGCCAAAGGTGTTAAAAGGGACAAGATTTAGGCCATTAATCATAAAAGAGGCAAGAAAGTGTCAAGGAAGGTAATAAAAGATGCCAAGCCAGAGAAGAGATCTGGATAACTAATACTTTCACGACAAAATTACAAGGTGACCAGATAGTTGTTGGGCTGCACTGTGAAAATGAAGATGAAGTTTTACATAGTGGAAGAGCCATAAAAGCATATAACAGAAACGGAATAGCCAGTTGATGGCAGTAGTTTCAACGAGCAGTCTAGATGAAAATTCATTCCCAAAATGAAGGGAAAAGGGAAGGGAACATGTTCCACAACAAACACAACTCGTGATGTAAGATTCAAAGAAAGCAAGGTGCAGCCTGCAAGCTCATATGCCTTTTGGGAGGCAAATATCAGAATACCATCCATTACACCCTGAGAAATTTGTAAAAATGCTTGAATCAGTGCGTTATTATGGAACTGGACCTAAAGGAATTAAAACTCAGAAAGGCGGGGCAACCCAGGAATAAGTCTAACTTTCCCTTCTCAAAGCAAGTTTTGAATCAAGGGTTAGGATGGAGAAATTAATGTGAAATATATACATATTATTTTCCCAAATTTTGTATTGTCATTTCATGCTGCCCGTGTAAACTAAGAGAAGAAATAATGTTCATATGCCTTCCTTATGGTATGAGATGTGCAATGATATGGTAAAAATGGACGGTCAATTTTTGATTTATATCATCTAATTTTAACATGTGGGCACTTCCATTGACAAAATTGGATTTCAAAAAGGGAACAATCACTGATTTAAGATTACCATAATGATACTCTGACCAGGGTAAGCCAAACTTCATGAAATCACCAATAAACAAGACTCAGTCTGAACTGAAATTAACATGTCAGTAAAATGACTGAGCCCAGTCACACAGATATGTATCTCTTGTTTGCTTTATACCTTTCTGAAAGTCTCACATTTTGGAATGTAAGTCTGACGTGCAGATTATCCAGCTTGAAAAGAGCAATGAAGCCAATCATGGGAATACATAAATATATTTCAGGGGACTGTTTTTGAGCACTGCAGAGAGGAGAATTATGCATTCATACCACAGAAATAGAAGGTCTGCTCTCCCTCACCTGATTTTCTCTCTGCCTCTGAGAACAAAACACCCAGTCAAATGCAAATTAGTTAAACATCCATTCATTGAGAGCCGAAAAGTATTTATAAATATTGTTACTGCAGAGGGTACAACTCATCAATTAAGCAACCATTGACTCAGGTTAAACCTAATATCTCAAGGATTCAAATGACCATTTAAACTGCATATTCTTGATCTCCCTTTTTGCATCGCATGCTGTCCCATATTCAAACTTTATATATATGTGTGTTTATGTGTTTATTTGATGTTGAATTTTATTATTTTCCCACATTTCCCACAGTCCATAAGCAATAAAGGTCCTCCTCTTTGTTAGTCACTAGAAGTTATATATTCTTAGACAAAGTCCAAGCAAACTGTTTTTAGTTAGAGTTTAACTTCAACCAACCACACGTCATAAAGCTCAACCACTTCTAAGCTGATTCTTTTTTAAATGCATTTAAGTACAGTTAACTAATTCGTTCACCATCTGTTTACATTGTTACCTTTAACTCTTAGACATAGCATCCTATTAATAGAATTAGGCACAAATATCTTTCACGAAAGAAAACCTTGTAATTAGTGTTTTCATGTTTTAACTATATCTTTCTTGAAGTGTGGTAGAGCTGCATGGTAGAAAGAATTGAAAAATCTTTGTTGTGGCCAACTGGGAAGGTTAAAAATGGGAAAAGATGATTCACTACTCCCCACCTGATCATAACAAGGGGGCAAACTTTCAACTTGTAATGGGCACATACTTCTTGTCCATCCCAAGAGAAGCATGTTTAGTGCACCATTAAATATCTCTGCCAGAACTTCAGATTCATACTAAAAGCTAAAAGAACTGCAGATGCTGTAAATCAGGAACAAAAACAAAGTTGCTGGAAAAGCTCAGCAGGTCTGGCAGCATCTGTGAAGGAGAAAACAGAGTTAACATTTTGGGTCCGGTGACCCTTCCTCAGAGCTATTTCTGAGTTCTGAGGAACTTTGTTTTTGTTCAGACTCAAACTGTTTGATTTGTATTAACGGTGAATTTAAATGTGAATGTTTGGTTCTTCCAAACCAATGGAAAATAGCTCAGAAATCAACAAAATGTACAGCACAGAAGGAAGCCATTCAGCCATTTGTTCTGTGTTGGCTGACAAAAAGTTATTCAACTTCCCTTTCTAGCTTTTAGTTCATTGCCTAGTTGGTTGCAGCACTTCAAGTGCATATTGAAATGTCTTTTACATGCTATCGTGCAATACCAACCATTTGGGCAAAGTGTTCCAGATCCCAATTCCCTTCCATTCCTTCTACTAATTAGTGTAAAATTCTGTCCCCTGGTTATAGGGAAGTAGGTTGTTCCTGTATCTAAACCCTCTGAATTTAGATTCCTTAAATAGATCTTCCCACAACCTCCTCTGTTCCAAAAACTATGACCCTCATCCAATCTTTCCTCATAGCTAAAATTTTCCAGGCTGCCAGCATCTTCATAAATTTCCCCTGTACTCTTTCCAATGTGATCACATGGAACAAATATTTTTGTCTGTCCTAACAAGAAATTTTCAAAATGCTTGTAAATGTTTCTAAAGAAAAGGCAAATGTTGCAATCTAGTGTACAACAGCTCATGCTTCAACAATTGATTGTGTTCACTATCGCTTTAGTATCTTGACAATTCTTATGAACCACCAATCTCTTCTCCTTAACTTGTCTGTATCTATTCACATCTACAGCTCTTAAAATAAGTGTCATTTGCATCATAGGTAAGGAAGAAATAGCTAGATTTTGCAGAAACTAGTAGATTAAATGCCATCATTTTTAAATTTGGTACATTGCACCCCCTGGTGTTTCGGTCAAGAGTTGATGTATGGTTCTGCACACTGTTGGGATTGAAAACATTCAGAGAATTGTTTTCTGTATGGACTTGCTTTTCGTTGTGTGCATTATGTTAACAACTAGATAGAAATTATGATTTACATTATTTGTGCCTAAATACCAAATACATTTCTGTATTTTCCACTGTCTATAGTTTTAATTTAGGTTTATTATGAATGGATTAACCCATCAGCCCATTAAAATAGCAGTCAGGAATATTTTATAGCTTCGTTAAACATTCAGAAGCTAAGATCACAACATTAATATCTAGACTTTCATAATTTATATTTTGGATGCATGTGTAAATGAATCGCTTTACAATCCTACACACTACAAGCTGTAATTTGATCTGTTAATAACAAGGGAAATGCTGCCAATATTCAATGCCAATGTTTACCTAAGTGAAAGTCCAAAAGAAAAATTCCCGTGATAATGGGGAGTGCTGCATTCACTCTCAAAAACATTTCTGATCCTCACTGCAGTGACTGTGGGTTTAAGTCTGACAGCAATGGCTAAAGATCTCTATAACCTGCTCTGAAAAGGCACAACTTGCTTAACGCCAAAGGCTTCTATTTCATTAATACACTCAAAATATTTGATTCAATAATCTCAATGTCCCCAAATCCAAGCCAATGTTTATGTCGCAAATTTGGAAGGGAGGTTTCTTGAATATTCAGAGCACACCATATAGTCACTGGCACACCTATCCTCAAGGTACTGCCTAACTAGGTCTGTAATAATCATTCAAAAACATTCAGCATTCATCAAGAAATCATTCCTAGGTACAACCTATAGTTTAAGGTTCTTTTACGTACGTTAAGTTACCTTCGTATTTTGATAATGAAAGATATTACGGAAAATACATGTAAAGATTGTTAAAGTGTTGGGAAGCAGTTAACGAGATGGTAATGAAAATTCTTTTTGGTAACCTTTGGTAAATGTTGAGTGAACATTGGTGATCCAGGTGATGTTATGCAATATGATTGTATGCCATCATTTGCTGTCAAAATCCTGATAAGTGTTGTTATACATTACTGTCAATAAGTGTCCCTCCATAATTAATCACCATTAATGAAAGCACACTGTCAGGGTTAACAAGTTTCACATTTGTTCATTTCCTTGTTAACAGTCAGTCATTGTTTATGGTGAAGATCGAGGCAGTTTCCTGCCTTCAGTTGAGGGAGAAATATAAAACATCGTGTAATAAGTGAGGAAGACAACTAAATCTGGGCTTAGTATCTCTTTGTTATTTCCTGAAAGGACAAGTACAAACTGAATGCCACAGAAGAAACTTCAGGTGGAATTTTCCCAGGCCCTGAACAATGTGTGTTATGGCAAGAAATTTTGCAATGTCAGATGAGATTTTGCAAAAATCGCAGCCTCCAAAATCACTGCCCAGTAGCACGGTAGATAGCACCGCTACCAAGTACCTGGGTTCCATTCCAGTTTTGGACGACTGTCTGTGTGAAATTTGTGCCTCCTCCCAGTTTCTGTGTGGGTTTCCACAATGTGTTCTGGTTTCTGCCCAAAGTCCAAGGATGTGCAAGTTGTGTCAATTGGCCATGCTAAAAATTAGTAATCCACTTGGGCAGTAAGAGTCAGGAGCTCCTGTATTGCTACATTCCAGGGAGTGTGTCATGGTCAGTCTGGCAGGCCTAGTACAAGCAGTTAGGGAATTCAATGATCATCACTCAGAGATCTGTATGGATAGCATTCAGCTCAGTCACCAATCAGGGTTATCCATCCAAATTGCTCAGGACAAGGGCCATAGTCGGTCTTGGGGTCTGCTCGATGGATGTCAAGGGAGTGGCAGGGAGGGTTTAGTTGTCAGAGGACACTGTTGAAGTTGCGAAGTGGAAAGAATCAATGCTGGGGATTGTGGGCAGCAACCTGGGATTTAGAGGGGATAAGGATGGTGAAGGGCAGGGGAATGCAACATGTAAAGGACAGAGCTAGTAGTAAATGGAAGATTTGGGGTGCAGGAGATTAGGGGATGGTGATGGTGGCTTCAGGCCTTCTGTGGACTCAGTGAGGGTAATGTGTATGGCAGTGGTGAGCTTGACCAAACTGTGGGTGTGAGGCTCAGGGTGTAAGGATGAGAGTTGCAGTCGTAATTCCAGGTGGTGAGTGGGAACATGTAGGGGATTAATAGTGATGAGCTGTCCAGAGAGTGCCAGGTAGAAAGGAACTTAGAAGGTGGGGATGGAGAGAAATGATGACCAGACTGAACCTGTGACTCACAGTACATAATGCAACCTGTGTTGCTTCCATGATTTCAGGATTCCTAATTGTGACCTAAAAATGGAAAATGCAGAGCAGGTGAAGTCAGGGCTTTTTGTTGCTTTGGGCCAATGAAATTGCAGGCTGTATTTGTGGGTAACCAGAAGCGTTTGAGGGCTAATTATATCAATCATTTACTTGCAGAGCATAAGCTGAAGTAATTTGCTATCATGTCATCCTCTGTGTGAAATGAGAGTGTACAACTGCATGGGGTGCCAATGCTAGTCATTGCAGGTGTCAGCATTGCAGTTAAGGCACAGAGAAATAGAAAAGGAATAAATATTCCAGTAAACTTATGACTTGCAGCAACCCCCAGGAATGTCAAACCGTCAGCACATGTAGATTACAGATGAAGTTCCCCTAAGGATTTGAGGGGAATAGGGGAGGTCAGAGTCTATTGTCTTCAATGTCATTTCCTCAGGATGAATGAGGTACAGTGTTGTCACTGAAGGTGTCCCAGGACACTGTTACTGACCTATGCCAGCTGCTGGAGCAGGCACTGTGACATGAAAGAGTAGGTGGCCATGCTAACCGAGTGGCTACCTAGATTGAAACTGCACTAAACTATTATGCAACCAGTTCCTCCCAAGAAGCCACTGGGGACCTGTGTGGGATGTCTCAGTTACCCACCCACTAATGTTTAAGTACACAGAGTTGTACTTGTGTCAGATCACATTGCTTTCTCTTGTTTCCCCGTGATGATGTCAATGCTGCAGCCCCGGCTGTAGGATTCGGCAACGTAGCCGGCTTCCCTACATGCAAAGTGCAATGGAATATACACACATCTCTTTAAGATGCCCATGTCATAAGCACTTCAGTCCATCAATAGAAAAAATTTCCATTCCATCAAAGTGTATGTGATCTATGGTTATTGGCACCACTGCTTTGAAGTTTGTGCCAGATATCCTCAGAGCTTTTGTGATGCCTGATCCTTGAGAACTCTTATGTTCTTACTCTGTTTGAGGGACCAAATGCCTTACAAGAATTACTACTGTGAAAAAGGGCAATCCTCTATAACGATGGCTGATGAATTTTTTACACAACTTCCTTTTGCGGTGTAGCTTAGATGTGATAAGCCTGTTCTTTGATCAGGGACATGGTGGAACAGGCAATATGCTTCCTGAAGGTGGGGTTCTGCTGCTTGGATCAATCTGGGGATGTCTTGCAGCACCACACGAGATAGAATATGCCTCATATTCATTGTGTGCTATGCCCTACACAACCGAGCAGACAAAGGGAAGGATGTGATGAATGCTGACAAGCTGGGAGAGGGCAAGTAATCTTTCAAGGAGGAGGATAAGGACATTAAGCAGAAGGAACATCACCTTCTGCATAATACAGTTCGACAGCACTACAAACCAGACAGGACTTAATTAACATATGGTTCCAGTCTATGAGATCTGGGTGTAGTGATCTAAGTTGTTGGTTCTCTCCTTTCAAGCAGGTTATTTCTGTTCTGAGAGGCAAATGCAGCTTCTGATTGTTTGATTTCTGTTCACTTTTGGGATTGGTGAATAAAAGTGAATGTATTGAGCCATTTGAAGTCTTCCCTGTAAGTGGTGGTCCCGCATTGAATAATTAAAATACCGGGCTATGGTGGACATTGGAGAAATAGAGACATGGAGGCTTGAGAGAGGCAATGCAGCTAAGGACAGATTCTGCGTGTAAACTGCAATAGGGATAGTAACATACAGCTGTATGTGGAAGGTAGTGTCAGCAGTACCACATATGTGACATGGCAAGGGTTCGGTCTGTAGCTGATGTGCCACTACACTGAAAGTGAAGGGTAACTCCAGAATGCCAACACTTAATTGAGCGCTCATTGGATTTCAAAAATGGTGCTCGCACCAGGGATTCTGGGATAGTGGTGAGCAATTGAGAGAATCCAGCTAACATTGAACAAGAATTGCACCATGGTACCTAGTTAATGATGTGAGTTTTGGGACAATTGCGCAAGAAAATCATTCAGCCTCACAGAGAGAAAACTTCCATAAAACTTGCTGAAGCTGAAACTCTGGCAGTTTCTGGCGAGAACCAGTCTTCAGTCTATCTCTGAAGGAAGGTTTATTATCAAAACTGGCTACTACAAGACGAGGAGCTGTTATACATGGATCACTATGAAGAATCTTCATGAACTGAATCTAAGATTTACTTCACAAAAGAAACGTTATTATAAACATCCAAAACATTATTCAGGTATAAAGACATTTACGTGATCCAACAAGTTTGAAAATTAATTTTGAATCCATGCAAAATGTATTTTAAATTGTTTCTTCATTTCCTGGAAATATTGGCAATTGAAGTTGGGGCAGCATGGTGGCTCAATGCCTCATAGTGCCAGGGACTGAGGTTCAATTCCAACTTCAGGCAACTGTATGTGTGGACTTTGCATGTTCTCCCTGTGTCTCTGTGAGTGTGATCTGGTTTCCTCCCACAGTCCAAAGATATACAGCTTAGGTGGATTAGCCATGCCAAATTGCTCATAGTGGCCAAGGATGTGTGCGCTAGGTGGGTTATCCAAGAGAAATGCAGGGATGGGGAGTGTTTTATGATTCTATGAAGTGGTAGGTAGTTTTCACATAAAAGTCTAGTGGTTTTGTTTGTCTCTTTCTTAATTGGTTGTGCCTTAAGGGCACGTTAACTGCATAAAAAGAAACCACAAAAGAAACCAAGTTTCTTAGCATAAAACTGCATGCAACTCTCAACATTAGACATGTGCAAAGCAATACTAATGTGACTTGATCCAACTTGTAATTATTGACTTTAGAATCGCGTTTGGATCTCGTATTTGAACTTCCTTTTTAAACTATCTTAAAATACAACAAATCAATGTAATCACTCAACTGCAGTGTCTACATACGCCTATTATAATTTAGCTGGACCACAGGGTTAGTAACCAAAAGATTTTGATTCAGGTATTTAAGACGATTTTCAATCTAATATCTGCAATCAGATTATTCTCGATTAATAAATACAGAACTCAGTCCGGTAAGTAATCTCCAAGTTCGTTAGTAGCTTTCTGTATAAAATGGATCATTGCTTCTTCAATCTCTACAGAGAATATAAATACTTGTACATTAAAGGCGTTATGAATGATTTGAACACTTAATTTTCACTTACTTCTTGGACATTGTTTTGAATCCAATCCAGACAAACCAAATGGAAGCATCCAACGCTGCTATAGGAATTACAAGCAGAGTAGCTATGCAGAATTTCAATGTGGTTGCCCTTAGTCTGCCACTAATCCTATAAGGCCCCATTCCATGTGGTCATAACCACCAATACTATCTGAATAATTCCTCAGCTAAAGATAAAGAAACAGGCAATCCAACCATCTCATGAAAGATGCTGACTAATTTGTGACCTTTCTGAGAAATTAACTTCATATTCTTCTTTATTCATTCACTGGATGAGGGCTTCGCTGACCAGGCAGCATTTATTGCCCATCCCTAATTGCCCAGAGAGGTTTTTTTTTTTAGAGTCAGCCACCTTGCTGTGGGTCTAGAGTCACATGTAGGCCAGACCAGGTAAGGATGGCAGTTTTCTTCCCTAAAGGAGATTAGTGAACTAGATGGGTTTTTCTGACAATCAACAATGGGTTCATGGTCATCATTAGATTCTTAATTCCAGATATTTTGTTCAAATTCCACCATCTGCCATGGCGGGGTTTGAACCAGGGTCCCGAGAATGTTATTTGAGTCTCTGGATTAACAGCCCAGCGATAATACCACTAAGCCTTTGCCTCCCCATGTGACTCTCATCAGAGTCAGAATGGTAATCATTCATTGACATTGATTTGAATTTTTGACATGAACTACCATTTATTACAAATAAGTAAATTCTAATCACTAGTAAACAGTATGAAATAACAACATATGGCACCACTGTTATAAGTTCCATCTCACTTTTGAAAACCAAAAACGCTGCTCCGCCCACCGCCGAAGCCGACACAACACCCACCGCCGACGTACCTCCGCCCACCGCCGACGCCAACGCAACACCGCCCACTACCGACGTAACTCCGCCCACAGCCGACACCGACGTAACTCCGCCCACCGCCTCCACAGCCAGCAGCTCCAGAGGAGACAGCAACACTGAGCCCTGCCGAGTCTTCACCGTTCCCCCGAGACCTCCCCCTTACTGAGGACGAGAGGTCAGTCCTCCGTAAAGGGCTCACCTTTGTCCCCCTCCACCCACATATCAACGAATACTGCTCACGCTTGGATATTGAGCAGTTTTTCCGCCGCCTCCGCCTCCACGCTTACTTCTCCAACCGCAAATCTAACCCTCCCTCTACTGACCCCTTCTCCCGCCTCCAACACAAGCCCTCCTCCTGGACACCACCCCAAGGCCTCCTACCCTCCCTCGACCTCTTCATCTCCAACTGCCGTCGAGACATCAATCACCTCAACCTCTCTACCCCTCTCAAACACTCCAACCTCTCCCCCGCAGAATGTGCAGCCCTCCGCTCCAATCCCAACCTCACCATAAAACCCGTGGACAAGAGAGGGGCAGTCGTAGTATGGCGCACTGACCTCTACATTGCTGAGGCCAGGCGCCAACTCTCTGACACCTCCTCCTACCGCCCCCTGGATCATGACCCCACCCCTGAGCACCAAACCATCATCTCCCAAACCATCCACAACCTCATCACCTCAGGTGACCTCCCACCCACCACCTCCAACCTCATCGTTCCCCAACCCCGCACCGCCCGCTTCTATCTCCTCCCCAAAATCCACAAACCTGAATGCCCCGGTCGACCCATTGTCTCCGCCTGCTCCTGCCCCACCGAACTCATCTCCACCTACCTAGACTCCATTTTCACCCCCTTGGTCCAGGAACTCCCTACCTACGTCCGTGACACCACCCACGCCCTCCACCTCCTCCAGAACTTCCAATTCCCCGGTCCACAACACCTCATTTTTACTATGGACGTCCAGTCCCTAAACACCTGTATTCCCCATGCTGATGGCCTAAAGGCCCTCCGCTTCTTCCTGTCCCGCAGAACTGACCAATCCCCCTCCACCGACACCCTCATCCGCTTAGCCGAACTCGTCCTCACCCTCAACAACTTTTCTTTCAATTCCTCCCACTTCCTACAGACAAAGGGGGTGGCCATGGGTACCCGCATGGGCCCAAGCTATGCCTGCCTCTTTGTAGGTTACGTGGAACAATCCCTCTTCCGTACCTACACTGGCCCTAAACCCCACCTCTTCCTCCGTCACATTGATGACTGCATCGACGCCGCGTCGTGCTCCCACGAGGAGCTCGAACAGTTCATCCACTTCACCAACACCTTCCACCCCAACCTGAAGTTCACCTGGACCATCTCCAACACTTCTCTCTCCTTCCTGGACCTCTCTGTCTCCATCTCGGGCAACCACCTAGAAACAGATGTCCATTTCAAGCCCACTGACTCCCACAGCTACCTGGAATACACCTCCTCCCACCCACCCTCCTGCAAAAATGCCATCCCCTATTCCCAATTCCTTCGCCTCCGCCGCATCTGCTCCCAGGATGAGACATTCCACTCCCGTACATCTCAAATGTCCTCATTCTTCAAGGACCGCAACTTCCCCCCCACAGTGGTCGAGAACGCCCTCGACCGTGTCTCCCGCATTTCCCGGAACACATCCGTCACGCCCCGTCCCCGCAATAATAACCAAAAAAGAATCCCCCTCATCCTCACATACCACCCCACCAACCTTCAGATCCAACGCATCATCCTCCGACACTTCCGCCATCTGCAATCAGACCCCACCACCAAAGACATTTTTCCCTCCCCACCCTTATCTGCCTTCCGGAGGGACCACTCCCTCCGCGACTCCCTTGTCCGCTCCACACTCCCCTCCAGCCCCACCACACCCGGCACTTTTCCCTGTAACCGCAGGAAGTGCTACACCTGCCCCCACACCTCCTCCCTCACCCCAATCCCAGGCCCCAAGAAGACTTTCCACATCAGGCAGATGTTCACCTGCACATCTGCCAATGTGGTATACTGCATCTGCTGTACCCGTTGTGGCTTCCTCTACATCGGGGAAACCAAGCGGAGGCTTGGGGACCGCTTTGCAGAACACCTGCC
>JAHRHZ010000271.1:21227087-21244999 GCA_024137785.1 Ginglymostoma cirratum | reverse complement strand
ACCTGTTTTTCCTCTCACCTATCCCCTCCTCCCACCTCAAGCCACACCCCCATCTCCTATCTACCAACATCATCCCGCCCCCTTAACCTGTCCGTCCTCCCTGGACTGACCTATCTCCTCCCTACCCCCCTACCTACACTCACCTTTACTGGCTCCATCCCCGCCTCTTCGACTTGTCTGCCTCCTTTCCACCTATCCTCTCCTCTATCCATCCTCTATCCGCCTCCCCCTCTCTCCCTATTTATTTCAGAACCCTCTTCCCCTCCCCCATTTCTGATGAAGGGTCTAGGCCCGAAACGTCAAGTTTTCCTGCACCTATGATGCTGCTTGACCTGCTGTGTTCATCTAGCCCCAAGCTTGTTATCTCTACATATATAACCAGACACAGACAAACAAACAATTGGTTTTATGAATGAAGGGAAAAACTGGGAAACACCATTCAATGGTATATCTTCACATGGTTCATTGTGATGATCTTTATGCCTGCCAGTACCTTATGGTTCTTTAATCTCCATTCTCCAGGTTCTTTCACTTCTTTTCAGGAGGCATAGAGTGACTGGTACACTAACTACAAAGTCTTTTCATTACTGGCTAAAGGCAATGACTTATTGTGACTGGAGGGAAAAATAATTTAAAAACTGGCTTTCTTCAGGCTTCATGTATTTTTACTGCAGAGAGAAACACACACACACACACACACACACACACACACACACTCAATCTGCTCATCCAGCAGTCTGAAGACTGTACCATTCATACCCATAAGCTGTTCAGTCTCCCAGGAACCAGGTAAGAGTGTTGCATTTAAACAATTAACATTCTCACGGAAGTAGCACGGCAGAGACATAATTTGATAGAGGCGAAATTATCTTTGTTACAGAAACATAACTCCAAGGTCCAACACAAAGTGACTTGGGAATACTTATGCATGAAACACAGAAAGCCAACACATGGGTGCAGTAGGTAATCAAGAAGGCTAATGGAATGTTGGCTCTTGTTTCAAAGGGGTTGGAGTATAAGAGTAGGGAAGAGTTCCTCCAACATCTGGAGTACTGTGAGAAGTTTTGTCCCCACATGGACATCTTTCCTGTAAGGACAGATATTATTTTGTTTGAGGCAGTTCAGAGAAGTTCACCAGGATGATCCCTGGTCTGGAGAGATTGCCTTATGAACAAAAGTTAAACAGGTTGCAACTCTATTTACTGGAATTTAGAAGAATCAGAGGTGATCGCATTGAAATTTATAGGGTTCTTAAGGCGGTTGACAGGGTAAATGCTGAGAGGATATTTCCCTTCATGGAAGAATCCAGGACCAGAGGTCATAGTCACAGAATAAACGGCCACCAATTTAAAACTGAGATGAGGAGAAATTTCTTCTCTCAGAAAGTTGCAAGTCATTGTAATTTCTTGCCACACCGAGCTGTAAGGGCAGAGTCCTTGCGTATGTTTAAGATTGAGATTGATTATTGATCAATCAGGAAATCAAGGGTTAGCGGGAAAATGCAGGAAAGTGAATGTGAGGAATGTCAGATCAGCCACGTTTCTATTGAATGGTGGAGCAGCTTCAAGAGGCAAAACACCTACTCCTGTTGCTATTTCTTATGGTCTTATGGTCTTATCACAGTGAAATCCTAGTTGAAGAAAACTTTCAGCTACAATTAATACACAATAATTTAGCTTTCGCAAGAACTGCTGGAGGGGAAACAAAAACTAGGGTCCTTAATTCCCTTATGAATGATAAAGATCACTAGCAGAAGGAGCTTTTCCTTTCACATAGCTCCACAAATCAGAGTATCAGGCAAGTATTTCCTGTTGGTCTTGCCTTGACAGTTGGCTCTTTTGACAATGATGGTACAGCCTTATGTTCAAATGCAACAAGATCTGGACAATATACAAGCTTGGGCTGACAAGTGACAAGTAACATTCATGCCACACAAATGCCAGGTTATGACCATCACCAAAAAGAAACAAACTTACCACAGCCACTTGACATTCATTGGCATTACCGTCAATGAATACCCCACTATCAATATCCTGGGGATTACCAGAAACTCCACTGGACTTGCCACATAAACAGAATGATTACAAGAGCAGATCAGAGACAAGGAATACTGCACTGTGTAACTCACCTCCTGACTCCCCAAAGTCTGTCCACCATCTACATGGCACAAGTCAGGGGTGTGATGGAATACTCACCACTTGCCTTGATGCAGCCTCAACAACATTCAAGAAGCTTGACACCATCCAGGACAAAAAGCAGCCCGTTTGATTGGCATTACATTGAATCAGCATCCACTCCTTCCACCACCGACACTCAGTAGCAGCAGTGCATACCATCTACAAAATGCATGCAGAAATTCACCAAAGATCCTCAGACAGCACCTTCTAAACCTACGACCACTTCCATCTAGAAGGACAAGGGCAGCAGATATATGGGAACAATTTTACCTTCAAGATCCCCTCCAAGTCACTCATCATACAGATTTGGAAATATAATGCTGTTACTTCATTGTTGCTGCATCAAAATCCTGGAATTCCCTTCCTAATGGCATTGTGAGTTAACTTACAGCAAATGGACTGCAACAGTTCAAGAAGGCAGCTCACCACACCTTCTCAATGACAATCGGGGATGGACAATAAATGACAGCCTGCCAGTAATGCTCCCATCGCGCAAAAAATGAATAAAGAAATAAAATGCCAATCTCACATGTCGACAGTGCTAAGCTTTAAAATTTGAATCATTTTGGTTCTTGCACAAATTGTAACTATCTGCAATTAAACAGTAGGATGAAATGTCAGCTGGCAACATTTTTAGCAAAAAAGATTGAAGAGCATGAGACAAAAAATAAGATGTTTCCAATGAAATTATCTACAGCTATTTCCCTTAAACGCAGCTACAAGATTCTACGTATCTGCCTTGTAAGAAAGATTAAACAGACTTTTGTTTTACATGAACAAATGTTCACATGTAAGTTTTAGTTTAGAAGACTCATCCACAGAAAAAAAAGTGTCCACAGAAAGAAAAGAGAAAGACTGCATTGATATTTTCTAATCAACCTGTTCAGAGCTGTTATTCCACATCTCTGCACCAGGTCAACATCCTAAGTCTCCTGTCTTAGAGGTAGGGACATTACCACTGCACCTCAAAATGCCTTAGGGAGGCAGCATGTATTTTCTAACCAACCTGTTCAGAGATGTTAGTACAACCACTGGAGTAGGTGAGACCCAAACCTAGGGGCTCCTAAGTCAGAGGTAGGGTCACTACCTAATCATTCACAGCTAATTTTGCCACACAGAAAGGCAGAGAATGACTGCTACTCTAAATGGTAAGTCATGAAGTAGCCTTGATATTGTGCCTCAGACCTTATTGCCAGCAATGTGGTGAACAGCTGATATAAACGGACACATTTGTGAAGCTGCTGTGATACCAGTAACCAGTAACTGGCAGATAAGTAGTTCATGGGAATGGTAGGTAATTGAGAATGGGGAAGGGAAAGCCAGAAAGGGAGCATTTGGATTGGATTGGCAGTGGCCAGTGTTGTGGAGATAGAGAAAAGCTCGATATGCTGATTATGGAGAAAGTGAGTCCTGACAATGACCCATTTTTAATATAATTATATGCATTAGGCTGTCCTGGGAAAAACTGCAGACCAAGTTTCTGGCCTTTGTCAATGTCATTCTCAATCTTAAGCTTTTCTTCCCTTCAAAGTAAGTGTGTCAGTCATATGCAAAAATCAGCAAAACAATAACGTGTTAACGAGGTGTGGAGCTGGATGAACACAGCAGGCCAAGCAGCATCATAGGAGCAGGAAAGCTTGACGTTTCGGGCCTAGACCCTTCATCAGAAAACGTCAAGCTTTCCTGCTCCTATGATGCTGCTTGGCCTGCTAAGTTCATCCAGCTCCACACCTTGTTATCTCGGATTCTCCAGTATCTGCAGTTCCTATTATCTCTGAAACAATAATGTGTGTTCTTTGTTCGAAAATATAACTATTTACAGATGGAGTTAACTGTGACACCTTTGGACACTCATCTTACCCCTAGTTCTACTGTTTGCAGACTGACTCATGGGACTAAGACGTTACAATCTACTGAGGTAGTAGTGGTTGACAGCAATTTAAGACATGCACACTTTAAGGTGCATTCACATCATGCCACAGTATTTTGACTTCATAATGATTTTACCTTCGCTGTCTAACAGACTCAGATCGGTCAGTGTCCATAAAATGTGCACCATGTGGCCAAATTTATATGCACTTTTATTAAGTTTTTTTTTGAAGAAGCGAGCTATGTTTTATAAGGTGACACACTCACAACAAATGTTATTTACTGAGATTGGACAACTTGGCACAGAGCACAGCTGTTTCCTAACCTTCCTATCTTCTGGTTATTGCAAACCTGAAATTTGAGAAGGACATGACAGGTGTAAGTTGACCTCAGTGTCCTTGTTTTCAGTGAAGTTCTATGCTGGGAGTGCAAAATTTTGCATTTACCCTTAGCCATAGTTACTTCCAAAGCAAAACGTATTTTATTTTTAGTCTGGATTCATACATTCATTCTAGAATGTCACACAGTTTATGGCAGGAAACAGAATTTTATTTCCATAGTGGCCTCCAAAAGGGATTTTTTTTTCCATATTAGCATACTTTGTAATACACGTTCTTGAGAATCTTTTGTCAGCTCTTTAAAATAAGTAGGTTGAAGCAAAACTATGTTGAAATATTAAATAATGCTACTAAAACACATTAAGCAGAACAATGCTGAAAATAATTTATCACCTAAATCTGCCCATTTGCTCACAATATGTATAATTTGCTCCCATTATTTGGTCATCACTGTTGTACCAGTGCCTCCTATATCACTGGCTCATGAACAGACCTGTTGGAATACACACCAAATCCTAAAGTGTCAATGCATGAACATGTTCTTGGTGGTGGTTAGGTGCCATGACAATAAGAAAATTATTGTATTGCTTCCTTAAATTAAGCTAAAATAAAGAAAATACTTCAGTCCTGTCCCATAATTATTACTTGGTCCACAACATGGCTAAAATTTTTACGCAAACCTAGCTTATTGCATAAGCATTTTATGATCACTATGTGCCTATTGGGCCAGAACTGCAATAATACTTATTTTGTCATGCCTTTAGCGTAAGGATAGATCGCAATGCATATTTACAAATAGATCGGTGGAGGAAAACTAATGCTGAGCCAGCTGTGCCATTTTATTGCCATTATGTATCTGTTTTTACATTAACATTTAGGATGAAGATTTTGAAAAATATGATCAAATCTCACAGCATTTCAATATTGGAGACTTGTTTAAAGAATATGAATTCTAAAATGTCATCTACCACATCGATGACAGGGGAAAGGATATTGCTTCCAGATTTATTTTTCTTGAAATTTTACGTTACTCTTTTGTAAGCCAGCTGCATAAATATGGATGCAAGTTATACCAAGTATTACAAATTGATTAGGCTAAAGCCAATGCCAATTGGATTTCTACAATCATCCTTCATGTGCTCAACCTACATTTCAGACATATCACAACAGGAAAGTATTTTTCAATGGAATTTTATTTTTGTGTGGTCTACTCCCCAAGCGAAAACTAAATAAATGACCTAGTTGTGCACGGTTCACTGACTGTCCAGGCTGTGTGTGGTACGAATTTTGTTTGTTGTTATGCCTTTTTGTTTCGAGGAATTCTCAATACTCACAAATAGAATCTGGAAAATGTGTCAGGAAGTCACAGTTAATTGAAGGCAATTAAAGCAGATGTTTTCCATGCTGCATCATCAGTGTCAATGCTGAACTCATGCTCTAATTGTAATGTATGTCTTGTGTACAACATAGGGGGAAAAAGTAGCTGTTCAAGGATGCACTATAATTTCTTGCATCAACATGACATCCTCTTTCTCAGCAATGTTCTGCTTCCAACTTTGCTTCACGATGCTGACATGAATGGTGGATGAGATTAATTTCCAAGTGGCAGGCTTTTCTACAAATGGCAGGAGTCAAACAGATAATGTTGAATTGGTAGCAATGTTGTTAACTTTTGAAGATTTATTTTCTTTCCCTTTTTCTCTCTTTTCACTCATGCAGCCAAATTTCTTCAGTTTCTTCCTGTCACTTGAGTCTCAATATTCATGCACAAGATTTGTACAATGTGCCTGTGCATGAAAAATTGCCTAAATTTCAAGGCAAGAAGCGTTTCTTTTGGGCAATAAGAAGTTATAGTCCAACTGTAGTGATTAGAATCAGGTAGACTTATTGACTATGATGCTCTCAATTGTGGTTGTTAACCTGGGCTAATCAGGAAAGCATTGGCTGACCAATATAACCCAGGAGATTAGAATCTCCTCAGTTGAGGACTGACTCTGAGCTGGCTGGCCACAGCCAGTATACTCTGCTGTAGCAAATAAAGGGTGAGTTGGTGACAGGAACTGGCATCTGTGCAGTTATTTCACCAACAAACCACAGCCCTCCTCTTGGGAGTCCTCCATGTTCCACTTTATGGAGGAGTATACTGCACCATTACTTAATGAGTTACCATCAGGGAACTAAAGAAGCAAAGAAAAATGGAAGCATCCTGTTTCTCTGGGAGTGAAGTTTCTTCACTTTTGTCGAAAAATCCTATTGAAGGCATGTATTAAAGGTTATTGGTAAAGTCTGCTGCACAAGGTAGTGGTTAGGAAAAAGTTAATTTTGGAGATTGCATTGAGTTCCAAAATTCTGATGACTCTCTACAGTTTTGGGTGGAGAATCAGTAATTTATCTCCTAAATCTTCAAGTTCCTTTCTTCCTTGCAGTCCCTGTGAACTCTACCAGATACAAGCTTCCACACATTCCATCCAACACTTTCAATTAAGTCTTCAATGCCCAACATTACCCCTTGAATCCTAGGTCTACATCTGAGTCAAGCCAGCCAGCGTGCTGCACAGTCCCCTCATTAATATCAGGATTCTGATGACTGTCAATGACCCCAGCTCCCACGATAACCATGATCTCCAAAGCACTGTCATCTCCCACTCTTATATGTTGAGTTGACCCTTATCATAATTATTGTCCCCTTTGCATCCAGCATGCTGCGTCCAATTGCCACTATTGGCTTCCCTAGCTCAGCAGTGGCAGCTGGTAACTCAATTTGACTTTCAGTGGACAAATCCCCAGAGCTGACTATTGCCCAATGCTCTGACTGATTTTGAAGTATAGCACCAGCTGATGACTGAACAGATCCCTGACTGTCCAGTATCAACATGGTGAACTGTACAATAAGTGAGTTAGAGATGTGCCGCAATGATGTGGTGATGCTAGTGGATGTCAGATGCAATCTCGGTGGATGAAGGTTGCAGGCTGCTAGCCATGGACAATGCTCTGAGATATTAGAGACTGCTGGCTAAGTTGGAAGCCTGGAGGAGCAAGCAGCAAGGTGGAGTCACTGTGTACCTGTTCTGACATTAATCTATTGTCACTATCTCGTTTCTCTCGGTCATGTGGGACAATTGCAAACTGCATATAATTCAGGCGTGACTAATGAGTATAATACAAGTACTAATGAGATACTATTGCATGTGAATAGACCTCTAATGCTCATTAGTTCAGGGGCTGGAAGATATACTGTCCGTATTATGTTGTTAAAACAAGTACCTCTTCTTGTCAAGGCTCACAAATAGTACATCCTCTACTATTGCTAATCAAACTCACCCTTAGACTTCGTAAAGAAAGGAGTATTAGTGATAACAGCTACACCCCAACTATTAGTTGGTAGTAGTTGGCTGCACAGCGCAACACAACAATTTCCAGCAAAGTACTCTTTCACCAAAGGCACATTGAGGAATTATGTGTTCTTTCCATAAAACAAAAGGCTGGACATCTGAAATTAACAGAGAAAATGCTGGAAACAATCAGGAGTCATTCTGCATGTGTGGAAAAAGTTAACATTTCAGGTTGGTGACTTTTGTCAGAATAGCCATTTCTACATTTGTCAAAAGGCAAGTCATATCCTGTTGAGTGACTCTCCATCAAATACATATTGTAAGAAAATGGGTGCCCGTCTTCTCATTTGAATTTATTTCATCTCACAGAGAATGCGTTCTGAATGTACTGAAATCTAGATTCATTTCAACATAGAATCTCTAAACAAGCATCATGCTTGCAGAATATAGGAATTAGGATTTTCTCATTGGAACTGCAAACTAAAAGAGTCAGAAGTATGGCACTAACAATATGCACAGAAAATCAGCAAGCTTAAAACAGGTTGAATTTTCCTGATTACTGTCTATTTCCTTACTTATGTTCCCAAAGCATCTCTAAGATAAGCCACCATTGGATCAATCTCTCTCTAATTTAATGAAAATGGAGTCACTTGTTAGAATGTGCTGCTTATGTCACTAAACGTGTGAAAACTGGTGTTCATTTGTGTTTATTTATCACTGTTTAAAGGAATAAAGCACCGCATCAGGAGAGACCGGATGTCACCATTGACAGCATTTTAAACCTGACTTGCTACAAGATGCGATATGTTGCATTAAAAAAGGGAAATTTAACAGTTATTGGAATTCAACCATAAGGTACATTCTGGTTTCCAGATGTGTCAATTAGAGCACTTATTCTGAAACATTAGGCCCAGTCTCAAAGGACAGAAAAGGAATAAAGGGCCCTAAGGAATGCTAATCGGATGAAACTGAGTAATGGTAATATGGTAATAATAATATGATTAACATAGTGAGCTATTGCATTCATCATTATTCACTAGACAATGTACCTTTCATGAGTAATGATAATCCAAATAAATTGACAGGCTTGAATGAAGTGGGTTTCATGGGTATTAAAAAATTGGAAAATAAATAGATCGAAGAGCTGAAAAATATTAGCTTGGAGTTCCCATGAGAAAATTAAAAGCAGAATATAAATGTAAATTATTTCTTTATTCATAGGGACAAATAACTAGATTTGTGAAGTAGCAACAGTCATTACCATGAAGAGGAGAAAGAGGATGTCCTTTAGATTAATAAACAGGTGAATTTGGTACATATTTTCAACCAAGATAGTAATATAATCCCAGTCAACAATAGAATCTTAATGTATAGCATCATGCAATATAGAAACAAGCCCTTTGGCTCACCACATCAATGCCAACCAACAAACACCAAACCACACTAATCCCATTCACCTGCACTTAATCTATAGCCAACTTTGCCCTGGCATTTTAAGTACTCTTCCAGATGCTTCTTGTGAGTACTTGCCTCCAGCGCCCTCTCAGACAGCATGTTGTACCACCTATTGAGTGAAAGATGTTTCCTCAGATCTCATAGATCATAGATTCATGCAACACGAAAACAGACCCTTTGGCCCAACTCATCCATACTGACCAGGTTTACTGAATTGAACCAGTCCCTGTTGCCTGTTTTTGGCCCATATCCTTCCAAATCTTTCCTATCTATATGCCTATCCAAATGTTGTTTTAACACTGTAATTGTACTTGCCTCTATCACTTCCTCTGGCAGGTCATTCCATATATATATCATCCTCAGAGAAAAAGTTGCCCCTCAGGGCCCTTTTAAATCATTCTCCTCTCATCGTAAACCTATGCGTCTGGTTTTGGACTCACCTATCCTCAGGAAAAGGCTTTGGTTATTCACCTTATCTATGGGCCTCATGATTTTATGAGCCCCTATAAACCTCTCAACCTCCTACGCTCCAGAGAAAGAAGTCCTAGCCTATCCAGCTGCTCCTTATAACTCAAGCCCTCCATTCTCAGTAACATCCTTGTAAATCCTTTTTTCATCCTTTCCAGTTTAATAACATCCTTCCTATAGGAGGGCAACCAGAATTGTATGCAGTACTCCAAATGTGGCCATACCAATGTCTTTTACGGCCATAAAATGACGTCCCAAATCCTATACTCAATGCTCTAACTGATCAATTCAAGCTTGCAAAATGCCTTCTTCACCACCTTATCTACCCGTAACATCATCTTAAAGGAAATATTTTAAAGGAACTGCACCCTTAGGTCTCTTTTTTTGACAACATTCCCCAGGGACCAAACATCAACTGTTTATATCCTGCCCTGGTTTGTCTTAACAAAATGCAACACCTTGCACTTAAATTAAATTCCATCTACCATTCTTTGCTCAAAAGGCAAGCAGGCTATTTCTAGTCTGAGAAGCAAGTGCTGTTTGTTTTTTTTTGTTCACTTCTGTTGTTGGTGAATAAAGGTAAATGCTTTAATGTACTTGAAAGTTTTCCTGCATGTGATGGTTCCATGTTGGATCATAAAATGCTTTGCCACACTAGACATTGGTGAAAAAGTAGCACTGACTTTGTGTTACAAGATAAGATGTGGCTAAAGATAGATAAACTGTGTGGCTTGGTTGTTAAACAGCAATAGGTGTGAGACTGTAAACAGGGGTATATGCAATGAAGTGCCAGCCATGCCACCTATGTGCCCTGAGAAGCATTTGTTTGTGGTTACTCTCCTACTACATGCACAAAAAAGAGAAACTCTGACTGCCAATGCTTGACCAAGTGCGTGGCTGGGTTTCAAAAATGGCACAGATACCAATGATCCCAGGATACCCCAGCAGCGGCAATAACATCCATTCACAGTGAATAGAAGAATAAAATGAGCAAGATGTCACAGGGGCATGGTGCATAGTTAATGAGGTGAGTTTGGGAAGGTAATGCAGGAAAACCTGTTAGGCCTCACAGAGAGAAACCTTTCATGAAGCTCACCAAAAATATCATTTAGCAAAGTTCGAGTGCATTTCAGCCAAGGTGACAACATGAGAACTTCAAAAAGATCATGTGTCATGGCAAACAATATCGAGAAGTTAAATCAGATGCTATTTCAGGCAAAACCATTAGAATTGGATAAACAATGCTAAATTCAAACTAATGAATGACAAACATAGGATTGATTTCAGGAAGTTCTTTGCACTAAGGAAGAGTAACACATGGAGTGAATTCCAGGTAACACTTGAAACAAAGAAATCTGGAATTCTTTAAGCATGACAGTAACTGATGAGTTGAATAGATAGGTCAGATGGGCCAACTGGTCTTCTCATTGCAAGTTATCTTGTTACTTGAATGTGATCTGTTTTCTAGATTTCTACATCTTTGTTATTTATAACAAATTGAAATTAGATCATACATATTGCAAAATGTCAGATTTCTATTTAGATGAAATCAAGAAAATTCTCATTTAATTTCTGATATTAAATATATCATGAATTTTCCTTTTGATCATTATTGTTTCACCTGAAAAGGCTGCAGCTCAGTTATTGGATATGCTAGTTCCACAGCTGAGTAACTATTTGAGCCTTAAGTATTCCTAAATTGGATTGGGGCATTAAACATTTAATGCAAAATGATAAGACATGATTTGATTGGATGTATATAATGGATTATGTTGTATTAATTTGGACTGTCATCATGTTATGTAATATAATTGGCATCCATTTCAGAAACATGGACTTGTCTTTGCAAGGCTAATTTCATTATATGGAAAGTTATAGGTCATTTCATTAATATAATGTTCTCCAGGTCCAGGATTGTGTCATACTAATTGGACTTTATTTAGATTTGTGGCAGAAAAGTATGTTCACCTCAGTTTACTGCCAGTATTTTCATTTCAGATTTAGACACTGCAGCTCATATGTATATAATTGTAGATGTGATTGAGCTGATTATAATGATGTATAACATACTGTGTTGGCATGAAATTGAGCTTGAAAAGTTCTGTAAGATTGGACAAAACATTGGGTACTTGTGCCTGATTAATACATGACCCATGCTTCCTACACAAACAACAGTGGGGAATATTTGTTGGAATCCATTTTTTAAAAGAATTTAATCATGAATGCAAGTTGAAACTAATTATAATACTTACTGAAGAAAGTTTTAGATAGTTTTCTACTGTTAATTCAAACTCCATTTTCCCTGTTTTCTTTCAAATTCATCCTTCCCTTTTCTTGTTTACTTCTGCCAAGCATAATTACTTTCTTTCCCTGGGGGGTCATGATGCCAGGAGAGCTAACAATCTTTGGCTACCTAAACACAAGTGACTATTTAGGTTTATAATAAAATATAATCAAGGCAGAATCTTCCGCAGGTGAAAACTGATGGGGAAGGTGTTGGAAGATGGAAATTTTTAGGTGGCTTGGTATCAGGAAGATTTCCACTGCCTTTCCTCTGCCACAGTAAGGCAGGAAGGCCTTCTTACCCTGTCACTAATTGAAATCTGTCGTGGTCAGTCAGTGGTCACTCTGGGCCTGTTAACATCACCGCCATAATTAACTCCTTTCCTGGCAGGGGAGAAAACAATCAACCTTCCCATCCACTAAAACAGAATCAGAGTCCTTGTGGGTTGAGGATGGGGGTCTCAATCTGCCCCAAACTTAGAGTGATTGAGTACATGAATGAGGTGCTAGAGGGAGACCACTGAAAGCCACCATCCTGCTATCTTTCTGATCCCCCTGAGCCTCACCTCAATATTAACAAACCCTCATCCCATGTCGCCCCCAAAATGTAGCTACTTCTCCTGGACTTCTCAGTTGCTGTGCTAACAGCACCCACTGCCTCTGAAGTGGTGCTGGGCCTCACAGTGGCAGCTGGCCTCTCAATAACAACTTCAGGAAGACTGAAATATCATTGTCCCCAGGAGTGATCCCAGTCAAAATCCTGAATAAAAACCTAAAGAATTGCAGACGCTGTAAATCAGGAACAAAAACAGAAGTTGCTAGAAAAGCTCAGCAGGTCTGGCAGCATCTGTGAAGAAAAATCAGGGTTAACGTTTCGGGTCCAGTGACCCTTCCTCAGAACTCAGACCTGCTGAGCTTTTCCAGCAACTTCTATTTTTGTTCCAGGGAAAATCCTGCGAGGTGATTACTTAATTAACTCATTGCATGTGGACTTTCTCATTCGTGGTTGTGTGATACATAAAAGCATCCTGCCTGCTTTTATTAAAAAAAATCCAAAGAACTGTGGTTACTGGAAAACAGAAACTACAGTAGAAATTGCTGGGAAATCTCAGCACGTCTGGCAGCATGAAGGGTCATTGGACCTGAAACATTAACTCTGTTTTCTCTCCACAGATTCTGCCAGATCCGCTGAGTTTTCACAGTAATTTCTGCTGTTGTTTCGGTCTGTTCTTACGTCTACCAATACATTCAAAACAAAGAAGCAGAAGAATTGGCTTTCAATTTTGGCATAATATGTAGCTTCATAACATTTCACAGCAGAGCTCACACATAAATTATCCAATATACATGCACGTATGCTCACTTACACCCAACTCAAAAGTCAGGAGAGCCTTGGTGAGTTTTCCCCTGTTTAACACAAGGGTGCTTCACCCCAATAAAACTGGCTGAGATCAGATTACTTAAGATTAAGTCTGTGCTAACTTTGTCCAAGTAAGAAGCCTTCTATTTAGATTGCTAAACAATGCATAGAAATCTAAGCTTTCTGAGAGATCTTTCTCTTCTTATGTATTTTTAGCTGACAGCACCATCAAATTTTTGAAAGAAGTACTGAATAACTCATTTCTGAGGAAGAGTCACTTGAGCCAAAACGTTAACTCTGATTTCTCTCCACAGATGCTACCAGACCTGCTGAGCTTTTCCAGCTATTTCTGTTATTGTTTCTGATTTACAGCATCCACAGTTCTTTCCGTTCTTACTGAATAAGTTATACCGGGCTCAAAACCATAAACTATTTCTCACTCTACAGATGCTACCAGACCTGCTGAGTTTCTCCAGCATTGTCAGTCTTTATTTCAGATTTTCAGTATCTGCTGTATTTTGCTTTACTTGATCACGAATGTTCTACGTACAGGCAGATCCTCATTGTCAGCTGATGCTCATGTTGAGCTGTTTTCTGAGCAGTTTTTGTCAGTGATGTTATGCCATTGCCTTCCAATATCAGGGCCAGTGTTTAACCTTTTACCTCACCTTTCCCCTTTTGTCCATCTCTGTCAATACCATTCTCCAATCACTGCCAGCACTCATTCTCATCATTTCACGGGATGTTCCAATTGCTTACAGGTGAAAGGGACAAACCTCAACCAACAGATATTGAGAAGGCGTTTGATATGTTAGAAGTTGTTTGCATCATTTTTAGCTGCTTAAAAAGAATTTAATTGAACAACAAACAAATTAGAAACAAGAAACCTATCACCAACTTAGATCCAGTGCAATATTTAAACAGAATGCACCCTTTACTTTAAATAATATTAATGTTATCAGAACAAAACCTCATCTGATTACCTATCACCCTCCTTCTTTCAACTAATAGCTAATCAGGAGTTACAACCAGACTGTAGACGAGGTTCCCCAATTCATTATGGTTCTAAATAGGACGCCCCAAATTATCAAACCCCCTTCCCCCCACAGACCTTCTCAAGTGAGGCTCTCCTTTCTTCTGTACCCACTCCCTTGGTTGGTTGCCACAAGGTTAATTTGAAAACAAATCTCTTTCCTTGTGAATACCTTTTTCCCAGACCAAATGAATTTGTTTTTTAAAAGGAACCAATCTAACCAGGGCTTCCTGAATTAATAAAGAATCAACTTATTACTAATTAAACATGAGAGACTTAGTAACAGAACACACATGCACACAGATTAGAAATAAGCAGTGAGTCAATAAAGATACATGTTATACAGATCAGCTCTGAATTGTTTGCAAAAAGTGGATATTTGAACATTGTGGCTGTCAAAGTGAAGGTCACTGGTCGCATTAATGTTGGCAGTTTTTATGAGATTCTTGGTTTTGGGCCCGACTGAAGTTCCAAAGCCATTTGACTGTGATTGAATTCCAGTATTCAGGATAGGCGAAAGTCCTTTATGGTCCTTTTTAATTGGTTTGCAGCACCCAGTTACAGAGGGCCTTTATCTGCAACACAGGGGAGCTAGGGAATGGTTCTTCATCTGTGACCATCACAGTATACTGACACTCAAGCACAGCTACACATGAGAACATTCAGTCCCACCGGTTCACTTTAGTAGAGTTGAAACTAGCTTTTTAACCATAAAACCTTATGTGTTCTTCAAAGGGAAAGAAACAAAATGTTTCTGCATTTGGAGAAATAATCCATTGACTATAGGTTACAATTGACCTGGGGTTTGTCATCACTTATTAACTGTATAGTCACAAGTGATCGCAGGTCAATCTGTTTGGAGTTTCTTTGACACCTGTAGCTGTTGCAGCCGATTAATCTCTCTCTCTCTCTCTCTCTCTCTGGACAGCTGAGTAATTTATGCCTGCAGCTATTTTTGACCTCTTTGAAAAAAACACATTTTGGATTTACAAGTTGAAAATATTCACGATACTCTGAGTTCTGACGCATCATCACATCACAAGCAGGAATGTGGAGGTTGACATTTAAATGATGAAACACCTGATAGTATGCCCAAACAAAACTGTTACCTCTAAGCTTTTACCTTGGCTAAAAGGGAAATGGAACGACAGTTGCAAAACAGGCATGAGTCTGAAGAAATGTCACACCCAAATAAAATAAACGCTAAATATATCAGATGCTGGAAATTTGAAATGAATAGAGAACGGTGGAGAAACTCAGCATGTTGGGCAGCATCTGTGGAGAGAGAAACAGAGTTGCCGTTTCAAGTCTGGTATGACTCTTCTTTAGAACTGAAAGGTGTCATAAAATGTTTTTGTATATACTTTTGACAGAGGTGAAGGAGGATCAAAATGGTAAATGGTGGAGAGATCCTGTGCCGAAGACAAAGCGGTTATTATGATGGTGAAAGAAAAAGAGAGTTATAAAATGGGTGTAATTAAGATGTGAAATGGGGAGAATGGTTGGCTCTGCTAAAAGCAAAGTAAACAAGATACAAATAAAAAAGTTCTAGGGGGTGAGGGGGCAAGTATATTACATAATTGACAATAATGTGGCCAGCTTTTGAAGTTATGTCAATGCTGAGATGTCAAAAGCACAACGTGCCTCAGTGGAAAATACAACATTGTTCCTTAAGATTGTGACGTGCTTCATTTGGATCTTTGCAGCAGACCAGGACAGAAATGTTATCAAGACAGCAAGATGATTTATTGAACCAAGTAAGCATCTGGGAGAAGGTCATCCCTATGGACAAAGAGGAGGTGTTCTGCAAAGTGGTCACCCGGACTGTATTTGGTCTTTCTCATGTAAAGGAAACTACATTTTGAGCAGAAAATTCAGTGGACTAGAATGAAAGAAGTACAATTAAAATGCTGGTTCATCTGGACAGTGTGCGTGGGGCCTTGGACAGTGAGAAAAGTGGAGATGAATGGGCAAGTGCTACAGCATCTGCAATTGGGAAGGTGAGATAACACGTGAAGTGAGGAAGGGTTAGGAGGATGGAGCAGAGAACCAAAGTCAGAGAAGGAATGGTGCCTATGAAATACTGACAGTGAAGGGAAGGAGATGACATGTGTGGTGATGGCATCCTGTTGAAAGTAATGGAAGTGGAAGAGATTGATCATTTGAATGCGGAGTCTAGTGGTGTGGAAATTATCCATTTGACCCATATTTACATATAATAATTAGATTCCATGCATGTTTCCACCAGGAGGCTTGGTTACATAGATCAAACTCCATCAGAAGATATGAAGAATGAATTCAGTGATTAATTAACTCATTGTCCTGCTACCATCCATGGTAGAAAATTAACTGTGTTTATGTCTTTAGCTCAATAATAACATTCCAGGATTGTCGCTTTAACATCTAATAGATATATTTTTACTCGTGTTAGCGGGGTTAATATTGTTGTGTCTAAAACTGCAAAGCACACACCAATCCATTTAGTTTCGACTATGAGTGAGACAGTGGAAGTTGGAAGTGCTGTCACATTATTGTGTAAAGGTCCACAAGAAAATAAAATAAATATGCAAATTATTTTTGAAAACTTCAGTAATACATTGTAAAACAAATGAAAAACACAACATTCAGTCTTATAATTCAAGTGTTGAAATTGCATCTTATTTTCTATCTAGCCATCACAACACATTTCATTTTATTTCAACACAATATGGAACCTCTCCCACCTTTGTGTCCAAAGATTGGGCCATGGATTTCTTTTTGACTGGTCTGTGTTGCAGGCAAGGTAATACAGTGGGGTAAGTTGCTAATAAAGTCGAAAATTTTCAACATTTCGCCGAGAAGAAAGATGTGCAGCACTGAACTCCCACACAATTGTCAGACAAGATGTATTTCCCATTAATTTTGTACACATTTCTTAAGACTTCAGTGATATCAAATTTCATTGAAATCTTTGGATTACACTGCTTCATTATACTTTCAAGTATTATACATTACCTCTGTACAATTCTGGTTAGCAGCTCTTATTCAAAGTCTTCATTGTCAGAACGGGGGGACTTGGAATCCCAGCACCAAGGGCAAGAAAGAAGACAAGTTTTCGCCATCCTATATCCATTGTACTTGTAAATGTAAAACATATTAGCTTGCCTTTCTGGAAGGTCTCTTTTTGACTCTGCTAAATATCCCTCCTTGATGGTTTTTTCAAGGTTGGGCGCACACCAAGTATGGGGCAATTGATATGGTATGAAGCTACATTCCACAACATTAATGCTACATGTTTTACTTCCTAAGTATCACAAGCTAACATAAAAATTTCAGATGGCCATGAAATTGCAGAGTAGATCTGACTGATAGCAAACTACTTGCAGGAACATCCACTTATAAACATATGAACAAGGATCAAGAGTAGGCCACATGGTCCTTTGAGCTTGCTCTGCCACTCAATAAGATTATAGCTGATCTGATTTTAACCTCAATGCTCTTGGTAATCAAGTATCTATCTACCTCTGCCTTAAAAATATTCAAAGATACTGCATTTTCAAGAAGGAATTCCAAAAACTCACAACCCCCAAAAGAAAAATTACCTCATCCCTGGCTTAA
>JAHRHZ010000271.1:21177087-21222087 GCA_024137785.1 Ginglymostoma cirratum | reverse complement strand
TCCAGTCACTTGCTACATCATTAGTAGCAGCAGTGATGAAGGCAAATACAAAATTATTTAAAAATGAGTTGGAATGTGAGACATATTAACAGACAACAATCCTGAAGTGCCAATGACTAACATACCTTTTGAATTTCGCTGTTGTGATTTGAAGTATCATTCTCAAACCTTCAGTTTGAATGTCTGCCTTGCGATCCATCCCCATCTATTGAGGATCCAATGCTAAATGAGAATTGGACATGGTATTGATTTGAATTTGGCTGATTATAAATGGAAATTTTGAGCACTAGTGCAAAGCATTCTCTCTTCATATTGTAAATGGCTTATTTAAGCTAGGCAATGTTTCTTTCCTCTCTCAATAATTCTTGGGTTTCAAATAAGAAACTAAAACATCTTGTTATACACTGGTGTAGTTGAAAGCATTATCAATTCAGTAAATGAGTCAAAAGTTTTTTTTATTCATTCATGGGAGGTCAGGAGCCTTGACTCGGCCAACATATGTTGCAAACCCTAAATGCTCTTTATAGGATTGTAAGGAGCTGCCTTCTTGAGCTGCTGCAGTCCATGTATTGAAAATACATCCACAGTACTTTTCCGCAATCAGTGAAGATAGACAACTGCATCTCTTTCATGATAACACTCAACACTACAGACCCCCCCAGGGATGGATTCTCAGCCCCCTACGGTACTTCCTGTACACCCACGAGTGTGTAGCCAAATTCCAAATGAATGCCATCCACTAGTTTGCTGATACCGTGATAGGATGGATAACAAACAACAACGAGTCAGAATACAGAAAGGAGATAGAGAGCTTGGTGTCATAGTGTAATGTTAACAACCTCTCTCTCAATGTCAGCAGAACAAAAAAAAAACTGATCATTGACTTCAGAAAGAAAGGAGAAGAAAATGCTCCCATCTATGTCAACAGAGTGGGGAATGACCCACAATCTGCCCTGGATCTCCCATGCAGATGCAAATGTCAAGAAGACACACCACACCTCTTTTGCCTGTGGCGGCTTAGGAAACTTGGCATGTCCATAAGGACGCTCACCAACTTCTACAGACGCACCATAGAAAGTATACTCTCTGGGTGCATAATGGCCTGGTACAGCAACTGCTCTGCCCAGGACCATAAGAATCTGCAAAGATTGTGTGCACAGCCCAGGCTATCTTGGAAGACAACCTTCCATCCATGGACTCCATTACATCTCTCACTGCCGCAGAAAGGCTGACAACATCATGAAAAGACCCATCCCACGTTGGTAATGCTCTTCTAAAGCCTCTTCTGTCAGGCAGAAGATACAGAAGACTGAACACATGCACCAACAGATGGAAGAACTGCTTCTTCCCTGCCACTTTTAGACTAACAAATGGACTGTCTAACTTCAAATAATGCTGATCCTGTTTGTGTTGATCTTTCTTTGTGCATGTCCTGTGCAGTGTAACCTATATACCTCACTCTATCCAAGTTTTATTTTTCACCCTATGATCTGTATGTCTTGCTTACTATGATCTGCCTGTACTGCTTGCAAACAAAGCTTTCCACTGCATTTAGGTACAAGTGACAATAAATGAAATGAAATCAAATCTTGTATTAGATAATGGTTTGAAAGGGATTGGGAAAACACTGAACATTTCAGAATTTTTTGTTGGGTGAGGACCAATATTCTCAGGTCTCCCAATATCTTAGTAACAAGATCTAACTTACTCGTAACTTGTACTTGATTGCTATCATGCAAAGGATACATCTTGTTCAAAATAAGAGCCTTTTCTCAATAAGACTCACCAGCAGTCACTGTTTCCTCTATGTTGCTTGGACTTTGGGAGGTTTGGCACATCATGATCAGAGGAAATATTATAGAGAACGTTGCTAGTATATTTCCTCTTCCATTGTAAAGCCAAGTAGTCCTGAAATCCTATCATGAAAAAGGGGATTGTTCGCAACAAACTATCCTAGCCACAAGGTGGTAGACATTTGTATCACATTACAAAGCAACATGATAGCAGCAATGGGTGTTGATGTTTAATAATGTAAGGTAACAATGGTGAGAGTTCCAGTGGATCCAGAAGCATTTATAGCTCAAACAACTTTACAGCTTGAAGAATTACACATGCAGCTACAGCAGTTGATCAGTCAAAGAGTCTGCAAACTAAAATTGATGGAAATATCAAGAAGGTAGTAACAGCTGTTAATGCTCAAGCCTTTTCCTTCACACCTGGTAAGAGAAATACAGAAACAAGTGTGAGCTAGAAGCCAGCCACAACTGGCCATTGTCCATTCCATCAAGAATATAGAACCTGTTTAAAAAGTCCAGAATAGATTCACAGCTCTGAAGAAAACAGGTACTGGACTTCTGTGAGCAAATTAAAAGAAAACCCTGTTGTGCTGAGGGATAACTTTAAATTAATACTGCAGAATATGATGATAGAAGTTAAAGAGGAGTCCTTTCAAAACACAACAAATATTGTCACAAGGAAGGTGACAAAGAGGCAATTTAAATGCCAGAACAGAAAGAGTCTAACAGAACAAGATAGCATGTAAACACAGTTGAGTATGTGATTTGAGATCCATTGTTTAAACCATGTTTTAGATTGGAAGAAATTGTGTTTTAGTTCATTCATGGAATGTGAGCATCTCTGGATGTACCAGTTTTTTTTTGCCTATCCCCAGTTGCCCTGGAAAAGATGGTGGTGAGCTGTCTTCTTGGACCATTGCAGTCCCTTTGGTGTACGTGCACCCACAAAGACATTAGGGGGAGATTTACATGATTTTGACTCAGCAACAGTGAAGGAATGTTAACATATTTCAAAGTCTAGATGATGAGAGCCTTGGAACGGAACTTGCAAGTGATGATGTTCCCATGTATCTGTGACCTTGTCCTTCTAAATGATATTGGTGATGGGTTTGAAAGGTGTTTTCTAAAGATCCTTGGGTTAGTTGTGATTATAATTATGCATATAAATGTATATGTTACCTATGGGAAAAAGCATACGAGAAAGTTTTGCATAATGCAATGATTTTGCACGTGTCAATGTTGGAAATGCAATAAATTCCATTTAATCTGATAATGTCATAAAGGGGAAAATCAGAATTCCTTAAGATCTGTATGGTGAAGACCTAATAATCTTAATAACAATGTCTAAGTTATTAATATAACCAACACTTGATTGCTATCTTCAATGAACTACACATATTTAATCTAAGAACCTCTTAGCCATTTTACTCTACCACTGTGAATCAAATAGGCCCTGAGACATAGTCCTGAATGTTAACAAGTTTCTGAATGTTGTTGCACGAGCACTCACCTGTGAAATTGAAGGCTATTCTAACACACTCCCGACTTGCATATTGGAAATGGTGGACAGGCTTTAGGTAGCAGGAAGTGTGTTACATTTCACTTGTGAGTTTCTGACTTGCTGAAGCAGCTACAGTATTCCTATGGTTGGTCTTGTTAAACTTTTGCCTAATAGGGACTCAACAGATGTTAAGGCAATCATCAGGGAACAAACCACTTCTGACATTATTGTAATATAGAGAGAACAGATGGGATAATGCAATGGTAATGTATGGAACAATATAACAACAGCAACAGCAGTCAGGCACATGAGTCTGTGAAGAAAGAATGGAGCAGCCTATGCCAGTAAGAAATACACTTATAGGAACAGTATTATGTGTGATAATGTGAATAAACGAGTTTACAGAAACCTACCAAAATAAAACTGTATTCACTTATAGGTAAGGGAAAACATTGGAGTCACAAATCACTAGAAGAAGAAAGGATAGCAACTTTTCCAATATGCAGAATAGAATAATAAGCCATACATATCACAAGTGTTTTGCCACAAATGAGTACAAACTGCTGATTCAAGTTTCTAATGAGCTTATGTTGCACAATCCAAAGTGAATACATGGTAACAGTAATAAGAGATAAAAGGTACTGCAGATGCTGGAGAATCCGAGATAACAAGCATGGGGCTGGATGAACACAGCAGGTCAAGCAGCATCATAGGAGCAGGAAAACTTGACGTTTCGGGCCTAAACCCTTTCGCAACAAACAACTGCACCTCCCAGTCGCGAACCATTTCAACTCCCCCTCCCATTCCTCAGATGACATGTCCATCCTTGGCCTCCTACAATGCCACAGTGATGCCACCCGAAGGCTGCAGGAACAGCAAATCATATTCAGCCTGGGAACCCTGCAGCCCAATGGCATCAATGTGGATTTCACAAGTTTCAAAATCTCCCCTCCCCCAACCGCATCCCAAAACCAGCCCAGCTCATCTCCACCTCCCTAACCTGTTTTTCCTCCCTGGACTGACCTATCTCCTCCCTACCCCCCTACCTACACTCACCTTTACTGGCTCCATCCCCGCCTCTTCGACTTGTCTGCCTCCTCTCCACCTATCCTCTCCTCTATCCATCCTCTATCCGCCTCCCCCTCTCTCCCTATTTATTTCAGAACCCTCTTCCCCTCCCCCATTTCTGATGAAGGGTTTAGGCCCGAAACGTCAAGTTTTCCTGCTCCTATGATGCTGCTTGACCTGCTGTGTTCATCCAGCCCCATGCTTGTTACATGGTAACAGTACTCCACATGATTTCAGCATGATGATATGATCCTTTGTTATGATTGTTATTGAGATGATGATTTACTGTAAGAACTCAGGTAAATCACCCTTTACAATTCCAGCATGACCATAGCATCAAAACTCTAATGCCAGTACTACTTTTGATTATTATAATCCATGTATACTGCCACTAAATCACAATGCATCAAAAATCATGCATTGCAATGTCAGATATATCAATATGGAGCCAGGAAGATATACTAACCTCTTTTCAATCTCTCCCAGTCATCCTATTAACATGACCATTTACTTCACGTCAGCTCTTCATTCACAAACAGTGAGGAATATAAAATCCAGACCCTCTGGACGTGGATGAATTATCTTCACACATTCCTTCAGCTTGTCATCATCACCAGTGTCATGCTTCGTAAAGCATCCTTGTTCACCAAAGTGAAAACTTTTAATTCATCATGGGCTGAAACCACATAGAGTTCAAGATATTAATTTACAACAATAGTATAAGACCACATTCTCGCAATGGGGACTTCAGCAGGCAGCTAAGGTTTCTTTTACTGGCCACGTCTGACTGAAGATGAATGCAGACATTTTAACATTGTCTTTTACACTCACGTATTGGACTTCCCTATCATTGAAGATTTGAGAATTAATTTAGTCTGGTTCGTTAGTTAATTGTTTAACAGCATTCAAGACTGGATGTAGCAAAACTGCAGAGTTTTGGCCTGAACCATAGGTTGCAGGATTGCTTGGCAATGACTAAGCAGTCTACAGTACTGTATTTATATCGGTCCAATAATGTAGCTTCATCAGATCAACCACCTCATTGTTAAACATCGCTGATATTCCTTCTGGCATGACATTCTAAACTCAACATTGAAATAATGTTGATGCATTAGCTTGATGGTAATGTTGGAGCAAGGGAATATGCCAAATGTGAGGTTTAAAGTTTGATTCAAATGCAACTTGCCCATAGTGCCATATGGATGCCAGTCTTCAGATGCCGGGTCTATTCTTTTTGTTTTCATTTTAACACACTGGTGATAGAAGATATCTTCAGTATTAAGAAGGGAGTTCATCTGCACAAAGTGTTACAAAAATGTGTAGAGTACTTGTGAATTGGAAGGCAGGAAGTTACAATTTGTTTATAAAAATGATAGGAGAGAGGAGTGTGTAGTCCCTTTAAGAGGTGATGTGTGTTTCTTAGCTTGGAGATTTAAACAAAAATGTGTCTGTAAGCAGCTGAAGAGGTACAGAAGTTCTGAAACTGAAACGTGTTTCACTTGGCTGCGTGATTGGAAACTTTAGGCTTGCTTTGACGTTTTGGCAACTAGCTTGAAGATCGGCCAATTAATTTAAACAAAGCACTTAGAGATTGAAAACCAATTGAATTCGAATCTGATGGTCTTGACAACCTCAGACCAATCCTATTATTAGAAAATTGACAGGTCATTAGGGGTATATAAGAAGGCAGTTTTTGAAAATCAGAATGAAAGTGAACTGCCATCTGAAGAGTAAATAGCTGGCTGTCACAGAAATCTCTAAGCCCTCTGAGAAAGCATGACCTATTCATAAAGTTACCAGGGCATGCCTAGTTAAGATTCCTGACAGAAAAATTCACAGAGAAAGCATTCCTGACAGGACCAGCAGAGAAGGCAAATAACATTCCAGAAGACTTAACCTGGCTGTACTTTTGACAGTCTAAGTTTTCATTTATTTTTATTATTACTTGGGTTTTTATAATTGCGACTTGTATTTAATGGAACTGCATACAATTCGAATTTTGTTTTGTTTGTGAATAGTTAGTAGTTAAGGGGGAATTGTTCAATTTGTTAGTAGTTCTGTTAATTTGTTCACTTTTAGGGATAAATGAATAAATTATTACTTGTTGCTTATAAAGTGAATATCAGAGATTTTCTTTCATTTAAACACTCTTTTTTAACTGATTAGTTGAGGTGAGGTGAGGTAAGCTTTTTTGGGTGTTTCGGATTTAATTATTAGAAGGGGACCTCTACTATCACAGTAACATTTCAATTTTGGCTATCGGTGGTGGGGGTGGGGGGAGGTTCAACCTCCCCTTCCTAACAAAAGACCATGAGGTAATCACTCCTACCAATACCATTATGGTCAGATGTGTCTGCAACAGGTAGATGGGTGAGGATGAGGTCAAGGGCAGCAGGTTTCTTCCTCATATTGATCTTTTGACAATTGCTGCAAGCATTTTTATTTGCCAGGTTTATACTTCAGATTATCTAGCAATGAATTCTACACCTCCCCAGTAATTTTCAAAACTGCAAATTTACGTCAGGGTTAAACATGTCTGTAGGTATATAGCAGAAACAAACACTTTTTTAAAGTTTGCCAATATCAGCATTTAGAATCCTAAAAACAATTATAGGATTTGTTATCGAGAGGAGGGATTGTTAGGATATAACTATGAGACTTTAATCTTAGCTATAATTGTTTGTGAATATTTATCATTGCAATCAATTCTAAATTACATTGTAGAAATAAATACTACATCTTATCATTTGAAAATTCCTGGGGACGTGGAGAATTTAATACTTAAATACAATCAATTCACTTATACAAATAGTGAATATTAAATATTCAATGCTATATTGTCTTAATAATAAGTGGTAGTTATATAGTTAATTAAGATTAGTTATAACATGAATATTCTACTTTAGATTTATACCCAGTGTTTAAACCTGGCATGAATACTTTACATTTTCAAACAAATAAGATGAAATGAAAACTATATTCACAATCTAGTGTAATTTTTTTAGTGTATCTTTGTCTCACCCTTGGGGAATTAGTGGTAAAGTTGGCCTGTTTATATCCTAGGATTGCTGACTTATGTCTCTCTGTGTGTATGTGTGTTGCCTTTTAACACTTCCAGACCAGTTTGAATAATATTTCATCATCTATTCTTATCCATGAAAAAATGTCTTATCACTTTGCTTATATTGTCTCTTTATGAATAATTGAGATTTAACTGGTCCACCCATCTGGCTTTTGTCACAGGTGTTTGGCAATCCTCCAGCCCCAAGGCCATCAAGAAATTCTTAGAATTTCCGTACACTGTTTTCTTTTAGCATTTTAGTATGCATTCAAATGTTCCTTAGACAACATTTTGTTTCTATTAATTTCTATTAACTTAACTAACAACTGATCTTTTTTTCACTAAATTATCACTTCCTTTATAGTTTTGGAAAGAGCTTAACATAAACAGTGCTATGATCCCCAACAGATGTTATTGCTGGAAAAGTCAGATTCCAGTCAAGAACCTGACTTTATAGATCATATTTTTACTTGTTTTTGTTTTAACAAAGCAGTCTCTCACTGAGCCATAAGCATGTACGCTGCACATTTTGCTTTCACAATAAACTGGAGGTTTATTACAAAAAGAACGTAGATCAGGTAGAATAAACCGAACTAACTTTTTATAACACAAGTTCAAAGATTTTAAACATACAGTATAAGTAGAATCCACTAATACCAGAACCCTGCTTTCTAAATGAGAAAGAAACAAAGCAGCTTTTGTAAAGCAGCCAAAACATCCCTTCTGGTACAGTTTCCAAAGCACCACTTATATAACACCCAGACCAGGTTTCCTGCATTTAAAACCTTGGTAGGTTTAAATCACTTGTGACTTCAACTTTTAAACTGGAACTGCAGATGGCTTCTTCCTGGAGCTATCACAGACTTAAGCTTCTAAGTACTCAGCTAAATAACTAGTTCTGGATATTTTCCCCCTACATTCTGGTCTGGGACTAACACTAGTATTTAATTCCAAGGTAATTTAATTCACTGGTCTATCATTTCCTTCTCAGCCATCCTAACCCAAGGTCTTCACAGGACTAAGAGTACCTAACATCAAAAGTGAAACTAAAATGTTCTCTCTGTCAGCCAAGCATGTTTCCCTTTAACATAAACAAGAAACAGATTCCAGAACTTTCTAACAAATCTTTAAGACTCCATTATTTACCATATTGGGTCACAAACAACCTAAAATGAAGAAAAGTTAATTTGTGTACGAAATCTATTCATTCTATAGTGAGGCTTCAAAAAATATCTTTTAGAAGAAATCATCATAGTTACAGAAATACATTCAAGTTAATAATTAACTTCAGACACACTCAAAAGTCCACCAGTTTTTAATTCAAAAACAGAAATCTAAGATTACAGCAAATAACATTAAAAATTGTACCAATAAATTCCACAGTTTACATCATAACAGCAATAGCAAAGTGGGTTGCAATTATTTCCTTTCAGCAATATTCACCATATTCACCAAGTATGATTCTCTTCATTACTGCTTCTACCTAAGATACAGAGAAATAGGCCTTTGGATAGACTGAACTTTAAGAAATGTTCTGTTCATTTAAACCACTAAATTAGTTTTAAACAGTTTTAAAACTCCTTCCTGGCTCTGAAATCCTGGATTACACATCCTAAACTGCCCTTTTGCTAGCATGAAACAGTTTTTCTCACCTGAAAGCTGACTGTGGCCACAGGTCTATCTTTCCATGTGTCATAGGAGTTTAACTTCGCAAATGTTTCATCATTTAACTCCCCAGGTCAAACCTAGACCTAGTCATTTAGCTTAAGTCACATATGTTCTTGGAAATTATATTTAAGTTCACTGTTTAAAATGACTTTCTGACCTTTGTTCAAAGAAATAAGTCACTTTCGTGGTACTGAAAAGGAAAGTCTATTTTACCTCAACATTAAAATTGGAATTTCCCAATAATAAAAATCATAATATTAATAATAATTAATTTTAATACTTAAGTCACACAGGCTTTGCCAATAATGGTGCCACCAAACTAGTCTTGATGATAGATGTTGAAATCTCTTATCCAACAGATAGTTTGTATCCTTACTTCCCTTAGTATTCCTTTCAGGTTATGTTCAACATGACAGAATACTGATTCATCAGTCGAGGGGAGGTGATAATTAGCACTATGCCTGATCTGATGCCATTAGATTTCATGGGATCCAAAGCCAATGCAGAGGCCCTCCATGGCCACTTCTTCACAACTGTACATCATTGTACAGTGACTTCTGATGGACATACCCATCAATACTGATGGAAGAGTCTCAACCATTGATTGAAATGTATGCTTCTGTGAGTAGGACTATATTAGCCTATTGCTCAATTGATCTGTGGGAGTGCTCTTGCAATTTTGGCACAAATCTCCAGTGAGAGGAGGACCTTGCAGGCTTAATTGGCCTGGATGTGCTTTCGTTGTATCCAAATCTAATGTCATTATCAATGTTTGTCATGACGATTTATTTCAATTGATTGGCTTATTAGGCCATTTCAGAGAACAGCAAAGAATCGACCACATTGCTAGGGACTGGAGACACATATCAGGTACTCTGGGTGAAAACGTCATATTTCGTCCCTTAAAGGATGTTTATGAATCAGGTGAGTTTTTAATAGCAATCTAGTGGCTGTGTGATCACCACTGTTGATTTGTTTTTTTTTGGTCCAGAACGATTTAATTCACTAAATTTGTTGTAATTGGAACTTGTGTCTCTGTAGCATCAGACCAGGCCCCTGAATTACTTATACAATCAGTTAACTATTAATTACTATTTCCACTGTTCACATAATTTGCTTTTTTTGAACCTTAATCACATTTCAATGCAGTTCCTATCAAATTCAGTGTACTAGTTGTATTAAACATGGCTTCCTTTTTGATTTCTCAACACCTCACCACCACATATTATGTGATTAAACACTTATCATTTAACTGGATGGATACATCCACACCTAAACTGAAGAGAGTTGTGCCATCTAAGCCAAAGTACTCTGCTTGATCCCTACCAACCCATTAGTTATGCACTGTGCTCGCAGCATATAATCTCTATATGATGCAAGGCTGGAGCTTGCCAAAGTTACTTTGCCAATATTTCAGATCCCCAAAACATCTGCTACCAAGAAAGGTCCACCCACATTGATGTGAGGGTCAAGAAAATGCAAGAATAATTCTATGTCCTCATGCAGCTAAGGAATATCAGTTATGAAGCTGTAATTCAAACAATTAAGACTAAGAACATAGGAACGTCTGAAATATGAAAACTGTAGGTACGTATTGCTGAAAAAGATGCATTTTGTCAAAGCTTTTCGTCTTGCACTCATCGGAACTATTCACAAGAATAACAATGCAAGGAGAAAAAATAGTCACTATATGAGAGGCGAGTATTTATTGGCTACCAAGTGGAATCTGATTGGTAGCAGTATCACCATGAAGAATGCACCATGTTATGATGACAGACAATTAACTACCAAGCTATGTTCAAATTTTCAATCAGGCAGGTTGGGTCTGATTGGACAAGACATTATCCTGAGAACTTAACTATTAAATGCTTCTCGTTTATTCTGTTGGATTGATACAGATGCAGTGTATGCGTATAAGTTCTTTATGTCTGCAAAGAACAGACCTTTGTCTATTAACATGTGTGCTTCCTAGGACACACAAATGCGCCACACTACAAGCCCAACTAACAATCCTAAATTGGTTGTGAGTATTATTCTTTGTACATTCTGGATAATCCAATAAATTTTGACTAATCACAGAATTGTATCTAATGTTCAACATTGTGTTTTAAGTTTTGCAAGTGCAGCTTGATTGGGAACAGTCAGTGCCTTGCTCACTGCAAATAGCCAAAGGATATGTTGTTTGATGTGATCTGCCAGTTTCTGGGACTTGTCCCATGGAGCCAAATTATCCAAAAGACTATATGCAATCTCTTTAATATGCAGATAGACTCTGCCCTACTTCTTTAATGTTCTGCAAAAAGATTTTGCATAATTTCTCCCTGAGGTAAAACAATGGAACTCGTAAATCTACTTAGCCTTTCATTTCAAGTATTCAACATTGGCTGCTTGCTAATTCCCACAAGTGAAATTTCCCTTGTCCCAGCAGCACATGAATCATTGTTTCCAAAGTGTATTCCATCTTCTCATTCTGTCCTTATCCCTACAGCTTCAAACTGCTAAACAGTGAACAGTCCAGCTCTTTCTTGACAGAGTTAACTAAATTCTTTGGAAATGTAATTATATTTATTTCTTGTGCAAGAAAATAAACATTTTTGACAGAGTAAAATGAACAATATAGATTGGATACCACTGTAATCAGCAGTAGAGCATGAATGCTCAACAAAGTCTTTTGACATTTCTCTATCCACTAAATCAATGGAGTGTGTTGAGCCATCAATGTTAAATTCACTATAAAGTTGTACTGAAGTCTGTACAAACATGTTGATTTAACGGATAAAATAGAACATAGAACATAGAACAATACAGCGCAGAACAGGCCCTTCGGCCCTCGATGTTGTGCTGCCCTGTGAACTAATCTAAGCCCATCCCCCTACACGATCCCATTATCATCCATATGCTTATCCAAGGACTGTTTAAATGCCCCTAATGTGGCTGAGTTAACTATATTGGCAGGCAGGGCATTCCACGCCCTTACCACTCTCTGAGTAAAGAACCTGCCTCTGACATCTGTCTTAAATCTATCACCCCTCAATTTGCAGCTATGCCCCCTCGTACTAGCCGACGTCATCATCCTCGGAAAAAGACTTTCACTGTCCACCCTATCTAATCCTCTGATCATTTTGTAGGTCTCTATTAAATCCCCTCTTAGCCTTCTTCTCTCCAATGAGAACAGACCCAAGTCCCTCAGTCTATCCTCATAAGACCTTCGCTCCAGACCAGGCAACATCCTGGTAAATCTCCTCTGCACCTTTTCCAATGCTTCCACATCCTTCCTGTAATGGGGCGACCAGAACTGTACGCAATATTCCAAGTGAGGCTGCACTAGCGTTTTATACGTTCATAATTAACAATTTTGAAACTCTTTGAAGACTTTTAAAAAATCTTAACCACTTTTAACAGAAGCAGGCATTTACTGCAAGAAAGCTAACAAGCTGCACCACATATAGAAGCTTAGAAGACCGATTTAACATAACATGTAACAGAATAAATATTACAAATACTTTGTAAAGGGTCACAATCTTGATGAATGTCATCTTCTGATGCTTTTACTTCTTTCCCTCTTCAAATTCACTCCACTGTATCACTTCTTTTATCCTAACTGGCACATGCATGCATCCCTGAAAAGATTATTCACCTCTTAAGCGTGACCCTAGACCAACTTGAGTGTATTTTGATCATGTCATGAGAAATTAATATACCGTATGGCATTTCTTTAGCAAAGATCACAACAAGTGAATGGTGCACAGGCATTTTATGATTTATTTATTCCTGCCTGTCTGGTAGCTGCTGCATCCATCCTTTTTTTGATTCGTTTCACTGTTAAGAATAAGCACTGTGTAAATGGGACCATTCTAAGGCAGCTTACATGTCTTTTTGCGTCAAATGCCCTTGCCAGTATGAGATAGTTTAAATGCTTCCCTATATGTTAGCTCAAGTAACATATACCACAAAGGCTGGAGGCAGACTTATTCCAGACTCTGAATAATACTGAGGACTATTGCAAGACATTTGGGAAATCATGGCGAAAATGGAAAGGTTAGATTCTTGACATCAAGAAATAGAAGTCCAGTTTTCTGCATAAGCTTTCAACATCTTGAAGATAATCTTACTCGTGAGAGGCATGAGGCTGATTTGTATGCAATGACATTTCGTTATTATTAATCTCACCTTATTATATATGCAGGTTGTTATTTTTCCAGTGCAGAGGGAAAATAAATAATGCTAAATTCTAGCATCACAGAAAGCAGTTTCCAGGGACTGTAGTTCATTGAGATCTTCTCCAGATGTCCATCATGACCAATTTTTCCCAACATCTTAGGGCAGTGGTCACCTGCGTACTTCATCAGGGAGGTTGGCATCAGCAAAGCACTAGCCTAACCACATCATCAAGGCACACCTCAGACTCAATTATAACACTTTTCAGCACTTCATTACTGCACTTTGGAGCTCATCGACGCTTACATTGCAATGCTGCTACCAGGCCAGTTTGAGCTCAGAGACACGCAGCCATTTTGTGCATTGGAGCAGCATGCATCTCAGAGCTCTTACCTTACATTCTTAGTGTTCATTCACTTTGTGCCTGCTTGGACACTAGCAGCATCTTTGCCTTGCCTTGTTTGTTGGTGAATTGCCACTACCTTCAGAACTTGCAACCTCACAATGGTCCCATCTTGCCTTGCCTTTCAACACAGGCACCAAAACCTGGCAATTTATCATATTTGACAGAAATGGTCAGAAAAGAACGCAAACTTGTTGTTTGAGGTACCATGCTATGCCAATGTCACATCTACAGCATGTGCAAGCAGCTTACGTGTTAGACACCCTGAATGTGCTGCAACAAATGGCCATGTCTGAGTTGGTGTGTAGTAGGTCAGTCAAGGGCAATGACTAATCTCAGTCCAAGGTCTTGAACATGGTCAGTCAACAATTGTTGTGATTACTGTTCAGGGATCCATCTCATTATAGTCCAGAGAGTAGGCCACAGGCCGAGAAGCCCTTCGGCTTGAGCCCAGCTATGCAGACATAAGGTGGCTCAGTTGTTAGCACTGCTGCCTCACAGCGCCAGGGACCCGGGTTCGATTCCACCCTCGGGTGATTGTCTGTGTGGAGTTTGCTCATTCTCCCCGTGTCTGTGTGGGTTTCCTCTGGGTGCTCCAGTTTCCTCTCACATTCCAAAGATGTGCAGGCTAGGTGGATTGGCCATGCTAAATTGCCTGTAGTGTTCAGGGATGTGTAGATTAGGTGGGTTATAGGGGGATGGGTCTGGGTGGGGTGAGGATGCTCTGAGGGTCGGTATGGACATGTTGGGCCAAAAGGCCTATTTCCACACTATCGGGATTCAATGCAAAGGGACAGGTCAACCGGGGTGGTGACCACAAAGATCAGGCAGGAGTCTGGTTTGTCATCAGTCAGGGCTATCATTCCAGTTTGGTCAGGACAGTGGATCACAGTCAGTCTGCTGGAGTTCTGTATGAAAGTTAAGCGGGGTTATGGGGGCTGCTGCTGTGTTGGAGAATTTGGGAAGATCAAATGTGGGGATTGGAGTTTAGAAAATGAGATGAAGAGGGGGCATTTGCTTTGAAGAAATACAACTCAATAGATAGGCAATAATAGAGCATTAGAGGGCATGGCAAACTGCAGAGGGGTGGAGCAGTGTCATTGACAGTCATGACCATCCTGCTTTCAACTGCATATCCTTAAAATTAAAACAAATAACTTTTGATGATGGAGATCTGAAACAAACAAAAACAGAATTGCTGGAGAAAATCAACAGCTCTGGCAGCTTCTGTGGAGAGAAAACAAAGTTAACATTTTGACTCCAGTGACCCTTCTTCAGAACCGATAGCAGCTAGGAAAAGATGGTATTTATGATGATCATGAGTGTTCAGCAGGAGGGGGAAGCATTGAGCAGTTATGTGGAGAGGGTGCCCATAAAAAGAGTTAGGCAGACAGAAGGGTTTGTTTGGTAAGCCAGGGAAGAAAAGAAGCAAGGGTGTCTTGCTGCAAATGTATAAGGCTTTGTTAAGACCACAGATGGAATATGGCATGCGGTTTTGGTCTTATTATTTGAGGAAGGATGTTCTGACTATGGAGTGTGTGCAACAAAAGGCTTACCAGACTAATTCCTGGGATGACAGAACTAACATATGAAGAAAGACTGGATTGGTTAGGACACTGCTCACTAGAGTTCAGAAGAATGAGAGAGGTCTTATTGAAATCTATGAAATTCTAACAGGGAAACACGGGGTAAAAGCGGGAAGGATTATCTCAATGACAAAAGGAGTCCAGGCCAGTGGGCATAATATACGTATGTGGAGTCAGCCATACAGGATTGAGATGAGGAAAATTTTCTTCATGCAGTAAGTGGGGAGCCAGTGAATTTTTCTGCCAGAGAAAGCAGTTGAGGACAAAACATTGAATGTATTTAAGAAGGAGTTAAATATAGTTCTTAAGGCTAAAGCATATGGAGAGAAATAGGGCAATGAGTTGGATAGTTAGCCATGATAGAATGTAGCAATATCAGGCACAACAAACCAGACGGTGCTTATTTGACAACTGCTCCTAATGGAACTGAGTTAGGTGAAGTCATCATTCATTGATTAATTGTAAATTTGTTGATACTGGAAAGGCAAGCAGCCTCTGTTTATTCCCGAATGTAAATACAGCTTTTCAGTTTGTTCTTTCTTTGCTTTTCTTGCAGTGTAATAAAAGTCAACATTAACAACTGTTGGAAGGTTTCACAACATCTGATGTTCCCACATGCCAGCGTGACAAGACATTGTGCTACAATGGGCATTATGACAAGGATAACACTCCTTCAGATATGTTTCTACAATGGTGTGGCACAAAGGAAGGGAGCCATGCCAGCTTCATTCATTTGCTGCAGCTAAAATAATGGTTCATCAGACAGGTGATGACATAACTTGTGAACATATTCATCAAGATGAGATTCTATGTTCAGTAAGTTTCTCTTTTACCTCCCACCACATCTGGGTGCATTCCTGAAGTCGGCACCTCGGGTGGAGCATGTTGGCCTTGAAGTTTTGGCTAGGCAGCTTTGAGGGTTGTTTGTGGCAAGAGGATCCAGACAGGCTCAGTGTGTGCTAATCAGATGCAGGTTCACCCTTCTACACTGAGTTGAAAATCACAGGAAGAGTGGAGGTAGAAGTATCTGGCACCTCTGGATTGTCCTGAGACAACACTTCTCAGGACCCTGTATGCTGCTGCTCTTCTGGTTGGATGCCTAATGTCATCACCCTGTCTCCTTGTGGGAACAGGGCAGCTGGAGTGTGGTCAGAGCCCTTCAGTAAATTCCAAACTCACTGCTGCTGCAAACTATGCCGTTATGTGCTTCATATTTTTATCACTGTGAGATGGATGTGAAAATTGGGTACTGCTTTGGCAGAATTTGAATTAATGGTTCTGTATCATTTGCTCAAGATACTAGGCTTTTAGTTCAGTAATATAAGCACTATAGTAACAAGCACAAAACAGCCACTGCGTTTCAAATTATTGTGTGAAAATACTTTGGGGTATTTCCAAGAACCATGAAAAACGCCTTTATTAATAATACTCACTCTTTATACTTAAGATACAGCTTTTCCTGACATTTCAATAAGAAACTAACTAAGATTTCCTGAAATAATGGGGGCAATATTCAGCAGCATACTTGTGTTCTGAAGATTCTCAGAATAGGGTTTTAAGCTGATCCATTTGTTTATCCCGTATTAGACCAAGTACCTTGGTAAGGAATTGAAGCCATGCTGCCCAGGACTGCCCAGGGGCCACTAAGGGGCAGATTGCTATTAAAATGCCTGCAGCACTCATTACGGAAGTGGCACGGCATGTTGGCAGCTAGCACTTGAATTTACATCCACTCCTAACAGCAACCAGCTGTTTGGGAGTGAACAAAACACCAATGTTGATTTCTAGCACTACTTAAATGGATATTCATATTCACTTTCTTTTAGAGCTGTGTTAGGATTCTAGCAGTTGGTAATACTAGTCATGTCAAATTCAAGAGTGAAACCTGGCTGATTCAAAGTTTAATTTTTGAAATTGGTAACCATCACATTCAGTCACTAAACATATTCTCAAGAGTCTGCCAACGTACTTTTAACAAAAAGAACATCAAAATTTATAACACACAAGAAGAGAAATTATGTTACACTACTCATGTACCAGTAGAAACAGACATATTACAAGTATCAGAAATAAAGATGCAACTCTTTTGCTCTCAATCACAACGTTACTGGTACTCAGATCTCGGTTAGGGTCATTTGTTTTCCACTTTAAAGTTCCTTCGATAGCTGCAGTTACTTTATTTCTGGTAAATGTCTGAAGTCACTCAATGTAAGCTTCTTTGCTTAATATCTCTCGAAGAGATCCTTAAACAGGCAGCTAACGCAGCTCACTTATTTTTTAATCTGATTCCTTAACCTTCTTTTCCATGACTTTCTGTTTTAGTATTTTCACTTACTGATATTAAACCATTCAGGACTTCTTTTCTTCTGCCAGACTGTTCTGGACACTGCTAAATGATACTACTGCTCTGACAGGACCTTCTTTTCTTCTGCCAGACTGTTCTGGACACTGCTAAATGGTATCCTTAAAAATAAAACAAATAACTTTTGATGATGGAGATCTGAAACAAACAAAAACAGAATTGCTGGAGAAAATCAACAGCTCTGGCAGCTTCTGTGGAGAGAAAACAAAGTTAACATTTTGACTCCAGTGACCCTTCTTCAGAACCGATAGCAGCTAGGAAAAGATGGTATTTATGATGATCATGCAGGACCTTGTTTGCCTGAATGACTTCTATCTGAAAGAAACCTGCACACCCACTGACCTTCTGCATGGTTCTCCCTTTCCAAAGCAAAATTGTTTCTGTGTCTTTCTCCCTATGTTATAGGAAATATTGTTGCTAGGCCATTACCCAATTTTTTTCTCTCTTCTACACTTGTTTTTCTAAAGCAGGGAATGTTTCACCTCAATTTTGTTTCAAATGCCTCATTTAAATGCATGTAAACATATTTACACACACTCCTTTACCACATGCAGAATTCAAGCATGAAACAAAATCATATGCTCCTTCACCCGTACAGAAAAGAAAGTTGAATTCAAAAATATCCAAGTGATTCTGTCAACATTGGAACACAAGTTTCCAAATAATAACACAAATTTACAAATCATGGACCTTCATCACAACCATTAAGAATATCTCTGAAGCAACTGGTTAATTTTCCATGATCCTTTTCAACAAATACCCAACATTCTAACAATATTTCATCTGGAAGTTTTCTCAGGATTTCATGTAAAATGGATGTGCCATTCTACGTGATGGGAATCAGCCGGGCGAATGGAAATATTTTGTCATGGAATACTACTGAGGGCCTCTCTTGGATTGGATGAGGAATGGCGGAGGACATGAACCAAACTTAGAAGGTGTTGTTGATGGAGGGCAAGTGGTGATCTCCTCTGCAGATACAGAATATTCCTCCTTCCAATGACCTCTATCATTAAGTTTCCCAGTGTCAGATTTGAGAACCTGTGTCCCCTCTTTCTCAGCCTTAGAGGCATTCAAAAACATTTGTAAAACAAACATTTCAGTCCAAATAAAAATCTCCTTTTATTTAAGTTACAGTTTGCTTCTGATGGATTGGAGTGAGAAGTGAACAAAGGAAGGACTAGGAAAGAGGATTAAATAGAATGGGTTGATTCAACGTCAAATCACGTCAAAGAAAGGACATAAAGAGTGGAAAGAAAAATTGAATTACGAAAGAAAAGTTGTGAAAAGAGAAGCTAGTAAATGGAGATGAGGAAGTCATCCAAATGAGTTATATGGGCTGAAATATTAACTCTGATTCTCTCTCCACAGATGCTTCCATACCTGATGAGCGTTCCAATACTTTCTATTTTAATTTGAGGTCCCTAGCATTTGCAATAATTTGCTTTTGACATGCATAAAAATATCTTTTATATTTCAGATTTGACAGTTTTATAAATATTATGAAACAATTCACGACCATAAGGACAGATTCACCCGTGTTTAATTGTTCAGTTTCTAGGTGAGAGAGATTGATTGACAAGCATTGACAATGATCACGTTGACATTCTTTTCTATGACTGAGAAGGGAAGAGTGCACTGTTTTTCTTTAATGCTACTATTCCATGGTCAAAACTTATATTTAATGGTTTTACCTGGTTCCAAACTTGGTCAAACAATTGCTCCATTTACATTCTATTTAAAACAAAACACTCAACTAGTTTCATTAATAAGCCCATCAGCTTTAAGACTGGTTAACACTTAGTTTATGACATAAAAATATAGATTACCTCTCATAGACTAACATAAATTGGGCAACGGGAAAAAGATATTTTACTCTGCAGCCAATCAATTTGGGAAAATACACACTTTTTCAAAACAGTCTTAGTTCTTGAATGCAAGAAGAATAAAGATGTCATGTGAATATTCTGGCAGCAGTAGACAGGCTCACAAAACATAATCAGCTGTCTCTGGGATATTTACAGACACACCTTACTCAGGAAACATAGTATTATGAAGTGTTCCAGTCAATCTTCAGGAGGACAATCATATTTCAGACTGGATTCACCTCAAGTATGCTTCAGAAATGGGAGACATCAGCTGAGCAGCTCCTTTCTTAGATCAGGCACCCACAACTGAAATTCCAAGCCTGCAAAATACTCTTCAAGCAGAAAAGTCATAAACCCAGTTGCAAAATGTCAGTTTTTTTTTTCCTGAACTGAGTTCAAGCAACGATGCCCGATAATCTCCTGGAAATATAGGGGTTCTAAGATTTGCCTTGTTAAAGAAAAAAAGTTCCACTATCCTTTCAATGGCCTCTTTTAAAAGAAACCAATTTAGGTACCCACATATCTACAACTTCTGAAACTCAAGTCCACAAAAGCAATTAAATATAAAGCCAGCATACCACATTGTTAATTACAAGATATAGTTAGCAAGTTTATGTAATACAGTCATGTCCAACATTTTTGCATGGGAAGAGCACATTTCAAATGTTCTCGCACTCAGGTGAACAAATTTTAGAAAGATAATGTTTGGCACAAAAGTGAATAATTTCAAAAGAATACACAGCTAATTTAAATAAGCATGCAATTTTTTTAATGACCATTAAAAATGTAAAGCAGCAGACCTTACCAATAACATAGTAAGAACTGCCGATGCTGGAGTCAGAAATAACAGTGTGGAGCTGGAGGAGCACAGCTGGGCCAGGTAGCATCAGAGGAGCAGGAAAAGTGACATTTCGGGCCTTTTCTATTAACAAGTAAAACAAGAAAAATATAGACTAGGCCCACAGTCCTGGTCACCAGGTAAGAACCAGGAACATGCTATGGAATTGGGATTTAGTAACACTGACCTTGTTTTCCCCTCTGGTGGCAACCACTTCACAATGGCCTCAGTGGAATTCATCAGAAAGCAGTGTCTAAAGGCAAGTTGTCATTTAACTTTGGTTTTACTTCTTGCTGGGCCCGATTTCTGAGTATGATTTTATGGGGAGAAAGAGAGGAAAGGTAGGTGTATCCAGCTAACACAGTCGTACCACATCGAACCATACCAAATTACAAATAGTACGTTGTTATCCATATCATCAAGAGTTCCTCAATTAATTTTCATCTTCCTCTCCCTCCTACTAAGGCTTAATGTACCCCTTGGTTCCACAGCAGGAGTGGAGTGGGCCGCTTGGGAATGGAACTTGTCGGTCATGAACGTTTGGTCCCGTGACAACAGAGGCTTTTGCGTCTGGACAGGCCAGACATGCTAAGGGTCTTCTTGCCAGAGGTTTGAAATTACAAAGGGCAGAGAGGATGGAAGTGGATGGTTTGCCCACCTTTGTTGTATTTGTTTATGGGAAGTGCGTGATTGAAAATCAGCCAGCAATTTCAGCACCATGATTTGCAAACCTACAGAAAATTTTAAATTTCAGCATTTATTGCCCACTGCTCGTTACCCTAGAGAAGGTGGTGGTGAGCTGCCATCTTGAACTGCTGCAGCTCTTTTGATATAGTTAGACTACAATGCCATTAGGGAGCCAGGGAAGGAACAGCAATATATTTCCTAGTCAAGATGGTGAGTGGGTTGGAAGCGGACTTGCATACAATAGTGTTGCCATGTATTTGCTGCCCGTACTCTTGCAGGTGGTGGTGATTATGAACTTGGAAGATGCTTTCTAAGGATTTTTCATAAATTTCTGTAATGCATCTCATAGATGATACACACTGCTGAAATTTTGTAGATGTGGTGCCAATCTAGTGGGCTGCTTTATCCTGGATTGTGGCAAGCCTCTTGAGTGTTGTGGGAGCTGCATCCATTCAGGCAAGTGGAGATTATTCCATCACACTCCTGACTTATGCCTTGTAGATTGAAGGCAGGCTGTGAGAAGACAGAAGGTGAGCTACTCAGTGCAGTAATCCTAACCTCTAACCTGCTCTTGTAGCCACTGTATTTATTTGGCAAGGCCAGAAAAGTTTCTGGAAAATGGTAAACCCTCTGATGTTGATTCAGTGATGGTAATGCGAATGGATGTCAAGGGCCAATGGTTAGATTCTTTCTTGTTGGAGATATCCATTGCCCAGTGCATGTGGTTTGAATATTACTTGCCAGCTGTGGCCCAAGCCTGGATATTGTCTAGGCCTTGTTGCATTTGGCCTGCTTCAGATTCTGCTGAATCATGGAGAGCGCTGAACATTATGCAATCATCAGCAGATGGCCACAATTTAGACTTTATGATAGATGGAAGGTCATTGATGGAGCAGCTGAAAATATTTGTGCCTAGGACACTACCCTGAAGAACTCTTGCAGAGAAGCCCTGGAACCATGATGATTCTATCAACTGTAGCCATATTTTTCTGTGCCAGGTATGACTCCAACCACTAGAAAGCTTTCCTTCTGATTCCCATGCATGCCTGTTTTGTGAGAGCTCCTTGATGTCACACTCAGTCAAATATGGCCTTGATGTCAGCTAGAATTCAGCTCTTTTGTCCATGTTTGATCTAAGGCTGTATTGAGGTCAGGAGTTGAATAGACCTGGTGGAACCCAAACTGTGTGTCAGTGAACAGGTTAGTGCTGAGCAAGTACTGCTTGATAGCACTGTTGATGGCACCTTCCAATACTTTATTGATGTTCAAGAGTAGAACTGATGGGACAGTAATTTGCCAAGTTTGATTTGTAGTGGACATATCTGGGCAAATTTCCATATTGTTGGGTGGATACCAGCATTGTAACCATACTGGAAGAGCTTTGTTAGGGGAGTGGTAGATTCTGCAGTGGAAGACTTCAGTACTGTTGCTGAAATGTTTTCAGGGCCCATAGCCTTTGCAGTATTCAGCCATTTCTTGATATCATGTGGAGTGAATTGACAAGGAAGCCTCCAAAATGTCCACCTTCTTCCTCAACCAAGGATTCCCCAGCATCTTTGTCGACAGAGCCCTCAATTGGGTCCAACCCATCTCCCGCACATCCACCCTCAACCCCTCTCTTCCCTCCTGCAGCAGCGATAGGGTTCGCATTGTCCATACCTACCATCTCACCAGCATCCTCATCCAGAAGATCATCAGACGCCATTTCCACCACCTCCAGCAAGATGCTACACCAGACACATATTCCCTTCCCCTCCCCTCCCTTGTCTGCCTTCTGCAGGGACCATTCCCTCCGGGGCACCCTGGTCCATACTACCTCCACTCCCAACGCCTCCCCGCAGCCCTATGGCACCTTCCCCTGTAACCGGCGAAGGTGCAACACCTGCCCATTCACCTCCTCTCTCCCCAGTATCCCAGAGCCCAAACATACCTTCCAGGTGAAGCAACACTTCACCTGCACTTCCCAGAACCTAGTCTATTGCATTCGCTGCTCACAATGTGATCTCCTCTACATTGGGGAAACGAAGCATAGATTGTGTGATCACGTCGCAAAATATCTACATTCTGCTCGCAAAAAACACTCTAAGATACCTGTTTCCTGCCACTTTAACACACCACCCTGTTCCCCGGTCAACATCTCTGTCTTGCTGCAGTGTTCCAGCGAAGCTCAACACAAGCTGGAAGAACAGCACCTCATTTTCCGCTTGGGGACCCCGCAGCCCTCTGGACTCAATATCGAGTTAAATAATTTTAAGGCCTAAACTCTCCCATGTCCCAGCCCCCTACCCCACACACCAGGCCTTGTTACCACATAGCCTGCCATTACACACCACCTGTTGTTAGTCACTAATAGTCCCCATTAACAACTATTCACCCTCCCAGCCTGATCGTTATCAACTCCTTTCTCTGTCCAACTGTACTTCTCTCTCTTTAGGCTCTATCATAACGTTTACTCCCTACTCCACCCCTCTCCCTATTTTCTGCTTATAAACTGACGTTTTCTCAGCCACCATCAGTTCTGAGGAAGGGTCACCGGACCCGAAATATTAACTCTGATTTTTTCTTCACAGATGCTGCCAGACCTGCTGAGCCTTTCCAGCAACTTTGTTTTTGTTTACATTTTTAATGGTTGTTTAAAAAATAATTGCATGTTTATTTAAATTAGCTATGTACTGTTTTGAACTTATTTACTGTTCTAAAATTTTAGCATGTTACATTAGTATTTAAATTGTATCCAGTCCTCATCTGTTCCAATCTCCCTCAAACTGCTAATGATATTTATACAGTCCAATGGTCAATTAATGTACAAATGTAGAAACTTCATGAAAATTGTGAAACTAGGGTGAGATGTAGCTGTTAGCATCACAATTCAGACAGTATCTCTTACAAATCACCAATTGCTGACTAATTTGTGGATACATACTAACCTGCATTACTCAGGTATTTCTCTTCAATTAAACCTGAGCCATTCATTAACTGACTGCAGGAAATTGCAAAGGCAACTTACTAGCTATAACGGAGTTGTTGAAAATGTATTGTGTATCATATACCTCACAAATGCAACTTCCTTTCTGGATATCTAAGAATAAATTCATAAATGACTTCACTGTACAAAACACTCTGCTCTACCTTGTGGACAGTTGACATACTTTTCCCCTTCTCTAGTATTTACTAGGCAACAATTGAAATGAAGTCTTATTCAATGCAAACATAGAATTGGCAAAGGGAATCACATTGTTGAACAAAGGAATAAATATAAATAAATGCAGATCCTTTTTTATGGGATTTATTTTTTTCAAACTATCTATGTTCTGTTAAGTGATAGAAGTTATTTGGGTGAAACTGAGAAATAAGAAAGGATTGATCACCTTATTGGGATTGTACTATAGACCCCCCAACAGTCAGCAGTAAATTGAGAAACAAATTTGTAAGGAGATCTCAGTTATCTGTAAGGATAATAGGGTGGTTATTGTAGGGGATTTTAACATAGACTGGGACTGCCATAGTGTTAAGGGCTTGGATGGAGAGGAATTTGTTAAATATGTACAAGAACATTTTCTGATTCAGTATGTAGATGTACCTACTAGAGAAGGTGCAAAAATTGACCTACCCTTAGGAAATAAGGCAGGGCAGGTGACTGGGGTGTCAGTGGGGGAGCACTTTGGAGCCAGTGACCATAATTCTCTTAGTTTTAAAACAGTGATGGAAAAGGATAGACCGGATCTAAAAGTTAAAGTTCTAAATTGGAGGAAGGCCAATTTTGACAGTATTAGGCAAGAACTTTCAAAAGTTGATTGGGGGCAGATGTTTGTAGGTAAAGGAATGGCTGGAAAATGGGAAGCCTTCAAAAATGAGATAACAAGCGTCCAGAGACAGTATGATCCTGTTAGGGTGAAGGGCAAGGCTGGTAAGTGTAGGAAATGCTGGATGACTAGAGAAGTTGAGGTGTTGGTCAAGAAAAAGAAGGAAACATATGTCAGGTATAGACAGCAGGGATCAAGTGAATCCCTAGAAGGATATAAGTGCAGCAGTATGCTTAAGAGGGAAATCAGGAGGGTAAAAATGGAATGTGAGATAGCTTTGGCAAATAGGATTAGGGAGAATCCAAGGTGATTCTACAAATACATTAAGGACAAAAGGTAAAAAGAGAATACTGCCCCTTAAAGATTAGCAAGGCTGCCTATGTGTGGAACTGCAGGAGATGGAGGAGGTACTAAATTTTGCATCAGTGTTTACTGTGGACAAGGGTATGCAAGATATAGAATACGAGAAATAAATGATGATAACTTGAAAAATGCCCATACTACAGAGAAGGAGGTGCTGGACATCTTAAAATGCATAGAAGTGGATAAAACCCCAGGACCTGATCAGGTGTACCTAAGAACTCTGTGGGAAGCTAGGGAAGTGATTACTGGGCCATCTGTACCATCAACAGCCACAGGTGCAGAGCCGGAAGACTGGAAATTGACTAAAGTGGTGCTACGATTTAAGAACATGGTAATGAAGAGCCAGGGAGAGTAGACCAGTGAGCCTGACATTGGTGGTGGGCAAGTTGTTGGAGGGAATCCTGGGGACGAGGATTTACACGTATTTTGAAAGGCAAGGACTGATTAGAGATAGTCAATATGACTTTGTGTGTGGGAAATTGTGTCTCACTAACTTGATTGAGATTTCTGAAGAACTAACGAGGAGGATTGATGAGGCCAAAATGATGGACGTGCTCTGTATGTACTTAAGTAAGGCATTCAACAAGGTTCCTCATGGTAGACTGGTTAGCAGGGTTAGATCACATGGAATACCGGGAGAACTAGCTATTTGGATACAAAATTGGCTCAAAGGTAGGTGACAGAAGCTGGTAGCTGAGGGTTGCTTTTTGAACTGGAGGCCTGTGTTCAGTGGTGTGTTGTAAGGATCGGTGCTGGGTTCACTGTTCTTTATCATTTATATAAATGATTTGGATGTGAATATAGGAGGTATGGTTCATAAGTTTGCAGATGATACCAAAATAGGAGGTTTAGTGGACAGCAAAGAACATCACCCCAGAGTACAACAGGATCTTGATCAGATAAGCCAATGGGCGAAGGAGTGGCAGATGGACTTTAATTTAGATAAATGTGAGGTGCTGCATTTCGGAAAGACAAATCAGGACAGGACTTATACACTTAAAGGTAAGATCCTGGGGAGTATTGCTGAACAAAGAGACCTTGGGGTGCAGGTTCATAGTTCCTTGAAAGTGGAGTCGCAGGTAGATAGGATAGTGAAGAAGGTATTTGGTATGCTTGTCTTTATTGATCAGTGCATTGAATACAAGAATTGGGAAGTCAGGCTGCAGCTGTACAGGACATTGGTTAGACCACTTTTGGAATACTGCACGTACTTCTGCTTTCTCTGCTAAAGAAAGGATGTTGTGAAACTTGAAAGGGTTCACAAAAGATTTACAGGGATGTTGCCAGGGTGTTGCACATTAATGTGCAAATCAAGCAAGTTCTTAAAAATAATGGGAAGCTCAGAACGAGTTGCAGCTTCTGCAAAGGAAGTGTTAGAGTGGCACAAATTAACCCACTTACTGTGCATGTAACTACTTCACATAGATTACAATTGTTCTAGAAGCCAGTTCGCCAACACTTTCTGAAGTACAATTTGGAATGGGTAACAAAAGTTCACCTTGCCAACAAAGCCACATCCATGAAAGAATTTAAACTAAACAAAGTTCTCTAGATTCCCAATTCATGATACGCCTACTGAAATTGTTTGCTGATTTTCATATCAACATGCCACTGGTTTTCCAGAAAAATATGGCTCAACTAAATAAGGCAGCAAACTAATCAACATAGAACAAATCTATCATGAGTGCAGGAATTAATTGGACACGTCCAAATTGGATTATTTTCTCTGAGTATACTAAATGCTACAGGTCTCATTTATCATGTTCATTTTCAAAGAATGACTCAAATGCATGTACGACATTGATAAGAATGGAATTTGAATTCTTTTGAAACTAAGCCAAGATCTTTGGAATTCTTAGTATTGCCTCATGTGTGATGATTGTATGTTTTTGATTTGCCCTCTATCACATAACATTGTAACAATAGCTTCACGGAGTACTTTTCAATTCCATCGCAACATGTCTCAAAAGTTCTATCCTGAGTCACAGGATAGGAGGAAGATAATTGAAGCTAGTTTCTCAAGAATTTTGAGCAATAATTCCAGCATCACAGATTTTTGAAAAAGTCTCTAGAGAATGCAGCTCCAGTGATTCTAATTCTTGAAGAAATGAGGGCAGGGAAGGGGGTTGCTTAACAATGCTGAGGAACAATATGTAGACATTGTGCTGTTGGTAAAACTGCATCTGCCTGGCGTCAAATTGATTCCAGGATGGTGAAGGAAATGACCTTAAAAAAAAAAAGAACTGTTAAACATCAGCATAAAAAATCTGCACGCCTCACTTCTGGCTAAGCATTTGACTATTCTAGGGACATATGCAAAGTTTATCCTTTAAATAATAATGGATGCATTTGATTAGAAGGCATTCACTTTGACTGCATTTCACATCTTCTGAACATTCTTCATTATTACATTATAAACTCGAGTTCAAACTACTGTCAACCACACCCTAGTTCACACAATGTCCACTTTTGGCAGCAGCCTTGTGCTTACTGCCCTACATTGGCAGATATGGAATTTGGGAAAAAGGACTACAAGGAACTTACATAGTTTGACACAGGAAATGGAGAGGTATTGGAGGCTCTGTCAAGCTCAAAATGGGCAAATCCCCTGGCCTAGATGAATTGTATCCCAGGCTGCTGTGGGAGACGAGGCAAGAAATTGCAGGCGCTCTGACACAAATTTTTAATTCCTCACTGGCCACAGGGAAAGTGCCACAGGACTGAAGGATGGCCAGCATGGTTCCTCTTCTCAAGGAGGGTGGTAGAGATGAACAAGGAAATTACATACTGGTGAGTCTCATATCAGTGATCGGGCAACTATTGGAGAAAATTCTGGAGGGAATTAATATCCACTTGGAAAGGCATGGGTTAATTAGGAATAGTTGGCATGGCTTTTTCAGAGGTGGGTCATGCCTAACAAATTTGTTAGAATTTTTTTGAAAATTGTGGATGAGGGAAGTTCAGTTGATGTGGTTTATCTGGATTTATGCAAAGATTTTGACAAGGTCCCACATGCGGGACTGATTGTGAAGGTTAAATGATATGGAACTGAGGGAAACTTGGTGAGATGGATCAGAAACTGGCTTGGTAATAGGACACAAGGGGTAATGATTTGAAGCTGGTGTCCAGTGGTACACCACAAGGATCAGTATTGGGACCCTTATTGTTTGTTATATACATAAATGAAATAGATGAAAATGTGGAGGAATGTTAAGCAAATTTTCAGACAACATCAAGATTGGTAGAGTGATTAATGGCAAAGAAGGTAGTTGTAGGTTATAGGAAGACATTGATGGGTTGATAAGATGGGCAGACTGGTAACAGATGGTATTTCACCCTGATAAGTGTGTAGTGATGCAGTTTTGAAGAAACAAGACCAGAGAATATTAAATGAATGACAGGACACTGGGTGGCTTGGAGGAACAGAGGGATCTTGGAGTAATTATTCACAGATCCCTGAAGTGGGCAGGGAACATCAATAGGATAGTTACGACAACACATCGGACACTTGCTTTCATCAATCATGGCATAGAGTATACAAGCAAGGAGGTCATGCTGGAATTGTACAGTGTTGGTAGACCATAGCTGGAGTACTGTCTGCAGTTCTGATCACCTCACTATAGGAAGAATCTGATAGAAATAGATGGGGTATAGAAATAGATGGTTGCCTTCGATGGAGAAATTGAGTTAGAAGGAGACACAAGACAGGCTCGCATTGTTTTCTTTAGAGCAGAGAAGACTGAAGGGGAACTCAATTGAGGTGTAGAAAATTATGAGGGATATGGACAGGAAGGATAGAGAGCAGCTGTACACCTTAGTTGAGGGGTCAATCATGACAGCGCATAATTTTAGGGTAAGATGTAAGAGATTCAGCGGGGGTTTCAGAAGTAACCTTTTCACTTAGCGAGAGGTGGGAATCTGGAATGCACTGCCTGGGAAGGGGTGTGGAGGCTGGAAACCTTTAAAAAAAAATCTGGATTAGCGCTTGAGATATCATAACATTCAAGGACATGGAACAAGTGTAGGAAATTGGGATTAGCATACCTCTAGTGGTAGTTATTTCAGTGCAGACTCAATGAGCCTTTTCAGCACTGTTTGAATCTACAAATCTACATTGGCCTCCAGTCCAGGTCCAGCAATACTATTTCAAAATTCTCATCAGTTTTCAAATCCTTCGATGATACTTTGCAATCTTTGTATCTCATATCTCTTTAGTCCTGCAACCTTCCAAGATCTCAGTGCTCCTTCACATCTGGCCTCTCATGTATCTCTTATTTTGATTACTTCAGTCTTGGGACTGTGCCTTCAGCTGCCTAGGTCTAAACCTCTGAAATATCTTCCCTAAAACTCCACCCATCTCTTCTCCTTTAAGATGCTTCGTAAAACCTAATCTTTGAGCAAGGTTTCATCATCTAACATCTCTTTTGATTCAGTAGCTGATTTTGCTTGGTAAGATTCTTATGAATCTCCTTGAGGTAATAAACTATGTTAAAAGTCACATTAAAATACAGTTCTTGAGTTAGCTGTCGCAATATAGCTAACTAATAATCCAACTTAAGTGGGGTCAGTTCCAGAGGATACTACTGGACATACCTATTTCATGAACAATTGTGGGCTCAAGAACTGACCCCCACCCCGCCCCGCCCCCCCACCCGGTCTCCTCAAATTAAATTATGGTTAGATCGTATGCTACAATTGAATCTTCAGGCTTTTAATAAGGGTATGGCCTGGAAAATGAAAGTTCTCACTTTTATTCACAAGTATTGGCATAGTTCTAACAGGTCGTATGATGTAGATTTGTCTCATAGCCTGATAGAAGCTTATTTCTCCTGGACCGCATCACACAACACAATTATCAGGCAAATCAGATTTTACAGATCTATTCCCACATTGTTTTTGAAAAACACTTTGCAGATTGTTGAAGCAATGTTTTGAAACTCGCTGGTTGTTTTTTTTTTCTCCCCATGGTCAAACAAGAAGTTTAATTGCTGGGCATTCAAGCCAGCAACAACTTAATTTGCAAAAGCTAGTGTTATTATTTCCTGTTTTACTGCAGTGACTAATTTCATAAGATGTCTGTGGTTCAAGCTGTCATACAAGCTGCTACAAATGACCTGGCATGTGAGTTTAACATTTTTAATTGAGTCACGTTTGAGAGTTGATTTTCAAACCATTTTTCAAAAAGAGTTACCAAATTCTTCCTTTTTTTCTCTCCTCTACCATGAATCCTTCCCAAAAACATTTCAATTCAGTTTTCCCTCTTCCTAGTTTGGTTCAGTTTCTGGATTGGTAGCTATACAAGTAGACTAACATCAGGTTATTCACTGGCACAACAGAAGGATCAGCAGACTAAAGGCAGCATATGAAGTAGTTTGTTTTGCTTAGTACACTGTTAGCTTGACATGCATTCTATTATGCCACATATGGTTTTAAGTTTTTGCCAGATTTGTTTTATTTGTAAAATTATTTAATGAGGCTTTCACTGATTTCATGAATGCTTTGTTCTGCTGGATGACTGTCAAATTAATTCTTATGGGATTGTGTGGAACTGGCTGCTGCAAAATTAGGCTTTTTGATCCAATCTACATTACACAGTAAAGGATGTCAACTTCAACTGAAACCATCAGAATTTTATCAACCAAAGAGAACTACTACTAAAACACAAATGAGAGAAAATGCTATCTATAAATGCAATTAACTGTATTTCTCCTAAATACTGTCACTCTTTACCAAGTCTTCTCTTGAAGCTTGGCAATTTTGAAGTTTTACTAGAAAAAAAGTCAGTATCTCCTAATATCACTGTACGCTGGTGCCTGTTGCCTCAGTGAGTCTTAGGATAGCTGCCAGTCACCCCCCAACTGCGATTTTAGATCAGTTACATCTGTTCTCTGTCCTGGTTCTAGGGCATCTCATGACACTCTGAGCTGGTTCCAATCTCTGTACAGGCCTCACAACTACAGGCATTTCTGTCTTCATTATGTTGCACATTGTTTCAGGTCTTGGGGTACCTGCCTACCTTTCCTATCAACCACCAAATCACATCTGGCATTCTTCTCAATCCTCCTGACAGTTTAAGAATGGAAAGTGCCCTTAAAAGTTTTTATACTGCTTAAGACAGTCATACCATAATTTAAAGAGGTATGCTTAGGATCGAATGTTTATGTTCCACCTGGACATAAAGGACAGACAATGGCATGAACCATGCTGAGTTTCTGGCCCCATTCCACCCCAGGTCAAAATATTTGTTAGTGGGGTGGTGAAAGGAATCATAGTCACTCAACTGGCTTCGTTACTTTGGTAATATTACCCTTTTGCCAGAGAACAACTGGTATTGGAATCCCTACCTCTCTGGCTGTCTTCATGCCCTGTGTAAGTGGTAAACCCCAACACTTCCCTGCCCTCTTATTAAAATAGGTGAGGAGAAGGCATCTACACACAGAATCATAAATTTATAGCAGTGATCAAGGTAATTCAGTCCAAGCACCTCATCAAGACTTATTCAATTTAGTGCAAAGCCAGAATACCACGGTGCTGAAAACCTAAAATAAAAACAATACTGGAAATATTGAGCAGCACCTACAGAGAAAAATAAATCATTTACTCATCTGTTTTCTTTGTTACCGCTAATTGGTAATTTATTGTCAGTGCCAAAAATTACATTTATGAAACCACATAAGCAACAAATTTACAGGTTAGTTACAAAAACTTTAAAAGATAACTTCAAAACACAAATACAAGTACCACATTATTTATAAACAAAATTTCTTAGCATTTTCAGAATCACAGGCAGATCTCTTTCTTGATACTGATGTATTCTTATTCACAACCTGGTTCTGATTCTGGTCTTCAACATGGCTCGGATTCTCCTTCAGGCAGCTAGATATCTAAAATAAGGAATAAAAGGCTTCAAGTCATCCATTTACGCCCAGACTTACTCATCCCACTTCTGATGAGTGCAAGTCATTGAGCAATACTACTTAGTGAATAGTAGAATTGTGATATTGCCAAATAAATGTCACATTGTTTGTAAAACTCCAAACCGCCATTGCACATATACACTCGCCATATAGTGTGCAAGTTATACTTTGGCAGTAATGCTTAATTCATAGAGAAACCAAATAGTCTGGCATGCACATGCAATTTTATCTGGATCTTGCTCGAGTAGAACAACAAATAAGATCTTGAATTTGTTAAGTCAGGGACAGAAAGATCATTTCTAAAAATCTCATACTTTATCATATACAGGAGACAGAATAGAACTCAAGGAATTGGAGGAGGAGTGAACCATATAGCTCCTCAAGCCTGCCCTACCATCACATATGAGCACACCTGTTCTGGGCTTCAACTCCATCGTGCTGCCTACTCAACATATCCTTTAATCCCCAAGGCACCAAAAATCTGTTTAACCCAGCTTTAAATGCATTAAATGATGGAGCATGTACAATTCTGTGTATCAGAGTTGCAAAGGTTCACAATGACTTGAGTGAAATAATGGTTCAGTCCTTAACCATTAGCTTCATATCCGAAGGTTATGTTCCCATGTTTTAGACTCCTCGACCAGCAGAAACAATCCTTCAGCATTCACTCCATTAAGCTCCCTCAGAAATCTTGTATGTTTCAAAGAGATTGCCTCTTATTCTTCCAATCACTATGAAGAGTGAGCATTTGTATAGCCTCTCATCATAAAAGAGTCCCCATGACCTTAGGAACTAATTTAATTGAACCTTCATTGTGGCAACTCTAGTCAAAGTATAAGTGCAAATTTAAATTGTACCCTTCTTTGGCCAAGCAGGATGTTCGGATAGCATTAACAGTTACTATATACAACTTAATGCAGCAGTTTTCATCGGCAGTTAAAGTTCTTAAAAATAAGAAAAAGACAAAGGGCGAGATGTTGTTTACACAAAGCAAAATGACAGCAGTATTTATTTAACAGCAACTTCTGACAATTCAGAACTATGGTATTTCCTTTAATCTATTGAACTTGCTAGCTCATTAATGCATTATTGATAGCAAATTTTATTAACCCTCTTTTTCCAATCGAGATATAGACTACTATTTATTAGCAAGTATCTGCAGGGCCTTTATTGGGAATAGTTGTTTGTGGAATTGGTGAGAGGTAGTTACTTAAACTGAAGAGAAATACAGTTTGCATGCGGCTTGGAGATACATGTTAACTGAAAAAATTAGTCTAACTGCATAGGTCTTGGCAAACATCATACAGAATACCATTGTTAGATTGACAGCATGCAGTCACAAAATTTATTACATAAACGGAAGGGGTTTTAACTAAAGGACAACACTATAAGCTTAAAGCTTTCTTGGTTTGAATAGGAGAAACTCAAGAACTTTGTTTAAAAAAACACTTATTTCACTCTTTTCTCAACAACTTCTCTTGCATTCTGATGATGATGATAGTTGTCCACGAATCAGCATTTATTGTTATTAATTTTCTCTCCACATAACCATTTATGATGATTTTAAGTTGATAGTGAATTGCTAAACTATTCAAACAGAAGGTGTTAAAGCTTAGCCACAGCATGCTACAGCTTCGTCCAACATCTTGATATCAACGCACTGCAGCAAAAATTAATACATAGAAGTCAGGAACGGGAACTCTGGCTCATTCCTTTCACCAAACTCAGCCAAAACTGATATCAGCCATGTAACCTCTCTCTAACTGATACTGGTTAACTCAGGTACAAACAAGGCAGCAACCTTGCACCTTTCTTGCCCTAGCTGGACCAGAACCAGATTTTCTATTAAATTGATTGAACTACTGAGTAGTATATGTTTTTAATTTGTGAGTATAGGACAAAATGTTGGATCAATAAGTTCTAGTGTTTTGAAACCATTTTTATTAACCAAGATGGTGAGCTTTTCACTGGTGTTTTACGGTTTTTATTTCATAAATTCACAGGTATAAACCTTTAAACCATAGCTGTATAATTGAATTTCCTGCAAACTAAGTTGCCAACCACCAGTCCAGAACACAAAAGGGAAAAAAAGAGCAGCCATTTTGGAATTATGTCCTTGTGCATTTTTCAGTTATTCACAAAGCAGTTTTGGTATGTCCCATGAATACAAAGTTACACATTTCACCCATAACACCACAAGTTGAGAAAGTTTAAACATACCTCATCCTTTTTTGCTGGTGTTGCATATTTTAATGTCCATTGTTTTGCATTTTCCAAAAAAGACTGTTTGTTGTATTTGAATTCAGATGACTGAAACAAAAAGGAAAAAACTATATTAAGAAGTTAATTCTATCTTTAGAATGCATTCTACTAGTTTGTAGTACAACTGAAAGGTGAATAGAAAACACACTCAATTCAAACAGGGATCTTTGCCTATTGGCAAGTACCAGCTTGTTGGCTGTCTCCACCAAAACTTAAAAGCATTGGAAGCATATAGAAAAGAATGTAACTGCTTCCAATTAAAATAAACTGCTCCATACAATTTACTCTTATAACTATCAGCAAAATGCTCCAACTACAATATAAAAGCAAATTTATATATACTGAAATAAAACAATAGAAATGCTCACATAAATACCAACAATTTTAAATTGGTAGAATTAAGTACAGATCAGTGAAATAGATGTAATGTCTTGTAATAGCTAAAGTTGCAAAAATCTGAAAGAGAAAAGCCTTAGGATATTTTAGAAGACATTAAAAATTGTTATCAACTTTATTATTTCTAATAATAAAACACTCATGGAGATGATTAATCCCATTTTAGCATGGTCCAAGGGCCAAAAAAGTCACCATGAAATCTAGTGTTAATTAAAATCAGTAATGTATTGATAAGGCTAAAGATTTACAACCCACTTACCAACAATTCACCATATCAACTTATTCAATAATTCACTTTTTGTAGGCTGAATTTAAGTTAAGCAACATATGTAGCACTTGTACATGTTTAGCATTGTGCAATGAACTTGTAGGAATTTCATAGAATCTTGCATTCTTTTGACAACTTACATTTATTATGCTTAACTTCAATTTTCAGAAACTTTTTAAAAATTCAAATCTGTGTTTTGTGTATTAAAAGTAAATTGAGTTAGTTGTTTGACAATCAATTGGTGCAAGGACACTACTTTGTGTCAAACCTCGTTTGTCCTACAAGTAGTTATTTTGCACAAAACTGTGCAATAGCAATTTGTAACACTAGAGGACCCCTGTGAGCTTAAAAAAAAACTGCGCTAAAGGCCTGGAATCAGTATACCACTTTTCCAAAAGCTAGTAACTTGAAAATTAAGAACTATAAACATGCAACCAATTTATAATATTTAATTAAGATAATCACTGTTTAGACTAACCATTTTCAAATAAAGAACGTTGGCATCATAACTTAAATATTTTCATTGGGAGTATTCGAGCACATTTCACAATTGTGAATAAAATAAATTTTCAAAAAGAACCTGGATTTAAAATGTAATTTTTGCTGGAAATGTAATACAGAAATTATTTAGCATTTATCAAAATGTGCAGTTGTGATCTCAAAATTTATTATATAATTCTGATGCTATCATCTGGCAAGAATTGTTCCACCGGCATTTTATTAAAGCATAACTATTTGGCAAAGAGCAGCTATTTTTGTGAGCTGAAACTAATTTTTACATTTTAAAATGATATGAAAGAAAATAGTAGATTTGAAGCAATTTTATTATGTAGCTGCTGATCAATGATAATTGCATTGAAATAAACAGTATGTGTTTATTTTAGGAACAGATGCCACTCAGTCGTCTACCGTTTAATGAGATCATGAATGATCTGTAACCTAACCTTTGTCTCCACAACCCTCATCTTTTGCAAGCAAAAATGGAATCTCAGATTTTAAATTAATGAATAAGCATCAATTCCTTTCTGTGAGAGATGGTTTGACACTTCTACTACTTATTATGTTAAGAAGTGCTTTCAGATTTCTCTCCTTAATGGTCTTGCTCCAAGTTATGGTTATGTCTTCTTGTCTAAGTCTCCACGTTACAAAGTTTTTTTTCCCCTTTACTATCAATGTCTTTCACAAAATGTAAAACCTCAATCAAATTACTTCTTATCTTTCTATATTCCAGGAAAAACAAGTTTAGTTAATGCAACTACTGCTCAACTTAACCTTCAGAGCTCTGTAAACATGGTTTGAGACTTCATTTTAAGATGCCCAGAACTGTGCTCGATACACCATGTGGTTGACCAGGGCTTTGAAAAGCAGTTTATTAAAAAAAACACTTCTTCCCCTTTCTTTTCAAGCCTTCAGGGTCAAAGTTCACCATTCTGTGGTGATTTCTACATTGGATGTCTTTCATTCCTAGCTCTACACCATTTAAAAATGACTTAACTCCATCCTTTTTTGTGCAAAATGGATGACCCCACCCTTACCTGCTTTGAAACAGTTTAGAATCTCACTTAATCCATCAATTTTTCGTTACAGAATTTTGCTCCCATCCACAATACTAAATAAAAAGGTAAAACGTGAAGTCGTAATAGTCCAACCAAATCATAGAGCTGCACTTTCACTAGAAAGCCAAGACCTATGCAGTTAGACTAATTCTTTCAGTTAATATGTATCTCCAAGCCATATGCAAACTGTATTTCTTTTCAGTTTAAGTAACTACCTCTCACCATTTCCACAAACAACAACTATTCCCAATAAAAGCCCAGCAGATTCTCGTTAATAAATAGTAGTCTATATCTCGATGGAAAAAGAGGGTTAATAAAGTTTGCTATTAATAATGCATAAGTGAGCTAGCAAGTTCAATGGATTAAAAGAAATACCATAAGTTCTGAATTGTCAGAAATTGCTGCCCAATAAATACTGCTGTCCTTTTGCTTTGTGTAAACAACATCTCGCCCTTTGTCTATTTTTTATTTCTAAAGAACTTTAACTGCCGATGAAAACTGCTGCATTAAGTTGTATATAGTAACTGTTAATGCTATCTGAACAACTCGCCCGGGAAAAGAAGGGTACAATTTAAACTTGCACTTATACTTTCACTAGAGATGGCACAATGAAGGTTCAATTAAATTAGTTCCCAAGGTCATGGGGGTTCTCCTACCCCTATACCCTGACGCTGTCCTTTCCACATTGGCTTAACATCATTCTTACCGCTGCTGCTGCAATTACTTCTGTTACTTTAGCATTCCCTTCACTTGAGTATCAACAGCTGTTTGAGAACTGAATTATACTTTTATTCAAAGTTATTAATCTGTCATTTTACTATTTTTCTGGCACAGGCTCCCGTCAGCCTGCAGTCCTCTTCACTTATGCATTGCACATTTTCTACTCACTATCACAGTTCTTTCACTTTTCAAGGAGTTGACTCAACATTTATTACATACCTAACAGTATCTTTTAAAAGAAATTAACTCACAATATCAGCCATGAGAGGATCATCTGGATTAGGTTCTGACATCAATAAGTGAATGGAAGTTAACACAGTAGCGAGATTAAGGGATGGCTTCCAGGCACCCTAGATAACAAAGTTACATCTTAGCATAAAGTTTACTTTAGTAGTAAGCATGAGATAATTCAAAATGAGTATTTGATATTAGCGTGTAAAACCCAAGTGCACATTTGAAACACGCTATTTGGCATCAATTACATTTTTGATCCTTGTCAGTCAATAAAATTTACAAAGCAAACAATTTAGACACGTCATTGTTAGAATCATCAGCTCTACGAAGTCAAAAAAATACCCACCAAAGGAAAGTAATATACTATCAGAATTGAGAAGCTGACAGAGTTAAACAGATCCTAAGAACTGCATTGGTGTTCAGTGTATAATAGAACTCTTTTTAAATTATAGCTATAGCTAATCTTTTGTACATTACAAATTGATGAAATAAGTAACATTTTTCCAAATAAAAAGAGGAGAAATGCATATTTAAAGAAAGGCAACTTAACGTTCAATTTGTCTTCCCATTCTAATGATATAAAACTTGTCACCACAATATTTGGCATTAAGGCAAGGCAAGTTGAATTGTTACATCTTATACACATCATTGAATTTCATATTTTAGTGCCAAAGATACCAATGATCAAAACACTTTCGCTATTTTGTCATAGATTGAGAAGTATATTCAAGGCTGAGGCAGACTTTTTTTTTTAAATAGTAAAGGCAAACAAGGGCTATGAGGAAAAAAAAGAAGAAACTGCAGTGAGGATTATTAGATCAGCCATGATCTCAATAAATGGTAGAGTTAACACAATGTTTTCTTGTGATCCTTGATTCGGCAGCCATTAGTTGGACCAAAGGCTTTGCTGGAATTTGAAATTCTTTTAGCTTTGGTTTTCGTTTATCCGGGGGGAGAAAGTCAGTGACAGAGACAGAGAGAGAGAGAGAGAGACAGACAGACAAAGGAATTTGACTTCTTGCAGGCTTGTGGAGGTTTTAGTAAAGTAAACCTCAGGATTGTGACAAATTGCAACTTACAACTAATCCAGAAGCTGTTGCTGGGCAGATTTTGTGTTTAATACTCAAAGCCAGCCGGTCTCATGAAAATACCAACTCTAATTTCTCTGACCGTTGCAGGCTGTTATTTAACCATTAAGTGGCTACCACACACACACACACACACACATTCAACTTTTCTTGGGTTCTTGTATAAAAAAAATTCCAAACTTCTATTTTTCAGTTTATATTTCCAAATACAACGCATGTTCTTACAATTTATTCAATGTCAACCTTGTCCACTGAAATCTTAACACAAGCATTGGCAGCTATAAATTGATTTTTGTCATAAAACAGTTCAGGTTTTACTCAGTGGTACTGACAACAGATACAGAGCTCATTGCTTGCAAGCAAAACTCAGTTGAAACTAATGGATGATTAAGGTTTTTGCAAATATTAGCTAGCAGCAAAATGACAATGAACTTTCCCTAATATCAGTACACTCAAACAATGAAGGACATCAGTTCAACTTGACAATGTAACCATAGTAGCCCGAGCCAAAATCAGGCACGCACGGGAAATCCTAGAGGCATGGTTCTCCACCCATAACGCAAATCAACAAACATGTAGAATTGGACCCCATATACAAACGCATACAGAATAAAACCAGAAATGACACCCCACCATAACAGACTGAACAGTATAAATTCCAAGTGGAGCAGAACAACATTGTTTCATCGGAGGCCTCACTGATGATGTTACCTAGCATGGTAACGAAACGTCTAAACGAAAACAAGCCGGCTCGGTGAGCAAGTCAACCTCAATTAATTGACGACTCCAAAAGCAGATCAACATTTTCACAGCTGCCACAAGGTGGTGCCAATGGCAAGGTTTCCCCTTGCACTCTCCCCAGATGTCACAGTATTAAACAAATAAAAATGAAACAGAACACTACTTTAAGAAAAATCATTTGCATCAAGGGAGTAAACACACTTGGCAATTATATGTGGCACCTACTTTTGCCTCTTTCTTTCAACATCCTTGGAAGTTTCAGCTCTCGTTTTAAAAACATTTCAAATGGTTAAACATGCTTTTGGCACACTGTGCAATCCTTATGTTTTACTGGAAATATTCAAGTAAGTCCAGGCTGTCCTGCCAAACTCTCAAGACCTGCTAATCTCCTCACCATAGTTGTCGTTGCTGCTTTGGAAGGGCTTGTGGCCCTAAAGGGTACTTATAAACACCATTGGGAGTTGAAATTCACATTGGGAACTGCTGCTGAGTATTCTCAGGATTGCGAAGTTGCAATTCAGAGAATCTTAATAGTTTTGCTCTCAGAACATGGTAGTATTAACAGCCAAGTACAACTACAAAGCTCTTATTCTACCTACCTCAACTATGGCTTTTCAAAAACATTTCTTTTCCATTGTAATTTGTTTTTTATACAGTCATCGTTGTGTTCTGCAAATAAGGTCAATGAATTTGTGCATTTTCAGAAGAGCTGTTTACTTAGGATTATAAACTGGGCTATCACACGTGCCAAGGGTATAGGATGGATTCCAATCGAGGATCAAGGAGGTGAAGTATGTGATAGCAATCCATAGAATCAACTACAGTTTATTGCTGAAATACTGCTAATGGACTAGGTCTGTAGGGGAGGAAGCAAGAATTGGCCTTCGGTATTGATGAACATCAGATTTCCTGCAGAGTTGAGGGGTGAACATGTAGGCATTTTCTAAAGGGCAGATATTAGGGAGTAAAAACCAAAAGAACTGCAGATGCTGTAAATCAGGAACAAAAACAAAATTGCTGGAAAAGCTCAGCAGGTCTGGCAGCATCTGTGGAGGAGAAAACAGAGTTAAACGTTTCGGGTCCAGTGAGTTCTGAGGAAGGGTCATTGGACCCGAAACGTTTAACTCTGTTTTCTCCTCCACAGATGCCGCTAGACCTGTTGAGTTTTTCCAGCAACTTTGTTTTTGATATTAGGGAGTAGCTTTACTCAACGTATGCTCCCATTGGAAATTCTGCCTCTAAAATGAATGTTTTCATTCATTGAGACCGTTTTTTAAAAAAAAACGCTAAAATTAAGGCTGATAATTTACTTGGTAGATATACTACATACCGAAGTTATGGTGAAAACGTAACAGCAATTCTAAAAGTACCACATCAATTTGTAGATTGCTTTTTTCTCTGTTATATAAGTCAAAAACGCATTTCAAAATTGTGGAGCAATTCAAATTGTGCAACTGCTGAAAGGGTCACTTTCAAGCAAAATATCAATTTCATTAAATCCTGAAAAACAATTCTGATTACCTTTGGGGGCAGCTTCAAGATGTCCAGGCAGATCCTTCCCGCAGTGTCAATGTTAGGATGATAGATTGGGGTCAGAAACCGAATTTTTGGAGGTTCAAATGGATATCTAAAATCAAGATAATTTAAAAACCACATTAATTCAAGATTCAATTGTTGAAAAGATCTTAATATCATCTATTTATAAATTAGACAGGATAATATTATAATTTAATCATTTTAAATCAAATTTTCTTGAATTACATCTACATATAGATCTCCAATGCACAACTTTTTAATACATAAACTTAGAAAATAGAAACAGTAGACCATTTGGCTGATCATATTTACATACACATTAGAAAGTGAGACTTAGTTGCATAGCCACACAAGTTCATCGTCGATCAACAAGCCAAATAGAGAACGTTAGATACTTGATCATGATGAGTGCTACCAATTCTGTGCTCACCCCATGGTAACATAAGTATACTTGGCAGCAAAGATTACCAGAAAACAATTAAGATTGAAAACTGGCAAGTCTTCTTATCCTCTTTCTGTCAGAACAGGAAATAACAAGCTCAATACTCGGCTAAGAATGGCTATTTCTGTGATAATCAGCATTTAATGCTGAAGCCACACATCCAAATAATTCAAGATATTTATCAGCAGTCATTAGGGACTACACTTCTTTAAAAAATAAATGAGCGGAACAGTATTAGATAGCTGCTCTACTATCTTTACATATGGTATATTTTAAAATAAAACCTGGAATAATTGTGGGATGATTCTGTATATCGCCAACCATCATTTAGGTGCGATGCCATTATTGTGGAATTATAATTTTATTTTAAAAGTGAAAGGAAACTTGGTCAGTGAATGCAATGCCTTCCCTAGTTCAGCAGGTTTGAATTAGGTGCCACAAAAATCCAAAATTCATATTGCTATGCCGATATATGAAGTTGCTACAGATCTCAGACAGGCCTTTGTAAAAAGGTATCATCAGATTAGCCGAGAGGAAACAAACAATTATAAGTCTTTGTAAGGATATGAAGTGTTTATATCTATGTCTCTATTTTGAACAGGAAGTACTTAAGCCTGAGATTTTCTCTGTTTCACGTCACAGAATTTAAGCAAAATTGAAATTAATGTTTTCCTATTAATATATTACAACAGGGTGAACCAAAAAGCATGTGGCATGAATACATTCATGTACAGTACATTATTAACATTAGTGTTTCGACAACCACTTTTGTATTTGCCACAGAAACATGGAAGGCTACACAAACTGCCAATGTAATTAGTTAATCAAAACAGAGTGAGTACGAGAATATATAGTGTAAATGAGAGTGATAGCAGGAAAATCAAAATATAGTTCAGAAATTAAAAATTGTACCTTTCAGGAACAATAATTTCAAGATTAAATATTCCTCCTTCATACGGTGAATCAACACTTCCTAAAATCTCTGAAGAAAAGAAAGTGGAGAGTGTCAATATAATTTATGATTAGTCATGAGTGTATGAGTCAACAAAAACATGGATGTCAATCATGACATTTGGATCTAAAGCAGAACAGTTAGATTGTTAATGAAAACTGGTTATCCAATTTAACTTCAAAAAAGGGAACAAATGTTTTAAACAATAAAAACTGGCAATGTTCTACGTTAAGGATAACAAAGGGTTACTATTTCACAAATTAGCTGTGTCTTCAAAACCCCGTTTCCCCCAACCCCCAAATAACTTTACTTGTAACAACACAGGCAACTGCAGGTGAACTTTAAGTTACTATTCATTGATACAGAGAAATGCTTAATACTCCTAATTCCAACAAGGAAAATGACTAGATGCTGAACAACATCAACATGCTTTATTTTTGACGCGATATCTAGATCTTAGTTGGCTGAATTCCAAAATTTAAATTTACTTTTCCTATTTAGATTTCCATCAGTTTCAACCCAAAAGGTTTACATATATTGAATCTCCAGGAACTAAAAGTTAATTCCATAGATGCCCTTCTAGTTCACTGAAGACTTAAAACACTTTGTAATTACCCACAATAAAGAAATGTAAAATATTACAATGTTACAACAGTGGTCGTAAGAATCAGACAACAGATACTTAACATACTGCAATTAAGGTTTTTAAAAAAATGAAATCATGATACAACAGGAAAGGAATCCCATTCTTTTATTCCTTAAATTGGGGACCTAACAAAATAATCATACAAACACCTGATTTCACCATAAATGCTTTCCTTAAAATAATTTAAAAACAAAAAAGGTTATAATTATTCACAAATAAAATATATATATTACACCAAAGTTAAAAAGTGCACTTTTGTTATTTATTTTGTCATAGAATGTCACACTGGCAAGATCTGCATTTGTTGTTCATTCCCAATTGCCCTGAAGGTCCATGTTGATGGTGAGCCACCTTCTTGAACCACTGCAGTCCACCTCGTATACACCCAGAAGACAACCAGACATTCTAGTACAGTCACATGCAATTACTTAGCATCTTTACACTAGCTCACAGTCAAGTTTTACAAATCTTTTCAGACACTATTCTGTATGCATTGACTGATGTAAATAATTGTACCTTGACAGCTTATATTTTCATTGATATTAAAGAACAGCTACTTGAATCGCTAACTACATTTAGTGTTATCAGTTGTTGTAAATGGAGTTAATAAAGTCATACTAGTGTTATGGACCATACCAAAGCCCCTCAAAATATATTAAGAAGACAGCCTAGATCCCAACATTTCCTTATGTTTAAAGGCAAGTGTAAGGCTGTGTGTTCCGGATGCAATTCATTTGGTCAAACTTGCAGGCTTGAAGCAAAACAAACTTTAGTTAAAATACAAACAAAAGAAAGAAGAAATTAGAATAACTGAACTCTATTGGAAAATTTAACAGAATAACAATTACTTAACTACTAGACAGCAGCTGTTCCAAAATAGCAACAACGCATAAACACACCCTTGGCAAAGGCAAATTCAGTAAAACAGATTGTCTCACATGTAGTTTTTGCAGCAGAGAGAGAAATAAGAGCTTCAAGACCCCAGATACTACTGCAAGTTACACTAAAATCCTAGTCCTGTGGGAGCTTGACCTATCCCTTCATTCTGATTCTATATTTCCAACTTTTAAAAAAACCCCAAGGCCTAACAAATAGTTTACTTTATTGGGTTAGAATAGACTGTACAGTATCTCTGTTTCAATCTCTTTTCATAAGCAAACTATGATAAAATACACCTGTTAAAGGCATTGTATTGTCAAACTAGTTAATATGCATTTGGGTTCAATTTTTATCTGTAATCTTTTGGCAAGCTCAAGTGAATACTTGTGTTACACTCTTGTCATAGGTTGCTTTTGCTTGGTTAAGGCAACTTTTCTAATTCAACTCATTTAGGAATCACTCTTGATACCTGACAAGTTTTAAATCACATCTAATTTTTCTGTGTACACATGCTTGGGAAGTGGGGAACAAGGCAAAGATTCATCTGATACACTACAATTCATATAGGTTATGTATTAGTGTCCCCAATACATTGTTTATTCCTTACATATTGAATGTATTATGTAATATTTATTCATATTTCCTACAGGTACAGCATGATGGAAATTAACCAAACGGCAGAAATACTCCACATTAGCAGCTATTAAGAGAAAAGCCAAGTTAATACTTTAGGTGTGATCTTTTGCTTTGTGGAGTTTAAGAAGGGAGGATCAATAAAAATGAATTGGAATACAAGTCTACATATTTTCTAATCAACCTGTGCAGAGTTGTTCTCAAATCCTCCGGGAGTAGGGGGATCTTGAACCAAGGTCTCCTGGCCCAGAGGCAGGGAAACTACAACTGCACCACAAGGGCACTGAAATACAAGTCTACATGAAAATGACATATGCAACTCAAGTAGAAGTTCCAACCTCAATCCAAAGCTGGGTATTTGTCATGTGAGAAAATACAACAAGCTGTTTGCTTAGAAGCTCCCCGGGGTCCCAGATAGAGAAGGGGTACACTGAAAATCATCTCCGTCAGCCAACTATCCTGGCCACCATCAGTTACTGGTATTTGGATCCCACCTTGATCTGAGGCCTCAGGTGAGTCTAGTACCAGCAACATCCCCAGTAGTGCTGCCGTGTATGGAGTAACAGCC
>JAHRHZ010000271.1:21161119-21176687 GCA_024137785.1 Ginglymostoma cirratum | reverse complement strand
TCATCAGAAATGAAGGGTCATCTGATGAAGGGTCTAGGCCCGAAACGTCAAGTTTTCCTGCTCCAATGATGCTGCTTGACCTGCTGTGTTTATCCAGCCCCAAGCTGGATCCGGGCGGTTGGGGGGAACCCGGAGATGGATCCGGGAGAAGGGGGGAAACTGAGAAGAGGAGGTATTTCTTCTCTTAGAAAGTTGAGAGTCTTTGCTATGGATGGCCATGGGGACAGAATCTTTGCACATAGATACAGGATCAGTAGGGGAATCAAGAGTTATGGGGAAAGGCGGGAAAGTGAATGTAAGGATTATCAGATCAGCCATGATCTTACTGAATTGCAGAGCAGGCTTGAGGGGCTGAATGGCCCACATCTGTACCTATTTCTTAAGGCCTTATAATGTGGCATTCTGCCCCACATGCCAAAGATTAGAATTAGAATCCCTACAGTGTGGAAACAGGCCATTCGGCCGAACAACTCCACACCGAACTTTGGAAGAGCATCCCACCAAGTCCCATCCCCCTACCCCATCACTTCAACCCCACCATGGCCAACGCACCTAACCTACACACCCCTGAACACTATGGGTAATATAGAATGGCTAATCCACCTAACCTGCACATCTTTGGACTGTGGGAGGAAACAGGAGCATCTGGCAGAAACCCATGCACACACAGGGAGAACTTGTAAACTCCAGACAGATCTGTGGATCAAGAATCATATTGTTCAAATCACACAACAGAAACCCATGACCCTGATACCATCCTCAAATCGAGGTACAGCAGATGGCAATTATGACAAATATTCACACGTAGCTGGTGTCACCCGTTGTATCGTCCTGTAATAATTACTAGTGGTTGATGTTTGGGGTAGAGTGCAGCTACTAATCTCAAGTTCTGTATTTTAGATACTTTCCAATCAATCTGCTCAGGGATGTCATTGCACAGCTCTGGAGCAGGTGAGACTTGGACCCAGACCTCATGGCTCAGAGGCAGAGACATTACCTCTGCACCTCCAATCTTACATTCTATTAAAGCTAACCTAAAGACAGTTTAAAAAGCCTGTGATAGAGCACTCCAAAACACATTCTAACGATCAAGGGATACTAATAAAGGGTGAATGGAAACTTGATAAATCAAAATAACATTCTCTGGGGTGATGATGTACTCCTTCCACTATAGTGCCCACTGGTCTTGAAAGACCTCTATCATGCCAGAGAACACTACATGCTCCCTCTCAATGGACACTCAAGCACAGATATAACTGTGAAAGAGGGGCAGAGAGTCTGGCACAATGCTACACTAGACAGAACTGTCAATGGCCACTTTGTTGAAGCCCAAGAGCAAGATGGCCTCTGACCTAGCTGCCCTGGCCCTGCGTGGGGCACCCATGGATCAGGAGCCTGGGGCTGAAGTGCAACCAGAAATTTAGGAGCAGCCTCTTCAAAAACAAACTAAAGAGGCTATGTAAACGGAAACATTGGATATAAGTATGTATTTCTCTCAGGCCACAAAATCTACATGTGGCCTGTCACCCAGTGAACCTACATAATCTACTGTTCCATAGGAGTACTGTGTGCAGCACTCTCTACTCCAGATCCCCAGTAGAAAAGGGAAGGGCTCCTTTGTAGAGGACCCTCCACTGGGATTCCCTCCACTGGAGGGTAGAATGTCACGCCAGGACATATCTGAGTGGCGGACAAAGTGCAGACAGAAAAACCTCCATGTGGTTTTGAAGGGCACAGGGGAATTTCCCTGAAATGGCTTAAATTGTAGGGTACCGCAACCCCAGGGAGGGTCCATTGCATGAGGACATCATCGAATTCTGAACAGGCAAGGATCAGTTTGTCCAGAAGCCCAAAGCATGCCTGAGATACCTTGATTTTCCAAGTAATCTCAGGGCCCATGTACCATGGTCAGGAGTCTCTGGACAGCTCAGGCCACAGACTGGGCATTGACCAATGCCCCAGAAGTGGTCCAGGTGACTTCTCACCAAGGTTCCTCAGATATTTTCAGTCGTCCTGTTCAGGCATGTCTACAACACGTGTCTCGGGCAGGTTGGACTTGACCTAGATCTTCTAACCCTGGGGTAAGGACAATACCACTGCACCACTTGATCCCTCAATGCTTCATTCTAATGAGGTTATGACATAGCTCTGTTGAAGCCTAGCCTCCTGGCTCAGAGGTAGGGATGCTACCACTGGCCACAAGAGACAATAAAGGGAATCCCTCATTATCATAGAATCCCTACAGTGTGGAAACAGGCCCTTTGGCCCAATAAGTCCACACTGACCCTCAGAGCATCCCACCTAGACCCATCCCCCTATAACCCACCTAATCTACACATCCCTGAACACTATGGGCAACTTTGCATGACCAATCCACCTAGCCTGCACATCTTTGGACTGTGGGAAGAAACCAGAGGACCCAGGCAGACACAAGGAGAATGTGCAAACTCCACACAGACAGTCGCCCGAGGGTGGAATCGAACCCAGGTCCCTGGCACTGTGAGGCAGCAGTGCTAACCACTGAGCCACTGTGCCACCTCTGAATATTATAGATATTTTAAAACAATATGTTCAGGAATGTCATGACACATCTCTGGTGCAATTGGGAGTTGAACCCAGGCCTTCTGGTCCAATGGTAGGGAGATTACCATAGTGCCACAGAGACCTCAACATTCTACTTCTTAAACCAAACAAGATTAGATTAAAGAACCTCCTGATGAAGCATTATAACAAAAATACAAAACTAATGGTTAATAGAAACTTACAAAAGGAAACAGAAACTTACTAAATCAAAATAACATTGTGCAGGGTGAAGAAGCACCCCAGCCCCTGCAATGTCACGGGTCTCTGAAGGCTTCTATTGTACTGCTGCACCAACATTCTACACAGAGTTTAAGGACCTATCCACTAGCAGTGGTAGATGATAAACCACGAATGCATCGTTTTAAGTTGAGGCACTTCTCTTAATCACAAGATGTAGTTTATGCATGGTGACAATGTACACATTACCTTGATGAGTTTGGCATAATTACAAAGACTATCAGGACCCAACAAAGACACATCTGTATCCATTGGGACCTCATGCTAGAGTGCTTCTTTAGTCAAAGATTCTGACATCATCAAATTGGGTGGAGCCTAATGTAATCTGCAACATTAACCCTTTCAGAGCAGTTATTTTATACCTCATCCTTCAATTTTCCCTTCCCCCGCCTAAGAACCTTTATCTCATTTTTAATAATATAGAAAACAAAATTTGCCCAGAGTACTCCAGATGTAGCAAAGGTTTGATATGATTTTGCATAACTTCCTGACTTTTCAATTTTGTAAGCTGATAAAAAAGAAGGAAGGATTGGCTGCACGGAACATGGGACAAAGGAACATAAGAGCAGGAGTAGGCCGTTCAAGCCCTCGAACCAATCCAGCTCAGGGCTCATCATCTACATCGATACCATGTTCCCACATTATCTCTGGATCCCTTGGAGTTGTTAGTATCTAGAAATCTATCATTCTCTGTCTTGAACTTACTTAATATCTAAGCATCCATTGTCATTTGAGATAGAGAATTTCAAAGATTCACCACCCTCTGAGTGATTAAAAAAAACTCCTCCTCAGCTTAGTACTAAATGGCTTGTGTTTTTTAATTGAATCTGTGTCGCTGGGCGTCATAGGCAGGGAAATTGACCTTTCTGAAAATATTCTGTCTATTCCTCTAAGAATTTTGAGAATTTCTATGAGATTGCCCCTCATTCTTTTAAACTTCAGAGGATACAGGTGCAATTTTCCCAATCTCACCTCTTAGTACAGTCCCACAACCCCAGGAATCAGTCTGGTGAGCTGCTGCTGCACTCCGTCCATGGCAAGGGAAGCAGAAATGCTTACAATACTACAGGTGAGGTTTCACAAGTATTCCATACAATTGAAGATGGACTTCATCATTCCTGTACTCAATTCCTCTCGCAATAAAGGTCAACATCCCACTTACTTTACAAATTGCTTGCTGCACCTGCTTGTTAGCTTTCAGATACTAACAAACAGACACCCAGGTCCCTTTCAACACCAATGTTGAGGTGGCAAAGTTGGACTGGGGTGGACAAAGTTAGATGTCACACAACACCACGTTATATTTGAAATCACAAGCTTTCGGAGCACTGCTCCTTTGTCAGGTGAGGTGAACTTCACTTCAAACCTCAAACCAGAACTCCATTAACAAATGTGTAGAGCTGGACCCCATATATCAACAACTTAGAAACAAATCTAGAAGTGATGCCACCCGACCCAGCAAACGGAGACACATAAAAAGCAAGCAGGACAGAACACCAACGCTTCACCGGAGGCGCACTGATGATGCTATCTAGTGTGGCAACGAAACGTTTGCAAACAAACTTAGCAGCTCAGCAAGCAAGTCAACAACCGCAACTGGTACAGCCTGCTAACCTGAGAATGACACATTTATTCCTAATCTCTGCATTTTCCCAGTTAACCAATCCTGCATCCATGCTAGTATATTTCCCCCATTTCCTGTGTTTTAAGTTTGGTCCTAGCCTCCTATATAGGACTTCATCAAGAGCAAACTCAAAATCCAAATGCAGCACATACACTGTTTCCTTCTTTTCAATTCTGTTAGTAACACCCACAAAAATCTCTACCATTGTCAAACATGACTCCCTTTTCATAAATCCATGTTGACTAATCACACAATTATTTTCTAATTACCCAGTAATTACATCTTTCATAATAGATTCTAGTATTTCCTTTACTGCCGAGTGTGTTTTGAGTGAAGTGGAGTGGGGTGCGATGATTCCTGTCTTTTTTTTTGTTTTATTCTATATCCAGAATCATTCTTATAAACAACTTCACCTTTCTCCCCCAATACCCGTCATATTTTTATCCATCTGTTAACCATCGCCAGAAAATCATCCATGGTTCCAATTGAATAATTTGTGTGCTACACCTGTTAAGCGCAATGCAAACCATCAAAGGTGAGGGAGAAGTAGGGAGAGGGAAAAGGAGCTAAATGAAAATGGAGTTGGAAGTGGTGATAAAGCACTCTATCTCCTGCAGTGCTTACTTCTCTCTAAAGGCATTGAGAATATTGGTGGACACCATGTGCCTACTCTCCAAAGGTGCCTGGGAACAAACGTAGCCATGTGATCTCTGTTTTATAAGGCAGCTATTACCTGAAAGGAACATAAGAGCAGGAGTAGGCCGGCCGTTCAAGCCCTCGAACCAATCCAGCTCAGGGCTCATCATCTACATCGATGCCATGTTCCCACATTATCCCTGGATCCCTCGGAGTTGGTAGTATCTAGAAATCTATCATTCTCTGTCTTGAACTTACTTAATATCTAAGCATCCATTAAAGGGTTAACTAAACTATCATGTGATGAGCTCCACCCATCAGGATATGAAAGGTCTACTTCTGGGAGGAGCTAACCAGTAATGGAGGTCCTATTCCTGCCCAGTGCTAAGTTGGTAACAGCAATTCAGACTTATTCTTAAGTGTTTTTAAAAAATTAATTCACAGGATGTGGGCGTTGCTTTCGAGGTCAGCATTTATTGCCCATCCCTAATTGCCCAGAGAGCAGCTAAGAGTCAACCAAATTGCTGTGGGTCTGAAGTCACACAGATGGTAGATTTCCTTTCCTAGTGAACCATATCAATTTTTCCTAACAACCAACAACTGCTTCATGGTCATCATTAGACCCTTAATTCTAGGTCATTATTGAATTCAAATTTCACCATTTGCAATGACTGATTCAAATGCAGGTCCCTAGAACATGACTTGGACCTCCATATTAATAGTCTAGTGATAATACCACTGGGCCATTGCCTTCCGAGGATCGCTTAAGGCCTTACAAAGTACTCTTATGTAATTCTGATATAATGTAACTAGTTATGTGATAAACCTATTTTGTTTAACAAGACTGAACTTCACTTCTGTCGAAGAATATGTGTGGAAACTTGGTATCTTCTCCACTTGATACCAATAAGTTAAACTAATGCCAATAAGAAGGATTGGTGTTGGTGAATCAACCCAAGGCATGTCAGATGGTTCCACTGGACATGACTATAATATATAACATGCCTGCTGAGTTGATATCTGAAAATAAACCAGTTCCCAGTGGCAATAGTTATAAAAAATTATACATGTGTCTTTGTTTTAAGGACAACTAATAAAATTGAAACATCAACTCAGATTTCAATTGAACAGTAAGGAAATCTGTAAGACTAAATCAATAATGTCATTGGTATGTACCTATTTTCTGTCTCAATATTTGATCACAAGAGGGAGATGAATGTTTCAATTCCAAAAGATGCTCATTTAAAATTTCTGCTGGTAAGACCTCAGTCTGGCCTCAGTCTGAGTTTGTGGCTAAGCGGCATCAAGTCACAGAAATGAGTTGGAAAAGATGGAATTTTGGTAGAAAGAGACATCCTGTTTTCAGTTTGTTTTCTGGAAATTTTGAAACAACCCAATTTGAAAATCAATTTCCCTGAACACTGACTGTTGTCAACACTATTTGGTGGATTGATTCAAGATCAGAAGCCAGACATTTAGCAATATATATGTATATGCACGTGTGTGTAGACAGACAGACATATTAGACCATAAGATATAGCAGCAAAATTAGACCATTTGGCCCGTCAAGTTTACTCTGCCATTCAATCGTGGCTGGTATGTTTATCAACTCCATTCTTCTGCCTTCTTCCCGTGACCCTTGACCCCCTTACTAATCAAGAACCTATTTATCTTTGTCTTAAATGCAATCAGTGACATGGCCTCTGTGTCGATAAGTTCCATAGATTAACCACGCTCTGGCTGAAGAAATTCCTTCTCATTTCAGTTCTAAAGGGTTATCCCTTCATTAAGAGGCTGTACTTGTGGGTCCTAGTCTCTCCTACTCGTGGAAATACTTTCTTCAGAACCACTCTATCCAGGCTTCTCAGTACTCTGTAAGTTTCAATCAAATTCACCCTCATCCTTCTAAACTCCCAGAATAGACCCAGAGTCCTCAACGGCTCGTCATATGACAAGCCCTACATCCCAGGATCATCCTTGTAAACCTCCTCCAGACCCCTCCAGCACAGCATATCTTACCTCAGATAGAGGGCTCAAAATTGCTCACAATATTCCAAATGCAGTCTGACCAGGCCCTTATCCAGCCTCAGCAGTATATCTTTGCTTATGTATTCTTGCCCTCTTGAAATGAATGCTAACATTGTATTTGCCTTCCTAACTGCCAACTGAACTTGCATGTTGACCTTAAGAGAATCCTGAACTAGGACTCCTAAGACTGTTTGTGCTTCAGATTTCTGAAGCATTTCCCCATCTAGAAAATAGTCTATGCCTCTCTTCTGCATACCAAATGCATAATCTTATACTTCATATTCAGAAATATGAATGTTGGGCTAGAAATTTGTTGTCACCTTAGTCATTTTAATGGAAAAAAAGGAATACCTAAGCTTTCAATATGATGGTTTTGACAGGCTCTTTGGATTTAGTATCTTTTCAGATGTCCTTAGGAATGATTCAAGGTGCTCACCGTGGTATTTTAGAAAGCGTAGTCTGCTGTTTATGACACCATGCATAAATTGGGTGAACTCTCAGTGACAAACACGTTCAGAATTTGTGGTAATCAGTAGCAAAGACACCTCAATTAAATACCTGTTAGATACAGGTAAGTTGCTGATCTTCCCTTTAGAGTATAGGTTAACCTATGGCCAATTATTGCTCTATTCTCTGAATTTACAATTTAACACTGATATCTGATTAATTTTTACGAGTTCTAAACTGCTTTTTGCTACTTTCAAAACAGATTAACTGCAGAGCTGGGTAGTTAGGTTAGGGTGAGTTTGGACCGACATCTATTCTTAGGAGAGCGCTTATTATACCTGAACTTTTTGGTTCGTGAACTCCACCACTCATTTACCTAAGGTGCCCTCGCCTAACGAAGGAGGCTTTTTAGCCACAACGCAAGTGTCAAACCACAATTCCTTCATCCTCATGCCACCTTTATTCCAACTGGGCAATCGAGGCATGGTTTGGCTACATGGGTGGCATAGTTCATGACTCCTGTTCAGAATCTGGGCACACCAATGAAAGCATCATTGAGAAGACAGTTAATATTCAAACAAAACATCCATTTCCTGGACCACTGAGGAGAAATTTTGTGGTGCTGGCCAAGCCATGTTTCCAGATTTGTTTTTGTTTTCTGCATTTTGTACGACTTTGCTATCATGACTGACCAGCTCTTACTAATACCTGCTGGTATTAAAATAACAGCTGGAAGAAGAATGATAGGATGAAGTATAAAAAGGAAAAAGAGCTGAGCAATACTGACCGTTAGTGCCCCTGGCTGATGGACCCTTGATGAGACAAATCCATCCAAAAAGATCAACATGTAAATAATTACTCACATCCCCAAATACATCAACAGTTCAACAGTTCTTGTTCCACCATCCTTGCTACTTCCTTCAGTCTCGCTTTATGCTTTTAGCCTCACTGCGCCATAATGAGCCAGCATTTACTGGAAATATAGGGGCAAAAATAGCGATGCATTCTGTTTACAATATACAAATCAGACAGTAATTTGTGAGGTGAAAAAGATGCCCCATCAATTCATTTTAGCCACAAATTACTGGCTGATTTGTACTGTTCCACATTTAGCTTTATAATACAGCAACACACTCAATTTCCCTGTGTGTTTCATAAAGTTGCTGCATTTGCATGTTAATTCCAGAAAATCTTACCACAGAATCTTACATTTTACAATTAATTATCATAAGTATCCTTCTTAAGATGACATAATTGATCGAGATTGTTACTTTTACTTTGTTCCTTTTTCACTTTCTCTTAATCCAATCTTTCATTCCGTCAGTTTCTTTCACAGTATCTGATTTGACCACACTTCGCCCATTTTATTTCCTTCTCTTTCTCAGTATTTTCTGTTTCCCAATCTGTGAATCTCACAGGTTTAGGGAATATGCTTTTGATACAATCATTCACCAAGAACCCAGATACCCTGTTGTTCTCTTTTCAGGTCACACTTTTCAGGACAAAATATTTTGAACTTGAAGGGTGCAGAAAATAACCTAAATAATTGGACAAATTGTATGATGCCCTGTTCCGGAGAATTCTAGTCGCTGTGCATCAATACTAAATCCAGAAAAGAAATGTGTAATTTAATTCCATCTCTGTAAGAGATAATAGGAATAATTCATAATTATCATAAGCATCTATTTCTATGCTCATTTCTTATATCAATGTTCCTATGCAGTGTTTTCGGTGGCAACTTGGGAAATAGAAGATCTCTCAACCTTTACTAAGACACTGCAGACAGCCAGAAAGGGTGTAAATTGAAATCTAAATGATCCCATACCCACAACCTATAAAACCAACGTAATATACAAAATACCATGCAAGGACTGTGAGAAACATTACATAGGCCAAACTGGAAGAAAACCGACAATAAGGATACACAAACATCAACTAGCCACCAAGAGACATGACAAATTCTCGCTAGTCTCAATACCCATGGACATAGAAGGGCATGAATTCGACTGGGACAACACATCTAGAAATAGCACAAGCCAAACTGAAACACTCAGGGAATTCCTGGAGGCCTGGCATTCCATCTGGAACTCCATCAACAAACAGACTGAACTGGACCCAATATACAAACCAATGAAAGACAAAGTCGGAAGTGATGCCAACCATCCCAGCAAACCGAGGCATATAAATAACAAGCGGGACAGAACACCAACGCTTCACTGGATGCGCACTGATGATGTTACCTAGCAGGGTTATGAAACATCTGCACTCAAACACACTGGCTCGGCAAACAAGTCCACAATCTCAAAACTGGTAGTTTGATCAATCAAATTGCATCTAGAATACAACACCTGGCTCTTGCCATTAAAATAAGAAAAAGTTAAAAATTCAGCAATTATCCACATACCACAATAGCAATATGAAACTAATCCAATAATCGGGAAAAGTAAAGGGTCAGAAATTGACTATAAAAGTGACCAGATTGTTGTAAAAACCCACCAATTTGCCAACAACTCTCAAGAACAGGAACCTCAACTGTTCTGGTCTACATATCAATCTAGTAGCACACAATGTGTTTACTCTAACTTAGGTTGGGTAATATACGCTGACATTGCAGTGCCAAGAAAGACGTTGAGCTCAATTTTACCAGAAACTGTCTAATTTCAGCAAATTTCATGAAGGTTTTCTCTCCGTGCACCCTAGTGGGTTTTATCTTTGCAGCTTGTCTCAATTGATACGCACCATGCCTCAGTGGTGTTCTGTTTGCCCCACCTACTCCTCAGCAACAGGGGAAGTACATGCCATTGCTGAACTGTCCCAGGATTCCTGCAGCCAGCACTATTTTTAAAGCTCAACTGGGCATCAGCTCAAACACAGCCAGCCAGGATCTGCCCTTCACAGTGCTTGTGTTTTTTCAAAATTCACTCACAGTATGTGGGTGTCACTGGCCATCTTTTTGGTAAGAGAATGAAAAGGAAGCACTTCTGCAGACCCAGTAGGTAGCATGGTTGAGACTTCACTGCAAACACAGACGGACATTTGTAAATACATTGTTACTTCACATCATCACATTATCACCAAGCAACATAGATTACTTGTCCTAAGCGTCTTCCCATCTTAGAACCCTGTCCAAGGGAGTGCAATTCTTTCCTTAAAGCCCAGTATAGCCTAACATGTCTCATTATTTAACACAGGACCGTGGCAATCTGAAAATTCTTCAAACGGTTGGAAACATTCACTTTTATTCATCAACAAGAAAAACAAAGAAACAGAGAAAAGTTGCATTTGCTGCAGGGAAAAGACAGGATCAACAACAGATTTAGAGTTAATTAGTAATCCAACATACATGTGTTGGAAGTGGGTGTCAATTCAGTCCCATCTGTCTATATTGCAGCACTCTGTTATGCTGAAGGTAACATTTGTCCCGACTCAATGTCCTCATCTACCGCTGTTCTCCCAGTTTTTCAGTGTCCAATATATCCCCTCTTTGCCTGCTTCAGTTGTGCAGAGCAATTACCAGTGACATGGGAAAGATTGCTTGTGACCATGACTTGCATAAGATCAGAAGTCACATGACACCAGGTTATAGTCCAACAGGTTTATTTGAAATCAAAAGCTTTCAAAGTGCTGCCCCTTCGTCCGGTGAAGTGAAGAATAGTTTACAGGCACAGAATTTATAGGCAGTGAAATCACTGGGCAGAGAAATCAAAAGGTCATACAAATGGCATGAGTGGAGTGTCGAATAATAAGTCTCTGCAGGTGATCAAAAGGGTAAAGCGGTATGAGTAAAGTATCAACAGCTGAAAAGTAAATGAAGGAGATGACCTATAACCTAAATAATTGAGGCAGAGAGATAATTACAACGAATTAAAAAATAAGGTGGTGCTGGAGACAAACCAAATGGCTGGAATAACATGATAGGTATAAGAGTTGCATGGCAAGGATCTAATCAAGGTAACAAGTAATTCAAAACTGTAGTACCTAATTAAGGTAGCGAGATCATAACAACTTATCGAGGTGATGGTGTTAAAACAGGACAGTAGGGAAGTTTTTACAAATACAGAACAGTATGGTGGGATCACATGTAGCACAGCATGAAGCAAAGATCATGGTTGTCTTCATGGGTATGCAAGTTGGCTGTCAGTTTCTGCTCAGTAATTCCATTCACACCATTTGTATGATCTTTTGATCTCTCTGACTATTGATCTCTCTGCCTACATATTCTCTGCCCGTGTACTTTTTTTCACTTCACCTGACGAAGGGGCAACGTGAAAAAAGCTTGTGATTTCAAATAAACCTGTTGGACAATAACTTGATGTCATGTAAATTCTGACCTTGTCCACCCCAGTGCAACACTGGCACCTCCACATCATGATTTGGATAGACACTGCGTGCATTTCGTATGCAGAGTACAACGATTACAGGTAACTTCAACTCGTACTGTGTAAGTGCATAATTAATGCAACTGTCCCTTGAAGGCAAAGAAAAATGTGCTGAAGAAACACAACAGATCTAGTAACATCTGTGGAGAGAAAAACAGAGTTAACATTTTGAGTCTAGCCTCACTTAGCTTACAAATAGAGTCCGCATTCTCAGACAGAAAAAAACACACTCTGGTCACTCTGTGTGGTTGCAGCCATTTTCCATTTCTCATTGCGCATTTACAAGCTGTGCAGGTCATGCTTGGCACAGTGAGTCCCAGGCTCAGCCTGCTAATCAAATGCTTGCCCTACAACCCACCCGACCCAAAATCATCGAATTGTTTTACTGTTGACACTCCCTGTCGAGTCCATCAGTGCTACATTTCCACAAGTTCCCATGCACCTCTTTCATTTACCATTTTATCTTACAACATTACCCTGATTTCAGTCCTACTTAGACATACCAACCATTGTACTCTACTGACTCACATCAAAGCCAGTGTGGTTATGACCATTAATGATTTCCCATTCCCCCATTGTAATCCATGTTCTCCAATCCACTATTGTTTTCTCCCTTATATGTTGAGTTGTTCTTCCCCAACCTTCACAATTATTGTCACCTCTGTAGCCTAGCACGCTGCCACTAATCTAGATAATTGACTCACCCAACTTCTCTACCACAGCAGTGGCTCAGATAACCTCTTGACTTTAAACGACCCTGACTGATCTGTGTAGCTCCCTGGTTGACTAATCCAATTCACTAGCCTGGTGATACAAACCCAGTAACACTAACGGCCTAAGTTGCGTCCAAGCCTTTATAAAATATCAGATGTTGCCCTTGACTTGCTGTGCTAGATACCCTGAATGAAGATTGTCTTTTTTGACTTGACTGAAGATTTGAGACATAATTCTTTGGTTGAAGCACATGTAGTGCATTAGTTACATCCATTGCCGGTACATGGTGCAGGTATAACTTTAAAGTAACATGGTACCAAAAATCGACATGTCAACGCCCTTGACAGATCACTGCTGGCAACAATGACAAACTGCCTGACTTTGTGTCTGCATCAAACAGCAAGTAAAGAAAGAAGTACTGTGAGTCTTTAAGGTCTGAACAAGGAAGACAAAGCACAAAAGGACAAGGCACGGCAGGGATGCTGTGAGCATCAAAGTTGATGCACAATGGTTGAGCACTAAGACAGAAAGCAAGGGGCCCTGACGTACACCCTGTACCACACCATGAGTTGGGTGATTGTCTCTGCATGGAAAGTGTCCTGGTTGTATCATTACAATGAAAGGTGCCTGCGTGCTCCAAGTGCAGCATTGAGGGGAGAACTATATTGTAAATGGGTCAGAAATGTGCAGTGAGGATGTGGAAAGGCTGATACTTGTCTGATGCCAACCTTCTTGAATTGGTGGTTGCTGTACAAAGAATGTGTCCTGTGATGTTGATAGAATCATAGAATAGAATAGAATCCCTACAGTGTGAAAATAGGCCCTTCGGCCCAACTAGTCCACACCGACCATCACAGCATCCCCCCCAGACCCATCCCCCTATAACCCACCTAATCTACACATCACTGAACACTACGGGCAATTTAGCATGGCCAATCCACCTCACCTGCACATCTTTGGACTGTGGGAGGAAACCAGAGCACCCGGAGGAAACCCACACAGACACAGGTAGAATATGCAAACTCTACACAGACAGTTGCCTGAGGGTGGAATCGAACCCGACAGCAGTGCTAACCAGTGAGCCACTGTGCCACCTTTTAATTGATGATGATTGTTAATGATCCTGCTCAGTATTTTCAGGTTCTGTGCATAGCAATCAATGGTGGCATGTCACTTGTAGCATTGACTTCTGCTAGGTATGGACCTCAGAGATCTGCACAGCTGACAAAAAGAGAGGGAACAGTGCTGGCTGATGTCCATTATAGGGTAATTCATGCAAATGAGCTTCTTACTACTCACTAATGACATTCTTGTCTCAATGTTCAAAACTTGGTTGTAGAATCAGAGACATTTTTTTCATGATGTCAAGAATAGCACTTCTGCTGATCTTGCCATATTTTTCTGACATATAGTGTCAATGTCACTCAGGGACTGCAATGTTTCCATCCACACGAAAGCAAGGCTGTTCTTGACCATTGGACAGACAAGCTGTTGGCAGATACTTAGCTAAGATAAACAACTAGGACAAGTGTCACTTGGTCACTATGTCAAAGTGAAAGTTTAAAAAAAACTTAATTATTTATTTGACTTGATGTATACCTCCAGCATTTTACCAATGTATGTTATGAACTACAACTTTCGCGTAAGCTTGATGACTCATCAATTCACAATATAAAACGATAGTACATGAAATGTCTTCATCCAATTTTAAAATTAGATCAAGCTTGGCTTCATTCTAACTGATATTGATTTTGGTAAATAAATCTCAGCCGTCCAGTTTGTATTATAGCTTCACAACACAGTAGCTTCAATCAGAGGTAATGTGGTTGGACAAGCTTGTTTTCCTCATTGATAGGCAGGAGACCAAATGTGTAGCCTTATTCTGCTGATGTAATCTTGTTGATAAAGGTGTTGTTAAGCAATGACACCAAACACACAGAACCTACTTTGGCAGCCGTACACTTTGTCCTGGTTTTACAATCATGTGAGAGTCAGTGTTTCCTCTGGAGGCTCTGGATTTACTGAAATAAATCCACACTGCAATAAGCTTGCAGAAAAGTTTAGTGAGAAATAATATCAGAGTCAAATAGCACTTTGTTCATTTTAATTGTTTTTAAAATTTGTTTTCATAGTTCACAGAATTACTCATTTGCCTTCTTTTTCTTCTATCAGCGACTCACTTTCTTCCCTTAATGAAGAAGGTATTATTTCACACTTTCCTAACTAAACTACAAGTCACCTCTCTGTCCATTCTGGTAAGTATGTCTATGTTATCTTAAAGTCTTCTGACTCAGAGGCATGTGCTATTATTGAGCCAGCTAAATATTGCAGTCTTCTTCACTGTTTACAAAGCTCCATGTGTCATCTGCAAATTTTAGTATTGTGCATTTTCCTAAGTCCAAATCATCTGTATATGAAATCAAATTACACACTCAGCACTGATCCCTGTGTTAAGTAGAATTTGAATCCTTTTCCAATTTAGCAACATCTATTTAGCCGAATCCAGGCTGTCTATCAATTTTCTAACTAGAATTATTACAATCCTGAGAACTAAAGGAAATCTGTATTAGTAGGTAAATGGTGTTGGGGAAATTGATTGGATAAAAGATAGATAAATCCTTAAGACTTGATAATCTACATCTTAGAGTACTTCAAGAATTGGCCCAAGAAATAATGGATACATTGGTGATCATCTTTCAATGTTCTATAGACTCTGGAACAGTTTCTATGGATTGGCAGGTAATTAATATATTTCTAGATTTTAAAACAAAGAATTAAACACTGGTTGGCATGAGAGAGTAGGAACTGCAGATGCTGTAGAATCTGAGATAACAAGGTGTAGAGCTGGATGAACACAGCAGGCCAAGCAGCATCAGAGGAGCAGGAAGGCTGACGTTTCCGGCCTAGACCCTTCTTCAGA
>JAHRHZ010000271.1:21139007-21160719 GCA_024137785.1 Ginglymostoma cirratum | reverse complement strand
CTTCTGAAGAAGGGTCTAGGCCGGAAACGTCAGCCTTCCTGCTCCTCTGATGCTGCTTGGCCTGCTGTGTTCATCCAGCTCTACACCTTGTTATCACTGGTTGGCATGACATTGGTCATGGGGAAAAGATGAGAATCCATTGTAAATTATTTAATAGGATTGAGTATAAGAGTAGGAAGGTTATGTTGCATTCATATAGGACATTGGTTAGGACATTTTTGGAATACTGCATGCAATTCTGGTCTCCCTGATATAGCAAGGATGTTGTGAAACTTGAAAGGGATCAGAAAAGATTTACAAGGATGTTATCAGGGTTGGAGAGTTTGAGCTATAGGAAGAGGCTGAATAGGCTGAGGCTATTTTCCTTGGAGCATCAGAGGCTGAGGGGTGACCTTACAGACGTTTATAAAATCATGAGGGGCATGGATAGGGTGAACAGACAAGATCGTTTCCCCGGGGTGGGGCAGTCCAAAACTAAAGGGCATAGATTTAAGGTGAGATGGGAAAGATTTAAAAGGGACCAAAGGGACAATTTTTTCACATAGAGGGTGGTGCGTGTATGGAATGAACTGCCAGAGGAAGTGGTGGAGGCTGATACAATTATAACATTTAAAAGGTATCGGGATGAGTATATGAAGAGGAAAGGTTTGAGGGATATGGGCCAAATGCTGGCAAATGGTACTAGATTAATTTAGGATATCTGGTTGGCATGGACCAGTTGGACCGAAGGGTCTGTTTCCATTGCTGTACAGCTGTATGACTCTGTGACTACTTGGAAAACAATGGCAGGATCAGACAGAGTCAGGATGGATTGACAAAAGGGAAATTATGCTTGCCAAATCTACTAGAATTTTTCAGGGATGATCTAATAGAGTTGATTGGAGTGATCTAGTGGATGTGGTTTATTTGGACTTTCAGGCACCTTTTGATAAGATCCCAGATAAGAGACTATCCTGTAAATTTAAAGCATGTAGCATTGGGGCTGGTGTACTGATATAGATAGAGAATTGGTTGGCAGACAGGAAACAAAGAGAGGAAAAAAAATGTCATTTTCTGGATGGCAGCCAGAGACTGGTGGGATACTGCAGGGATCAGTGCTTGGAACTCAGCTACTCGGAATAATCATTTAAACAAGGGGACTCGTGCCTACCACTTTAGTTCCCCCCTCACCCACCCACAACCCCACTCCATCCACCCCTTCCCCACTTTCAAGTTGAGCTCACTAACCTCAGGCTTCTACACTGTAGATTTTATAGGTATAAGTATAATTATTTTAATTGTGAGCAAAATGCACATTGTATTGAATTGGTTTCAAACCTTTAAAAGAAAAATGAACAGTAGAATAAGGCGTTCAGATTAGTTTGGTCATAGAATGTAAAATAAATCAACATGTAGGCAGATAATCATTGAATTTCAGAGGCAAAAACACACATTCACAGCGTCTCGATTTTAAAAAAAATCTCAAAGTAAGTTCCAAATTTCTGAAGGAGTGTCACCGGACTCAAAAAGTTAATTCTGCTTTCTTTCCATAGATGCTGCCAGACTTGCTGAGTTTTTCCAGCAATTTCTGTTTTTGTTTCAAAATAAGTTTTATCTGAATTAAATTCTTGAAATTTGTCCTTCTGTATGTCTTGAAAAGAATTTTGAAAAACAATCTGCACAAACCTCAAAGATAAAGAAAAACAATTCTGTTATTCAACTCGTAAATGGTAACAATGCAAGTAGGTTCACTGAAGTTCTAAGATTGCACATTCTGAACTCAGCTAACAATGTTGTATCTCTGTGCAGCAATTTAAAGAAAATGAGAAAGAGAACACAATTTCTTTCGAAGCCCCATTTCTTTTCTGTCAAATTGCTCATAGCCGTGTTCATCAGATTAATCCTTCATTCTTGAAGTGTTGGCAACCCTAAGTGGTAGTCATTAATTTTGGCTTACAGATCTGACTCTGTTTACTTGTATGTCACGTCTTAAAATAACCAGAGCACTGCATGTTCATTATGATTTCCAATGAAAGCTAGATTTCCAATCTTAAATATAAGTCTTTGCAGTCTCTTGATGTTGCAATAATGAGGAGAAAATTGCTGTTCAGGCCTCTGACCACTTTATCATCCATATTTTACCTTGCACATGGCTGTATAAAATGAAATTAAAATAGAGCAGTAAAATTAAATTGGAGCAGCACCCTCAATCATGTATGTGGAATCGGAAAGCAAGTGCCCATGTTTTTCTTAACTAATCAAGTGGCAATAATATCTCTTGTATTTATACTGTACCTTCAACTTTGACACTTAAGTTGCACAAAATCTGATTTGGTCTCAGCCAGCTGGCAGAGAGATGAAGGAAGCTGATAATATGGACTGAAGACAGCAGCTTCAATTGTCCCAATATTCAATTGGAGGAAATGTGTCGGGTAAATAGTGTAAATATTTAGAAGGGCAGTCAGAGGCGAAGTAGGGTTGAGTGTCATCAGTGTATGTGGAATCAGGTACTGTGTTTGCAGATGATGTTGCTGAATAGCAACATGTTGAAAAGAAATAGAAGACAGCTAAGACTTACAGCATTTTTGAAAATTGACAGTGTAAGGTCTGAATATAAAAGGAATGTTGATAATGTCAAATCAGGTAAAGATTGAGAAATAGACAAAGGGAAATAAAGAGTGGGTCACTCGAGACATACGTAGAGAAATGTTTAAAAAAAGTATTTCATAATTTCAAACATTTAAACGTGATGAATGAGATTCCACACTTATAAACGCTAATTTTCAGTGTCAAAGATATTGACTAGCAGTGACTGGTTAACACACCACATTATTCTGAAGGCGCTTAAACTTAAAATGACTTAAATTACTAATAGAAGTTTACTTTGCAACTACTGTGCAAAGCCAGGAACTTCATACCATTCCCTGAATCTGAATGGGGACCCAAACAGCAAGTTATAATTTACCTTTTAATCACTCTCACCTTAAATTACTCTGACACTTAACTGAGAGCAGTGGGTTGAATTAGCTCTGCCCTCACCTTGCCAGCAATTCTTCAGGCCATCGTAAGTCAGTCTTCCTTGTTCCTTAAGGTCTAGCTCCACAACCCTCTTGTTATTGCCTGATGTATCAGGGGAAAATAACATAAAATTTCCCATTACCTAAAATTCCAATGCAGCAACTGCGGTAGGATGGTCAGAATAAAACCTACTTATTATTTCGTTGGCAGTGCTTTGAGAAGGGACATGCAAAATTGGTCCCAGTTTTGGGGAGGACGGTTTTAAGCTAAGGACTTTTTTTTGTGTGGCCGTCGTAGCTTCCTCACGTCTGAGCTAGGCGATCTGGGTTCAAGTCCTATCTACTCCAAAGATGTGTTACAACATCCCTGAACAGGTTGATTGAAAAGCATCTTAGAGTAACAGGGAGGCTTTGGCACAATGAATGGGCTCATCCCTCCCTGAAGAGGGCGGGCTTGTTGCCGCTCATCCAGGACAGGGGGCGCGAGTGGTCGCGGCAGGGGTCGGGCGGTGTGTTTACAGGAGACGGGAGTGTCGGAGCTTGGTTCCCACTTGTCGGGTTTAACCCCGGGAGGGAGAAGAAGCATCTTCAACCTCTGTTTTTTCTTTCCCCAGCTTCTGGCGAAGCTCCGGGTTGAGGAAGGCGACGAGTGGAAGAAGAGGCCTGTAGAGAAGGAGGGGCCTGTTGGCTGAAGCTAGCGGCCGTCGGGGGTTTGTTAACTAAATAAAAAAAAGAGCCGTTAAAGAGCTGCTGATCCTCCTCCTCCTAATTTCACCACCTTCCATTCCCTATCCTTCCCTATCCCCCTCCCCGTACCACCAGCCTCCATAAAGCACAAAACCCCCGAACAACGGGAAGATGTTGGCCCTCTTTAACAAGCTGCTGGATTGGTTCAAGTCCCTCTTCTGGAAGGAGGAGATGGAGCTGACCCTGGTGGGGTTGCAGTACTCGGGCAAGACGACGTTTGTCAATGTGATAGCGGTAAGAGAGTCAGCAAAACCAAAAAAAAAACAAAATGTCAACAAGAGGGTCTGCCCCCAGGGAAACCAGCCCAGCTCAATTGTCCCGTGTTTGAATAATCATCCCTTCTACGCTTTTTTTTTCTTTTAAATGTTAGAAATTAAAACGTTTCCTAGCTTTTGTTTGTGAAACGAATTTGGCAGTATCTTGCCATTTTATTCTGCCCCCATGATTGATTTCTTTTCATTTCGAAAAAAGATGGTGCTTTAATAAAAAAAAACTCAGTTGTGCGCATGATCCGCCCTTCCAGTTTTAACTTCCAGACTAGTGTTTTTTTTAACCTTCTTATGGTCCGTCAGTATGTTCAGTTAACATTGCCTTATTGTTTGCAGCCTGTACGGTATCTTTTTTTTAAAAAAAGAAACCTTCTCATTGCTTTGGATGAATGATGTAGTGATGTTCGTGGCTTCCTTTTGGACACGTAATACTTGTAATCCCTGCAAATTGTAAACACTGACAGTGGTGGAACATTTGAAATATTCGAAAAATAATTCGCACAGCCCTTCTAGGGAGAGAATGTGTCCTGATTTGCCTCCTTTTAGGGTTACACCCAGGTTAACAAACAGAAATTTAACTCATGAAAGGAATAGCCTGCAAAGTTGTTGAATTTCTTTTAGTACAGATGTGATAAGTTTCATTGCAATAGATTGCAGTTTAGTTGCATCTTATGACAAGTCAGAAGCTTTTTTAGGACCCAAACGCTACTTTGAACTCAGTTTGTTTCACGACTGAGCGAGGTTACAACACAATCTTGTGTATTTTATACTGGAATGATATGAAATAATGTTGGCCAACTCATTAATATATTAACCTTTTTTAGAATTCTCTCTCATTTTCGCAATGGAGAGTATAGAATGTTCATTATAAAACAGATTTGCAGTGACATTAACTGTAGCAAGTTGCAAAATACGTTTTTTGTGATTATAAACAAAGCACTGGAGAAACTCAATCTGTGATGGAACACCACAGCATCTGTGGAGAAAGAAAATTTACACTTTCCTCCGGAAGAGGAATCACATGAGACTCACAGAATGAACTGTTTCTCTCTATACAGACCCAGACTTGAGTTTTTACCACCATTTTGCTTCTATTCCAGATTCTCCAGTACTTTGCTAACACATTGTTTTGTAATGTTGGTTCACAAAGTCCTGATGCCAATTGTGATTGCACCGCCAAACTGACTCTGCTCCCCTCCTGCAAACACGTCCAAGCACTTTTTTTCCCCTAATCTATTGTGCTGTTAAAATGGTTTCATAGCATTTTCAGGATGTTTCTAGTTACGACTAATCACTTTAAAAAAAAACCTTTGAATGTATGAACTAACTGAATCAAAAGGGGAAAAACTTACTTGACGCTCGAACAAATAATTTCAGACTATAACAAGCATCTCTGTATTGCCGTTATGCTAAATCCGTTTTATTTTCAAATAAATTATTATTTACCTCACATGAGCACTGATTGCCCTTGCTGAAGCTGAACCTTATATGCTGAGCTTGTGTAAGAGAAATTACAGTCTAGCCTGACTGTGGTTTTGTCTTTTTGTACTCTTTCCCCATACGTTAGTCTGATTGAGATCCTCATTCTGTGCTGATGGGTCCTAGCACCTTCCTATTTCGTGACTCAATTGTATACTGCTGTATATATACATTCGAACCATCAAGAAAGCTAGCTGTTGAGCCAGTCTCAGTGTTGGAGTGGGGTAACATTGGTGCATTCTGCCACCAGAACTTAATGAAATTGGATAAATTTACTTTGTTCCTGTGACTTTTATTTAGAAAGGTAAAATATGTAGCACCTCAAACAGGATGGCTTCACTCAGATTTTGATACGAACAGCATATGAGTGAAGGGTTGCTCTTGTGGTCTGGATTGTAAAGAGAGATTTTATAAGAACAATATTCACTGTGTTAATTGACATGCACTCTTCTGACCCCTTCAAATATACTTGTGAACCAGGCTTTAAAATATGAATAATCATCTTGTGCAGATGGAAGAATGCTGTCAATTTTTTTTGTTGTCAGTACTTCCCTCTACTCATACATAGGAACACTTTTCACTTAATAGCTGATTTAATAATCAATTAAAATCTATATGTAATCTTGTACAAATGTATTTTTTTGTGGTGTTAGCTGTTGATGTGTCAATTAGGGTTGAATATGCTACAATACTCTATATAAAGGTTAGCTAAAAATTTGATTTAGTGAAATCTATAAATTGTTGTCTGCCATAATCATGTTAGTATTGTCCTTCTGGATCGTGTGTTGGTGAGTTATGCTTTCTTAATTAAAATTTGGAGCTTTTATGGAGAATAGACCTAGGTTTTAAGGTATTGTTACTGTCATTGTTGTGAAAGTAAGATTCTGATATTAGAACATTTTAGTTTGAAGTTGTTTTTGTATTTGGATGGTCATTTTTAACAAATGTGCTGCCTGGCTACATGAACTGTTTACATCGAGCTGGAGGTCTCTGTTTGATCCCTAGTCTTTACTATAGCGGTTGCTGCTATGGATTGGCCTTGATATTCCTGCCTGGGAATCTCAAAAGCAATCTTAAGTCCCTGAAGCAGGATGGAATGAGATATTGAAACATGCACATGCTGTGGCTTGGTTTTGGTTTTGGCTTTGGCTTATTCCTCCTGCCCCCAGTCAGCCAGCAAAGTAGCTTTAAAGAATTACAATCCAGCTTCACGTGCAGTATGGCCACTTAGAAGACGTATCAGATGGTTGTCTGTTCCTGTAAAATGAGATGCTGCTTTCAAAAAGCACTACCATTTTATTTTTTGTGATATCAATTTGGTCAAATGGCTTGATATATATGTTGTGCAGGGAGATATTTTAGTCCTGTTTCAACAAGAAGCAGCAACATTCCCTTTGTAACTCACCATCTTTTGAATGATTTTATCCTGAAAAAAAGTTTGAATACTTTCTATGTTAAACTCACTTTCTGAGAGAACTGCATGACTTTGCAAGGCTGACCAACAGCACTTGTAGAAAATGCAACACTTGGAGTACAAGCAAGCAATTTTGGTCTTTCAATTAACACCAGTATTTAGTTTCACCATGAGCCACATAATTTAAATGGAAACCATTTCTTTCTGCCCATGGCCTCATGTTCCTCGTTTTAAGGCAACTATTGATAAATCTCTTTTAAAAGTAATTGGAGCCGTGGTGTCAACAATAATATGAGGTGAACATGTAACAATTTTTTAAAGCCTCTGATTTTTTTTAAACATAATTTTGAATTAGTAACTTTCCTAACTGCCCCTCATCTCTTTCTCTTATCCATCTCAAAAAAGTGGATACCCTATCATAACCATTTATAAGAAAATCAGAAAGTGCTGGAGAAGCGCATCAAGTCTGACAGCATCTGTAAAGAGAAGAAGAGTTGATGCTTCGAGGCAAGTGACTGTATGTCACAGAGTCACCGGAATGAAATGTCAGCTCTGTTTTTATGTTTATGATATTGTCAGACCTGCTGAGTTTCTCCTGCACTCTTTTTCTTTCAGATTTCTAGCATCTGCAGCTCTTCATTATTTGTAGTGTTGTGAACTTCTGTTAAGTCACCGCAATCTTTTTAACCCTTCACATGTTTACAGGAAGATCTGAAGTGACTGTCTAGTGTTCGTTACTCTGAGGTTACACGTTCACTGTGTTATTGTCAACGCCCAGTCTCCAGCTACTTTTAAGAGATTCATCAATAGTTGCCTGAAAATGAGGAACGTAAAGGTATGGACGGCAAGCAACAGCGCCCATTTCAATTATGTGACTCATGGTGGAACAAAATATTAGTGTCAATTTAAAGACCGAAAATAGCTTGCTTGTACTCTGAACGTTGCATAACAGAAAATAAATTATTTTACAAGTATTGTGGTTTTTGTAAGTCTGCGGCGCTAGCCAGTTTGTCCACAGCAGGTTTGCAATACCAACTGAGATGAAAGACAAATACTTCTGCTCTTATGATGATGAATAAATCTGTGCTGTACTACCAGGGTGACTGCTGCCTTTTAAATGATGTTGTGGAATATTTCAGTGAGTAACAGGGCCTTTCAACTACAATAAGACACTCACACCAATACAACATTTCCTTTGTGCTGTATTGAAGTGTTTGTCTGGATTACGTGCTGAAGTCTGAGTGTGAGGTTGGACCCAACAAGCTCAATGGTTTGGAATCAATTTGATTTTTCAGTATTTAATTATATGTTATGGTCAGCATTTTAAGCTTCTGTGGAATATTACATTGTTTAAGACATTTGACTGAATTACATGGCTTTTTTTAAACTTCGTCTGACCCACCATTAAACAATATCGCAGAACACTTAACAGGGAATAATATTCATCTCGGGTGAAACATTTCTTGCCGGAATCAATGCTTTTATTTAGTTGTACTTAGAATGTGTATTATCTTAGATTGGTTAATTATTTGTGGTAATCTTTGTAACTGAAAATTGAATGTCCCTTGTGCAAGGCGTCAGCAAGGCTGAGCAAAGGAAGTGGGAAGGCAAGGTTAATCAAACTGAATGTCATCAAGCTTGATGTAAAATAACTGTTAGGTTGAACAAAGATTGTGCAAGCTGCAATTTGTGGAAAAGAAATTAAAAGTATCATTTGACTTGAGACATTCTGCAATTTATTGCTTCCAGTCTACGAGTTTATTTTATCTTGAAGCTAAGCAGTAGCTGAGATATAACTATTCACATTTCTGCAGTATTTGCCACAATGATTCATGTGATTCAAATATCATGACCAAACATGTCATGTGAGCTGACACAAAAGAGAAGTTGAATCTTATCCGCCGCTAAAAGCTACTAAATGATTTGCTGAATTTAAAAAAAAAAATGTATCCATACAAATTTGTACTTGACGGATTGCTATATCTGATACCTATTTTAAAGCGTACAAGTTGTTTTTGATTTCTGAGAATGGGTACTCCAACTACACCGTATTTTGTGTAAGACAGAATAAACTTCAGCTTGTGCACATTTATTCTTCCTTGACCAATGATTTTATCTATGCTACACTGTGGTGTGGTTTTTGAGTTTCTGACCATCAGTCCAGAGGCAGGAGAAAGCATTGTTAATGAATAAATAATACATGAGTGGTGTCAAAGAGAGAAAGATATACTATGGGCTCCGCTTGTACAGAATTAAGGAAAATTTTGGATGGTTAGTAAAAGAAGTTACAGCATCATATTTTATAGCAATACAAGTATGCTAGAGTGACAGGAAAATGAGAACTGGACCATTTGAGCATGTCTCATGTAAAACTTAATTGCAGTGTAATTGTGTTTCCGATATCTTCCTCTCAACAACCATATAATCTCCTGAAGTGGAAAGGAATAGATTTCAAGTGAAACTTGAAACACTGCAGGGAAAAGAGAATTATGGGAATTTCCTCTCCAGCATCTGCTTTGGTTCTGAAACCCTTAACAGTCTCGCTGGACAAAAGTCGTCACCCTGAGTTTCGAAGTTTCCTATTTGTCTCAATAGCTTTTTAATTTTAACTACTTTTTTGTTTTGAAGTGTTTTCTGGCATCACCACTGAACAACCAAACTGTGAATTTAAGGTCATTTATTTATAAGGATTGTGTGTTCTAGAGTTCAGCCACCAGAAACCGGTACAAAAAATTTCATTAGGGGATATAATTAGTGCATCTCAGTATCACTACACTGTCTTCTACCTTCTAAGTAACTTCCTATCAAAACCAGTAGATTACTGCCGATGCCAAGCGCACTCATTTTTGTGTTGTCAAACGGTTTTCTGAAGTCCAGTGTTCTCCCTAACTTTTTCTCTGACTGAGCCTCCAAGCTCCATGTGAGGCATCATGTGGAATGTGTTGTGATGCTGATCAGTGTGCATGGGTCCTCCGAGCACCTGCCTTGCTGTGCAACTTACAGGGAATATCGCTGAAGTCCATAAAATGACATGCGTGTTACTCAATGAGGAATAAACATTATCCCTAAAACACCATCGCTGACCGCAATCCAGTGAGAAATGGGCTCTCATCTTGTTGGTAATCATAGAACAACGCTGACATCAAGCCAGTGCTCTTCTCCAACTGCTGCCTCCTGCTGGCCAACTGTCACCTACAGGATGATCAGTGGGTTGGCAAGGGAATGTGAAAGCTGAACGTGAAGGTGTTGACCCCAGAACAGATTGAGGAACTCAAAAGGGATTACAAAGGTTGGAGAACTGTGAAACAGCTGAGTCTCCAGTGGACTGGCCAAGGGCTACATTGAGGTTCTCCATTTTCAAGGTAAGACAGAGAGGGGGAAAACTGTCCAAACTCCAGAAGAGCGTGGAAAAACAACTTCTGTAGAAGATGGGGGTTGATGTCTAGGAGGAACTCCAGGAAGTGAAGAGCCAGCAAGCCTCAATCTTTGCCTCAAAGGCCTCTTTTGGTTCGCTCCATGGAATAGGATGAAACATGCTTACATGGACAGAAGGTGCACAAGTAGAGCCCTGTGATCACTAGCCTGAAGAAAGATGATGGCTTGGTAATGTCATCTCAGTCTGACATAATGAGGATCTGCAAATTCTTTTACGTCACACTGTATGACACAACCTACAAACAGTACTCCCTCCCAGCTGTTCCTGTCCTTTATCTTAGGTCATTATCAACTGAGTCAGGTGTCCTCTGAGATCAGTGAGTCAGCCTGGCCAAGCCTGCACTGTGCCAGTCAGGAAGATCTCTGAGAGCCTCACGCTTATGTGCAGGACAGAGGGGGTAGACACCTGGCATGTCAGCCTGGACCAGGAAAAGGCCTTTGACAGGATATCATATACTGACGTGAGGGACATGCTGTCCAAAGTGGGCTTTGGGGAGGGAATTCGCAATTGAATCTGTCTGCTCCATACCAACATCATGTAGTTCAATGTTGCAAAATGTGTATATATATATGTGTATGACTATCATGTGCAGTCTTTATCTGCTGCATTAGTTAGAAGCAAGAAAACGTAGCATTCTAAGACTTCCCCCTTTCCCATCTCAATAAATTTTGAGATAACAAGGTGTAGAGCCGGATGAACACAGCAGGCCAAGCAGCATCAGTGAAGCAGGAAAGCTGACGTTTCGGGTCTGGACCCTTCTTCAGAAATGGGGGACGGGAAGGGGATTCTGAAATAAATAGAGAGAGGAGGTGGATGGAAGATGGATAAAGGAGCAGATAGGTGGAGAGGAGACAAGCGGGGATGGAGCCAGTAGAGGTGAGTCTTGGTGGGGATAGGTCAGCCCAGGGAGGACGGACAGGTCAAGGAGGCGGGATGAGGCTGGTAGGTAGGAGTAGACAGGTGCGAGGAAGGACTGACAGGTTAGGGAGGCGGGGATGAGCTGGGCTGGTGTTGGGATGCAGTCGGAGGAGGGGAGATTTTGAAGCTTGTGAAGTCCACATTGATGCCATTGCGCTGCAGGGTTTCCAAGTGGAATCTGAGGTGCTGTTCCTGCAGTCTTTGGGTGGCATCATTGTGGCACTGGAGGAGGCCCAGGACGGACATGTCGTCCAAGGAGTGTGAGGGGGAGTTGAAATGGTTCGTGACTGGGAGGTGCAGTCGTTTGTTGCGAACTGAGCGTAGGTGTTCCACAAAGCAGCCTGCAAGCCTCCGCTTGGTTTCCCCGATGTAGAGGAGGCCACATCGGGAACAGCGGATACAGTATACCACATTAGCAGATGTGCAGGTGAACATCTGCTTGATGTGGAAGGTCTTCTTGGGGCCTGGGATGGGGGTGAGTGGGGAGGTGTCGGGGCAGGTATAGCACTTCCTGTGGTTGCAGGGAGAAGTGCCGGGGTGGTGGGGACCGTGGAGTGGACAAGGGAGTCATGGAGAGAGCGGTCCCTCCAGAAAGCAGATAAGGGTGGGGAGGGAAAAATGTCTTTGGTGGTGAGGTCAGATTGCAGATGGCGGAAGTGCCGGAGGATGATGCGTTGGATTCGGAGGTTGGTGCGGTGGTACGTGAGGATGAAGGGAATACTGTTTTGGTTGTTGCGGGGAGAGGGTGTGAGGGATGAGTTGCAGGAAATGCGAGACACAGGATCGAGGGTGTTTTCGACCACTGTGGAGGGGAAGTTGCGGTCCTTGAAAAACGAGGACATTTGGGATGTCCGGGAATGGAATGCCTCATCTCGGGAGCAGAGGCGAAGGAATTGGGAATAGGGGATGGCATTTTTGCAGGAAGGTGGGTGAGAGGACGTGTGTTCTTGGTAGCTGTGGGAGTCGGTAGGCTTGAAATGGATATCGGTTTCTAGGTGGTTGCCGGAGATGGAAACATAGAGGTCCAGGAAGGAAAGAGAGGTATCAGAGATGGTCCAGGTGAACTTAAGGATGGGGTGGAAGGTGTTAGTGAAGTGGATGAACTGTTCGAGCTCCTCGTGGGAGCCTGAGGTGGCGTCGATGCAGCCCTCGATGTAACTGGGGAAGAGGTGGGGGATAGGGCCAGTGTAGCTTCGGAAGAAGGATTGTTCCATGTATCCTTCAAAGAGGCAGGCATAGTCTGGGCCCATGCGGGTACCCATGGCCACCCCCTTTGTCTGTAGGAAGTGGGAGGAATTGAAGGAAAAGTTGTTAAGGGGTGAGGATGTGTTCAGCTAAGTGGATAAGGGTGTCAGTGGAGGGGGACTGGCTGGGCCTACGGAACAGGAAGAAGCGGAGGGCCTTTAAGCCATCTGCATGGGGAATGCAAGTGTATAGGGACTCGACGTCCATGGTAAATATGAGGTGTTGGGGACCAGGGAATCGGATGTTTTGGAGGAGGTGGAGGGCGTGGATGGTGTCACGGTCGTAGGTGGCGAGTTCCTGGACCAAGGGGAAGAAAGTGGAGATAAGTTTGGTAGGGCAGGAGCAGGCGGAGACAATGGGTCGACCAGGGCAGTCAGGTTGTCACATGAAGTGATGAGGTTGTAGATAGTTTGGGAGATGATGTTTTGATGGCCATAAATTTTGGTTTTTTGTTTTTGCTCTGTCTGCTGAGGATCTCTTGCCTTTATGTTTATTATTCACCCTTCTCTTCCTGCCTCCTTCTTGCTTAATTGGAAAAGGGCTGATCCCTCAAGCTATTTGAGTTTTAAGTAACGTGTCATCTGTCTTAATTAAATATCTCAATATAAAGTTGCTGGAGGGTGACATCAGAATATAGGCCTAAGCGCTCTCTAAGAACTATTGATCATTGATTAGTTAAAATAATATTTTGCATTAAGTTTTGAGCAGAAAGTTACTTTGACTAGACATATAGATTGAAAAAAATATGAAGGTTGCTACCTGAGAGTTCTGTTAACTTGAAAAGCAATATCATTTTAGTGTTACTGCTCAAGTTATTGATTGCAGGTATCAAAATACTACAGCAACAATGTCATGAGCCAGTGTGCTTTAACATTGTGCAGTTTGTTTTTTTTTGCAAGCTTCTTGTAATCCATCATCTTAAATTGCTTCCACAGTTGACAGATCCATACCAGCAACTTAAGTAACTTAAAACTCTCTCTAAACAGCAATTTTGTAAGGATCAAATCTATAATCGTTCTGCTAAGTAGCTTTTTCAAGAGGATTTCGTATTTTTTTTTAAAAATCACGTGTCCGTCATTACGATTTACTAAATTTTTAATGACAACACCAAAAGAGATTAGTATTTTGACACATTTTTGAATTGCATTTATCTGTTCTCTGGAAAGAACATCATTGTGATAGCCCACAAAACTATATTTCATAATGGCTAGGAGCGCAATGTTGAGGTCAAAGACCTGTAGATCAGATATAGAATTACCAACTCTGGACTAAAACTTCCTCTACTGTGTCCATATGTTTGTTCCAGCCTGCTACACTAACATAATGTTTATCATTTGTCGCACCAATGATCTTGATGAGGCTGCCCCAAAGTAACAAATTTGTTAGGGGTGTTTTTATGCTAAAAGCTCATATCCGTTTGGAACTGGGATGAGTTCACAGTACATAACAAAGGTTGTGGTTGAATTAAACCCAGTCTGAGCATGACAACCAGTGTCTTATCATTCAGTTCCCCTTTTTGATCCCTAAATTATGTAAGATTTTGGTAACCTGATTTGCAGTATAGCAAGTATAATTTTAGAAACTGTGAAATTAAATGATTTGTTCGCATTTCTATTGAACTGGACAGTTTAATATTTAATTTTTTTTCCTAAATCTTTGTCCAGTAGAAATGGGTGTGTAGAAATGTATGCAGTTTTCTTTAATGCTGAATAACCAAATTGGTTTATAAAACCATACATTTCATGAAATGCCATAATGAATATGTTGATGTTGTGATTTTAAATGTAATAAAGTATTTACTGAGAGGAAATTTCAGTGTCTGAATTAATTGATACTGCATTTGTTGAAACATTTCTCCTGGAACTACTTAAGCTGTTATGTAAACTTTTGGTTTTCAGGGCCACACTTCCTCTACAGCTTCTGTTTCCCATTTAATTCCATGGTGCATATGCTTCAATCTAGCTGAGTTGAAATGAATGTCCATGCATTGCAATTCTTCACAGATGCTTACTCCGCAGACCACCAGAGACAGGACAAATGAATTTGTCACGTCATCCTCCTGCCGTTTTCCAGTCAGTTGGCTGTATGATCATCCGTGGAATGCATGTACTACTTTCTCCCTGATTCACCACTTTCTCTTGTCCACTATTGTTGACAGTAAAACTTGTATCTGTTATTTGGCATGGCTGTGTAGAATTTTAACGATGTAGAAAGCTGGGCTATCGGATATGCAAAAATCATCTTCCTTGAGACTCCCTGATGCAAATGAAGCTAACTGGACTATTTTGAAACTATGTAGAAAACTTAATTTAGTTGTGTTTGGGTTTAACCTTTTGCTGTTGTCGTGATGTACTTGTAATTGAGGTCAGTGCAAGAGCTTTAAAGGTTAGTCCCAAAGGTAATTGTGGGAAGTGTCTAATAAAAATATGATAACAAGAAATTCCCATCATGCATGTTCATTTGATCATGTTGTCTATCTTGATAGCTTGTATTTATGCAGCATGTTTTTAACATTGCCAAGATGATTTAAAATGGGGGGAAAGAGTAAAGATAAACATGGAGTAAAAGGGTTGTACAGAGAAAGATACAAGCGTTGAGGTGATCAAACTGTAGAGTTCTGAGATGCTGGTTATAGACGGAAGTGGAAAAACAAGGTACTTCAAGGAAAGATTTCTAGATAGTGGGCCCAGTGCTGTAAATAGTGCCACCAAAAGTAGCGGAGTGGGGGAAATTTTCCAAATTTAACAAGTTGGAAGGCCATAAGATATGGAGTTAGAAATTTCATTTAGCTTGTACTTAGGCAGATTTGGATTAAGCAATGAAGTGATTTGAAATGTGTTATGGGCATTCTAAATTTTGTTGGTGAATACAAATGTGACAGCTGAATAGGATCAAGTTAGTACGGAATGTGTGGTCATGGTTTAGAACAAATGAATTTTATGCAAGTGAGCAAGCAAGTTGAACATTGGGGAAATTGAGTGTCGACATGAGAAAATTCAGTCCCTTGGACAGCTTCTGGCATGCACCACATTGTGATTAATCTGTACCACAACCTCGTTTATCCATTTGAGATCAATGCCCCCTTGAGATCTTTGCCTAATAAAAAATACATTGATCTCAGTCCTGAAAATTTCAAAAAAACCTGTATTCTAAACCTTTTTGGAGGACGACCTTTTGTGTTGAAAAAGTGTTTTCTCCCCAAATGATCCAACTTTTAATCTTGCCAGTTCTGGTTTTCCCACCATTGAAAGTAGTTTCTTCCGTATCTGCCCTTTGAAATTTTATAAGCTTCAGTTGAAGCTTTGGTCTTCTAACATTAAAGAACAGAGAAAATAACGTTTCCTTAATGGAATGTGGATAAGCCAGCATTTAATAGCTATTCCTAATTGCTCTCCAGCTGACTGAATTGCTAGGCCATTTCAGAGGGCTATCAAGAGTTGACCATATTACTGTAGTTATGAAGTCTCATATGCTGGACCAGATAAGGGTGGCAGTGTAAGAACATTTAGTTAACCAGATAGATTTTTAGGACTGTTGATGATAGGTGCTGTCCAAGTCTTTATTCCTTGAAGACAATCCTTAAAGGAACCCATCTCCTAGTACAGGCCTTGGGCATCTACCCTAATATGTCCTTGCGTGTGTTGCATTTTGTTTTATGCCTCTGAAATCCTTGGGATGCTTTACTACATTTTGTAGAAAAAGTTGTTGAGTGCTGAATGATATGCTGTTATCAGGGATGTACAGAATGCGTAACTTTCCCTTTTATTCCAAGCCACTTGAGATGCATGTTGATATTCCATTAGCATTTTTAATTTTATGCCTCTGCTTCAAGCTTTTATTGATTTGCAAAAAACTTCCGAATCAGCATGTTTTTAATACAAGAATAATAGTTCTGTATCCAGGCCTCTTACACAATTATAGTGCACAGTGAGTTTAAAGCAAAGCCAAGCAAATGAAAGGTATCTCTTTATTTTGATCCAATGAATATTTAATTCTTTAAACTACATACAACAGACTTATTAATGCATCATCTTGTACAAATGGTGCATCTACTTATTTGATCTAGTTTTGGTCTCCATTTCCACTTTGTTGTGTGTGTTGTCAGGTATAAGTAAATATTATCAGTTTTCTTTTGCAGGGAGAAGCAGGTAGGTATTGTTAGAACAGATAGAAATGCAAACATTGCTATTAGTGAAAAACATCTGAATCTCTGCAAAGTAGCAACAGTACACCAGATGTTTATAACTAATGTACATCTTTTTTACTTTATTTTTCTATTAAGAATTAAACTTGGGACCTTCATAGCACGGTTACATTTCAGATAAACTTAGTTCACGGGACTTGCAGGAAAACCCCCTTAATTATTTTCATCGTAATGTGCAATAAAATTATTTAATTTGATTGATCAAATTCTTATTTTTGAGTAATAAATGACCCCTTCAAGTTATTTATATTGCTCGATTCTGGCTGCATTAGATAATACGGTTTACAACTATCAGTAGACTTGTAACTATCTGCTAATAAAGTCTATCCATTCACATGCAAAGTATTTGAATATTCAGTAATCTTTAATGGTTATTGGAACACCTTGCTTTAAGAAAGATGTTGTTAAACTTGAAAGCGTTCAGAAATGATCTACAAAGATGTTCCCAGGGTTGGAGGGTTTGAGCTATAGGGAAAGAGGCTGGGGATATTTTCCCTGGAGCATCAGCAGCTGAGGGATGACCTTAGAGGTTTATAAGATCATGAGGGGCATAGATAGGGTGAATAGTCAAGGTATTTTCCCTGGTGTGGGGGTGTCCATAACTAGAGGGCATAGGTTTAAGGGTGAGATGGGAGACATTTAAGAGACCTAAGGGGCAAGTTTTTCGCATAGAGAGTGGTCCATATGTAGAATAAACTGTCAGAGGAAATGGTAGAGGCTGGTATAATAACAACATTTAAAAAGCATCTGAATAGGTATAAGAATAGGAAGGGTTTAGTGGGATATGGGCCAAATGTTGACCAATGGGAGTAGATTGATTTAGGATATCTGGTCGATATGGATGAGTTGGACTGAAGGGTCTGTTTCCATACTGTACAGCTGTATGACTCCAGCAAAATATTACTTCTGTCTTAAACATATGATTCCTTATTCAACCAACTCCAGTCTTGATGAGCTAGAGACTTCTTTCCTGTTCTGAGGGCTTGGATTCCTTTTATTTTGAGACAGGTGGACACCTTCTACAAGTTGTCTTCAGCTGGAAATTCTATAGATTAGCAAATTGCCCTTCTGCTGGGATGTTACTGTCCTTGTGTACTGAAACCCAGTTCTTCTGAACTGATCTCTGAAGTATCAGGTGCCCTTGACCTTGTCATTAAAACTCAGGTTAGCAAGCACTTCCTCAGTTGACAGTATGGATATCACGCTAGGCACATGCTCTTTTTGGAAATGATGTCTTCACTTTACTCTTTGAGATAACTTTGTGACATATATTTTTAAAACAGAAAGCTGTCTTCACAGAGCTGAAAAAAAACCCATTTACCTGTAGTTTAAAACCTAAATTTCCAAAATGATCATATTGTGTAATTTTTGTTGCAAAGTATTCACAACCTCTTGAGAGCATCAATCAAGTAAATTATTGCACCGGAAAGGTGAAATATCAATAATTTCTATGACTGTCACAAATAAAATTATACAACTTCAATGGTAGCCCCCATTGATGTTTTCATTCTTCATGTAAGCCAAAGTCAACTTCGGTTTTGTCTTGTATTTGTTTTTTGCTATTTGTGCTGGTATCTGTTGAAGGAAAATGATATTCTAATTTAGAGTTGGAAACAAATGAATATCTTTAATATTGTCTTCTAAAGATTTGTGTTTTTTTTTGTATGTAGTATTTATTCAGTTGGGCGCCTTGTACATATCATAGTCATTTTTAGTATTTGTTGCTCACATCTCAGGAGAATGTGAAAATCTTCAGAATGTTGTCAGACAAGTGACCTTTTAACTCCAGTGCCTCAGTAAATGTGTTGCCAATAAAGCTAGTCACTAAACTGAACTCCATATGATTTTGTTGCTCCCAGAACTGCAGTAACGCTACCAGTTGATGCCTTTGGCATTCTTATGTATTATTTTTCCCAGATGATCTTTCATATCAAACCAAAGTTTCGTATGATACAGTATCTGCTCCTGAAATATACAGTCTTATTATAAATCATAGTGTATATTACTGGTACGATCTTTGCACACCTGGTCAATGAAATAAAATCGTGACAAGGACATGTGAAACCTAAGAATTATATAAAGTTTCATTGATTTTTGAGTGATCTGTTACAAAAGGGAGCGTACTGCATGGATGCAAGAGGTGCCAATTTGCTTGGGTTCTTGGAATGGTGAGGCATAGATTCAAGACAATTCAACCCTATCAAGACTGCAAATTCTAACCCCCTCCCAATTGAGTCATGTAGTTCAATTTGAATCTCGTTTTCTCTATATCCTTTAATGGACCTCTTTTATTTAAAAACATACATTAGTTTAAGAATTTATGGCCTGTGCTTCAATTTTTGTGGCAAACGTGTATCGTAACGACCTGATCGACACATCTCCTTTCATTGTTTTCATGATTTCTCAGATAGGCTCTCTTGTTGCTGAGCAATGGAATCTATCCATAACCCCAAAGTCCCATGAACTTGAAGACCTCTTGTGAGGTCTCCCTTTTAGTTGTCTTTGCTCTTGGAAACATCATCCAATTTCAGTTCTTTTCATAACTCGAACTCTTCCTCTCTGGCAGCATAACTTACAGATTGTTGACATTCATTGGATTTTTTTCTGAAGAGGAGCCACTGGACCGGAAATGTTAACTCTGATTTTTCTCCACAGGTGCTGCCAGATGTGCTGAAATTTTCCGGCAATTTCAGTTTTTATGTTCGTTATTCAAAAGCCTGGTGAAGAATCATTTGGGATCAATTTTGAGGATCTTTGTTAATATGTTGCAAATACAGAGCAAGAAAAGCTGTAGTTTGACTGTCTTGTCTTTGTGTTGAAACACCATATTCCCACTTTGCATTTTCTGCCTTGAATTGGACAGGCTAGCTGCCTGCCCATCAACATATTCGATCTATGCCTTCTTTCAATTTTTCACAGTCTAAGATTAGAAAATGTCAGTTGTTCAGTAGTTTAAGCCCAACTATTTTGCTGCAGAGTAAATAAGAATGAATTCAAAATAAACTTGATGGCAATTTGTAATGGATAATAAATGCTGGCCGGCCACCAACATCCACATCCTGTGAAAACAATAACATAAAATGCTGTGAACAGAAGACAAATAAATTTAATGTGTTTCACAGAAATTATTTTGCCCTTCATGTTGGTATAAGCACAGATGTCAGAATTCAGACGCATAATGGGTTTGCAGCTTTCATACAGTAAATGTGAAATATGCGAATGGAATTTTTATCTATCCTTTTGCTCCTTCCACACTCCATCAATTAACCAACTATGATCTGGGAAATTAAGTCTGATCACAATGTTTGACACCGAATGAATGCTGCACCAGTGGTTTCCCCAGATATCTATGATCGCCAAATTCAATGAAAGTCAACAATGTGTAAGATTGTAGATCATAATCCTTATAATGTGGAAACAGGCCCTTCGGCCCAACAAGTCCACGCTGACCCTCGTGCATCCCACCCAGACCCATTCCCCCTATAACTCACTTAATCTACACATCCCTGCATGCTATGGGCAATTTAATATGGCCAATTCACCTAGCATGTACATCTCTGGATTGTGGGAGGAAACTGGAGCACCCTGAGGAAACCCATGCAGACACGGGGAGAATGTGCAAGCTCCACACAGACAGTCGCCTGAGGGTGGAATCGAACTCTGGTTCCTGGCGCTGTGAGGCAGCAGTGCTGACTACTGAGCCACCGTGCCGCATATTAACAATTATTGGAAAGGAAATTTTCTTAAATGTATTAGGTAACTCCTCCTGAGAGCTGTCCTTAACCATGCCTTCCTTTTTTTTGTTTAGTTGAAAAAAGTTTTTTTAAAGTTAAATTACATATATCTGTTTATTTCTGGTATTTGTCTTTTTGTAAGTATGAAATATGCAAATATCCATACCTGTATAATTGTACTCTGATCAGGGCCTTGATGATGTAATCAAATCTTGTGTAAAAAGAGTTGCAGTGTTTTTCATCAGATCTTCTGTACATTCTTTTGAGTTGTGTTGTTTAGACATTTCATTTGGAAATCCGTTTAACAGAAGTCACTCACCATGTTAATGAATAAGGAAGGTAAATGTGAAGCAGTACTGTTTTTTTTTTGAGTAGAGCTGTGAAGTATTGCAATATACTTAATTATCTTCTATGGTAAGGTCTATTTCTACTACAGTCTTTCCTGTTTTTTTTTTGTGCCAACAGTCTGGACAATTCAGTGAAGACATGATACCAACAGTCGGATTCAACATGAGAAAAATTACCAAAGGAAATGTTACCATCAAGGTACTTAGTTCCTTCTGATTTTGCTGTGTACTTTGCTTGTAGTGGCATGATGTTTAGATTTAATAAAAATATGCAATATAAAAATGACCTGAAATATCCTAACTCATCTGCGTTTTCCAATTTTCAATTGCAGTATTAAATATTTCAAATGATAGCTATTTGTTAATATAAAATCTGGGTATTGACTTTTAGCAGATTTTTTTCCAAACCTTTTCACTTGCATTTGTCAAGATGTTTTGCAAAAATGTCAATTCAAGGGTAAAACTAACACTTGTACTCTGAGATGACAGCGCTGATTGGTTTGTAAGTGTATTCTGGTAGAGGCTGTAGGGAAATTAATGTTAATGACTAAGTTTGATTTGGGTATATTAACTGATGAATTTAATATCACGCTCCTATGTTTAAATTGTGACCAATGTAGGACTTTAGTACTGTGACCGTTCAGTGTCACTCTGGCCATATTTAAACGGAATAGAAGTAACAAACTGTTTGGGTTGAACGAGTGGATTAGATATTAAGTTGTTTACTAAAATCTGTCATTATCAGCAGAGGAAAGAAAGACAGTGGTTGCTGTATGTTTTTAATGTGTAGTGTTTTAGTTATGAAAACTGACTTTCTTTGCTAAATGATGAGTTAACTTTTGACACAATGTGTGGTTTTGTAGGTAGTATATATAATTCTAGACTTTAATCACTGAAATTATATATTGTTTGAAAGGTTAAGG
>JAHRHZ010000271.1:21111392-21138997 GCA_024137785.1 Ginglymostoma cirratum | reverse complement strand
GTTTCATTTATGTCTCCCTATTTTGTGATCTATCTACTAGTACTTTGTAGTTTTCTGAATTCCTTTAATATTGTTTTGTTATAAGCAATTTCTTTAGTAAAATCTTTGGTAACTTTTGATACTACTGATCTTCTATTCAGGTTGACCAATAATATGCCTGCATGTACTCTATTGGGGAGATGAGGGTGGTAAAGATTGCAATCAGACATTCTTTTCTTTCAAGTAAATAGAATATCCTCCCATTTTCTGCAGCATCACCTCCATAGTCAGGATCTTGTTACTAAGTGTCTACGACGAAACTAATTTTTGTTTCACTTTGCATTATGATTGTTAGTTCAAGGTTGTCTCACGCAGCCTGCTTATGAACATTTTCCTCCAGTCAAAGAATTAGTGATTTCTATTGACTGGCACACTTTGGGTCCTTATGGATTCGAGCCTTGTAGGATTTCAAATTACAAAGACATGATAACTTAATCATGATTTGTACCGTGATTGCTTTGCAAATGGCCATTTAAGATCCAATTTAAAATACTTGGGTCTTCAGTGTTGGGTAGCCTCTGTGCAAATAGTTTTCTTTGATCTGTGTGATGCAAGTTATAACATTTTGCAGTAAAACGTCCGTGAGAGAAGAAGAAAATCACTTGTCCACTCGTTGCATGATTGTCAGTCGGGGCAGATCTGTGACTGCCAAAGAACATATGGCCGGAAACGAGCTGAGCAGATTCAAACTTGGACTATATTTGTTCAAAGAATATTTTGTATTAATTGCCTCCCTTAATTTTAGCTCTGGGACATTGGCGGACAGCCTCGATTTAGAAGCATGTGGGAACGTTACTGCAGAGGAGTCAGTGCAATTGTGTAAGTACTTAAATTGTTTGATTATTGGGGAAAATTGATTACAGTACCTCTATCATTTGACAGCCTGTTCTATCTTAAATTATTTGGTGATATCACAATGAAAGTGCCTAATGAGGTCATCTTCTTTGTCTTTCTAGTTAGATGTTAGCTGTCTCGCATTTCTTTCTATATCTTGTCCTTTTGAAACAATTTCTTTCACTTTCCTCTCATCCTCTCCTATTCCAAAAGCATTGTCTTGCTTGTGTTCCTGTGGGCATCGGATCATGTCTATTAATTGTGTTAAGTGAAATGATCTTTTGGTGAGTATCGAGATGGACATTAAAATCAAACCCAACCTTGTGCTTATCCACTTGTTTGCATTGAACCAAGATTGACTAGCGATTGACAAGTGAATTGATTTCATCCCTAAGCTAGGGTGCCAAAACCAGTTGTACTGATTGTGAAATCTACCTGAGCACAAATTATAAAGAGAACTTAATGTTTATTGATTAGCTACACATTAGCTACTGTGGCTTCCAAACAGAATTTTTCATAAGTTTGACATTTGTGCATTTTTCAGCTACATGGTGGATGCTGCAGACCATGAGAAGACGGAAGCTTCAAAGAATGAACTGCATAATTTATTAGAGAAACCACAGCTGCAGGGCATCCCGGTATGTCGATTCTTTTTCCATTTATAATGAATCAAACTTAAGTATTCTGAATATTTAACGAAACAAAGTAATCTTCAAAGTCTTAGAATTGGAAGCAAATGCTTCTAGGATTTTTTTCTTTCATTCTGATTTTGATGATGAGGTTCTACCATTGTGATGATACAGAATTTGCATTGTGCAAATGTAAAGTCTGATGTAAATATTTTCAAATGTAATGTTTAACAAAATTCTAGTCTCTGGTATCTAGACAAAAGACTTAGTGTTGTGTATGCAGCCAGTTAATACTTAGTTTTTGGTGGAATAATATCATCTTGTCCTCTTAAATTTCTTACATACTGAAAGGCAATGGTACTGGTGTTGTTTCTGGTTTATCTTTTATCGGTAAAGAGAAGCTATCTTGGTTATTGAATAGAATGTGGGTTTGACAGTAAGGCTCTAATGAAATGGTTAAAAGTATGAATTTGAGGCAATTTGAGTTTTCAGATCAATATAATGCAGTAGAAACATGCTATTCTCATGACAATTATTCTACAGCAATACTCACAGAAGTGTCAATTCAATTAATAGAATGATGAATTATTGTTGTCAGCATTCACATTATTAGAATTGAACTATTTTTAAGGTTTTCCTTTTGAGTAAAGAGATTGTTTGAGTTACAATGTTGATCTGATTGACATCTAATAAGCAGATGTGTAGTTAGTGTGAAATGCTAAAATTATGTACCTTTTTGACTTGTGCACTTGGCCTTTCTTGTCATACAAAAGTATTAAACAAGCTCAACTTCAGAAAAATGTCAAAAATTGCAAAAATGTGTACATGATACAAGTTGAAGATCTGTTTAAATTTAAACAGAAAGTGGTTGAAATACTCAACAGGTCATGTAGCATCTATGAAATAAGAGTTGAGGTGACCTTGATATTAAATTTACGCCCATATATCTTTGTCTTTCCTTTATGCTGAATGTTTTCTGTTTTATACTGCAGATTTCTAGCATTTTTTGTGTCTTGCCTTCTTGAAATCCATTTTAAAGTTTGTTTACTTATGCTCAAAAAAGCATAACAACTAAGGAACATTATGGACCTGTTTTGACAATGGAAGAGCATATTTAAGACTTAAACAGTTAGATTAAATCTATGCTCTATTGTCTGATTCTCTTTACATGGCTTTCTAAGGAGGAGTGACATGGTCTCAATAAATTATTTCTGGTATCGTATGACAGACTAAATGTTTCCTTTTCATACTGTTAAGGACAGTATACCATTTATATTAACAGGCACATGCTTCTATTTTGTACTGATTTCATGATAAATGAAAGCATGTCAGCGGTGACAGACTTGTAGAACTTTCTGTATCTGATTCAAACTTCTGTGTATGTGGCTAAAACTTAGAAACCACGTGTTAATGTTTAAAAATTCCAGATTAAAGGGACGCATATCCAAAAAGTGAAACCTCAGTTTGTGCAAACTCTGTTGAGGAAAATAATATATCCCATCAATAATTATCTGGTATTAATTTTGCATGCAAGTAATTGTTCTCATTTTAGTTGCTGATTTTGCTGCATTACAACATTTAAATGATCAATGCAAGATGAAATAATTATTCAATTATTATGTTGCAGTCATTAAAATCCAAAAATGTTGTTTGCTCACTGCTTTAAATGTGTTCATGTTTGATCATTTAAGTCATGTATGAAGACAATAACATTTAATTGGTTTAAAAAAAAGACATTGAGGGAATGTGGGTAGACGAGGCTAGCATTTATTTTGCATCCCCAAATTGCCCTTGTGAGCCATCATCTTGAACTGCTGCAGTACATGTAGTACTGTTGGGAAGTTGGTCCAGGATAATGATCCAGTGACAGTGAAGAAAAGCCAATATAATTCCAAGTCAGAATGGTATGTAGTTTGGAGGAGAACTTGCAAGTGGTGGTGCTCCCATCCAACTGCTGTCCTTGGCCTTTAGATCCTCAAGGTTGTGTGTTTAGAAAGTGCTATTGAAGGAATCAATAAGTTGTTGTTTTCATTGTGTAGATGGTATGCACTGCTGCACTGTGTATGGTGGTGATGGGAGTGCATGCTGAAGCTGTTAGATGGTGTCCTAGTCGTAAAGTCATACAGTCACATCGTTCAGTCCAACTCATATGTGCCTACCAGACATCCCAATCTGACCTAGTCCCATTTGGCCCATATCCCTGTAAACTCTTGCTGTTCATATACCCATCCAAATGCCTTTTAAATGTTGTAATTGCACCTGCCTCCTCCACTTCCTCTGACAGCTCATTCCATACCCTCATCACCTTTTGCATGGAAAAAATTACCCCTCAGGTCCTTTTTTAAAATCTTTCCCTTCTCACACTAACCCTACACCTTGTAGTTTTGGATTCCCCCACCCCAGGAAAAAGACCTTTGTCTTTCACGCCCCTCATGATTTATAAACTTCTATAAGGTCACCCCTCAGCCTCTCCCTATAGCTCAAACCCTCCAGGCCCATCAACAGCCTTGTAAATCTTTTCTGTGCACTGAAGTTTGACAACATCCTCCCTATAGAAGGGCGACCAGGATCGCACTCATTATTCCAAAAGTAGCCTTACCAATATCCTGTGTAGCTGCAACATGACATCCCGACTCTTATACTCAGTGCACTGACTACTGAGGGCAAGCATGCCAAATGCTGTCTTCACCACCCTGTCTACCTGCAACTACTTTCAAGGAACAATGCACCTGCACATCTAGGCCTCTTTGCTTGGCAACAATCCCCAGGATACTGTCAAGTGTACACAACCTGCCCTGATTTGCCTTACCAAACATTTATCTCACATTTATCTAAATTAAACTCCATCTGCCACTCCTTGCCCTACTGGCCCATCTGATCAAGGTCCCGTTGTACTCTGAGATCATCTTAACTCTCCACTACACCACCTATTTTGGGGCCCTCTGCAAATGTACTAACCATAGTACATTCACATCCAAATCATTTACATAAATGACGAAAAGCAGTTAAGTAGGCTGTTTTGGCTTCTCAACTTTGTCAGCAGCAGGCAGACTGTAGAGTCTGGAGTTGTTACTCTCTAGAGAGTTCCTAATCTCTGACCTTCTGTTGTAGCTACAGATTTATAGGGCTGGTTCGGAAGTTTCTAGGGGGTGAAATTTGCCTCTGTGGGTTCTTTTTAATGTGTGTTGAATGAAATGCTCTGACTTATCACAGTGTCTTGGAGGTGCAAGGTCTTTGTCCAATGGCATTGATAACTAAGATGATTGGCAACCAGAGTCTGCTGTGCAGTCAAATGATCATATGTTGTCCTAACTATGCTTATCTCCTTCCTTACCCCCACCCCCAAAACAAAACCTTGGAGTCCACGGCCTGTCTGTCTTGTGAGTTGCTGTCAAAATGACAAAAGTGTATCAGTCAGCTCTGTCATATCAGCAAAGAACCTGCTGCCGCAGTAGGCTGCATGCTTCACAAATGCCTATTCAGATCTTTCCCCTATGTTAACTTTGCTTCCCTGCCCGATGTGTGCTTTTAATTTTTGATGTGATTTGGCATCTGGCCTCCCGTCCCTGCTGTTGTAAATGACTGTCTCAGCCTCTCTCATCACTGCACCCAATTCAGAAGCTGCTCTGCCTTGCCCAGGTCCATCTCTCTCGCGCTCACTCTCCACTCTTTTCTTTTCATCTCAGCCAATCATTTATCTGTTTTTCTTTGTCACATCTTGAGTTGATTCATGGCACAGCATCTGCTGTTCCCTGGCTACATTTTCACTCCCTCTGCATTCCTTGGTCCCCACTGTTCCCTGACTGAAGGAAATGCCTAAATTTAAAATGTACAATTTTCTTTTGTATTTGCCTCCAAGTACTTATAATAATAAATTCATAATCTCTATTTTAAATGAAAAAGAAACTTCACTGCCACGTACTATAAATGATCCATTTTAGCAATGCTGAGGATCAGTAGGGTGCTTATTTAGAGGCAAGTTTTTATTAGTGTCACTACTTTTAGCCTCAGGGAGAGTCTTTGCATTCGATATGAACTCTTACAAAATTTCACTGATTAAATATTTACAAGGCACGACTTTTTGAGTAATCTGGCAAATCTCTCTTTAGGTGCTCGTTCTTGGGAATAAGCGAGACCTACCTGAGGCGTTGGATGAAAAAGAACTGATTGAAAGAATGTGAGTAGCATGCTTTTATGGTGTCAGTCTCCACTTGCAATTCATCTCATTAACTTTCAAAGAAAATAGCTAATGATTGTACTTGCAATTAGTGTGTTTAAACATAAAATATATCCCGAAGTACTAAGCACGTGCAAATAGATGTTGAATAGCAGTAGCTATCTTGTCATATGGCAGAAAGTCAACAAGGTTGATGTTAAGCTTTTAAAGGCGGAGGACATATGGAGCGACCCCAGATAGCAAGTCTACTGTAGCTGATGACTGCCATTTGTGATAGAGAAGATAGGAATGTACTGGAGGCCATAAAACCCTTATGGGTACAAGCTTGGATATCAGACTGGAGGAACTTACACATTTTGACTGAGATGGCTGCAACAGGACTGTAAATTAAGTTGAGGATTTTAAATTCTGTATTAGAGAATAATAATGTGGTGTAGATAACAAGGTGCAGAGCCGGATGAACACAGCAGGCCAAGCAGCATCAGAGGAGCAGGAAAGCTGACGTTTCGGGCCTAGACCCTTCTTCAGAAATGGGGGAGGGGAAGGAGGTTCTGAAATAAATAGGGAGAGAGGGGGAGGTGGATAGAAGATGGATAGAGGAGAAGATAGATGGACAGGAGACAGACAGGTCAAAGAGGCGGGGATGGAGCCAGTAAAGGTGAGTGTAAGTGGGGAATTAGGGAGGGGATAGGTCAGTCCAGGGAGGACGGACAGGTCAAGGGGGTGGGATGAGGCTAGTAGGTATCCCCTCCTCCCACCTCAAGCCCCACCCCCATCTCCTACCTACTAAATATTGTATGACTAATTGTGTTGAACAATAAAAGCGGGAGGTCATCGAAGCAAGTGTGGTAGAAGCAAAGTCTGAAGTTACTGAAAGAGTGGTTAAGAATTTCACTTGAGTTGGATGAGCAAAGGCTAATCACGTGAATATGGAAGGAAATGATCTTAGTCTGTTGAACATACACTATAGAATCAAAAAGTCTCGTTGGCAGGAATAAAGTACCAGTTCTGGTTCCTTCAGCCTTGATATTGATTGATATTCTGTTAACTGAAGTTGTACAGACGCATTTGGAGAGAGATTTTTAATCAGCATGTCATGAGATGCCTTTGGAATAAATAGGATCAAACCCAGACCCTCTAGCTCAGAAGTAGGGACACTACCAGTGTGCCACAAGACCCTCCAAAATGGTTACTATTAGAGAATCTTTAATTCTAGTTTTATTGAATTTAAATTCCATTTGCCACAGCAATGAAAGTGGGATTATGAGCTCCAACTTGAATTGTGGGGGGAGTTGGGGTTGGTGACTTTGACCCATTTGTGCAATGGATTGAGTGGCAATTGGACTCGGGCTTTCTTCTCCAATTGCCTTTGAGATGAGTACAGAACTAATACGGTGCTATGCACTGTGGATCTTTTGAGGAATAATATGATTAGAGTTAGGGCAGTAATTAAGATGATGGAGGGAGGTGGGTGACATTTTAGAGTTGTTTGGTAGTTATGACTGGAAGAGAATGGTTAACTACTTCAGGCAGCCGGACAGCAAAGATGTTTTCGGTGCTGAAGTGCCGTCTGGTTATTGACCTCTTTACTGATAGCGAATGTGTCTTCCAATCCACTCAATATTCCTCCATATTCTTATAGAGCTCTAATCAGTCTGCTTCTCGACTTCTGCTGCTCTGAGGAAAACAACCCCAGCCTATACAATCTTTCCTCCATAGCTCAGACCCTCCATCATAGGGAGAATCCTAAAAAATAATCTTTGCAGCCTCATGTAATCACATCCTTCACATAATATGACCAGAACTGTACACGTTACTACAGCTATGGCATGGCCAGCATTTTAAACTGTTCTAACACAGCCTCCTTGTTCTTGTGTTCTCTCCCTCAGCTAATAAAGGCAAGTTATCCAAGTGCCTTTTTAATCACCTTATCTACCTGTCATGCTACCATGAGGCATTTGTGGATATACACGCCAAGGTTTTTCTGATCTTCAGTACTTTCCAGGATCCTGCCGTCCAATCCCTGTCTTGTTAGTCCTCCCCAAGTGCAATACCTCACACATTTGAGTTGAATTCCATTTGTCACTGTTCTGTCCTGCTGACCAGTCCACTGTATCCCCCTTCAGTTTATGGCTATCCTCACTATTTACCACCATAACAATTTTAGCAATCGCCTTGACTATACCACCTACATTTTAGTCCATGCCATTAATATATATTCACACATAGCAAGAGACCCAGCACTGAGTCAAATTTATATGCTGTAAATGAAGGTTTTAACGAACCTTACTCAATGTTTATTGTAAACAGTTATATTTCAAAAGTTTTTAACACATTTATTTGAAAGTGGTTATCAGTAAAGGGGTTACCTGCAAACGAAGTTACATGTGGACAAGAAAAGAAATTAGATTTTAGGTGAGCATTGAACTAAGCAAAGTGACCAAATTCAGGTGAAGGAATTAATTTGGATTTTGGAACTCAGTTGTCAAAGGGATAATGAATGGAAAATTGGCAAAGTGGCTCAGAAGAGTGATATTTCAAATTGGTGCATGTACACAGTGGTGTTCCTCTGAGTGCAGTTTTTGATTATTGATTACCCATATTTGCATATACATGAAACACACAACCAATAAAGACAGGTTAGGATCCAGCTAGATTTATTGTGGGCAATTCTGAGCATCAGGCTCAAAATCTTATTAAGACTCTAGGGAAATTTACTAGAATGGCACCTTAAAAACTGTGCAGAAGCTGGGTTTTTTCTCTTAGAGGTTGTTAAGATTAAGGTGAGATTTAATAGATGTGTTCAGAATTGTAAAGGGCTTTAGTAGAGAAAATAAGGATATATTGTTTCTAGTGACAGAAGGATTTGACAGAGGAGACAGATTTAAGGTAATTGTTGCAAGAACCAGAGATGAGAAGCAAAACTTGTGGTTATAAATGAATGCACAGTTAAATATTGTACTAAATCTTATCCAATGTCCATTTTAAGCAGCTGTGTAAGTGTAACAGGCATTTGGAAGCAGTGTGCATTTTTTTTTTTTTTAAAGAGGACATCTAGTTATCAAAGTCATTTTGGCCAAACCTATAGTTTGTGCAGTCAGCTAGGATGCAGATGTCTTGACCTGTTCCTTGTGCAAATATTAGTCTCATTAGTTAACCTGCCAAATCTTGCTGATGAACTGCTTAGTTGAACTTGCTTTGTTTTAAAGCAGTTTGTTAACAACCTATTATTTTTGTAAATAGTGTTTCACTGCTTGATTTTGGCAGTTTTCTGTCGTTCTGTAGGAATATTATGAAATGAACAATCCTCCAAAATGATGACGTTTTGATACACTTAATTTTCTAGGGCAGTGTACTTTTTTTGTTTGAACAGTTCTGACATTAGAAATGCACCATAGCTAATGCAGACCCAATATGGAGTTAGACGCCTCCTGGTGATATCTATAATCTGAATGTTCAATCCAGAATTTCAAGATAATGAATTGAACATTTTGGCTTAAGAGTATGTCTCAAACACCTCACTGGTGTTTTGATACTAGCATTTGACACATTTTTGTTTTGCAGAACTGAGCAATGAATTTTAAATCAGGTTTTAAAGGGAAATGAAATGTAATTGAGTTCCCCGTAAGTAGATTTAGTGAATTTGTCTAGTGAAAAATCTCTCCTTTTACTGGTTGACAGTTAAGTAGATATTTCTAATTTACCATTATAATTGCTCATCCCTCAGTAGTTTGCACTCCTAACATTGTCTGACTGCACACCTGCCTCACATTTGCCTGTTGAAACACTTTCCATGCCTTTGTTAGCACAAGACATGACTGTGTCAACTCACTCCTGGCTAGCCAATCTTCCACCTACCATTAATTTGAGTTCATCCAAATTTTTGCTACCGGTGTCCTGACTCCTACCCATTCTTATTTGGTTATCATTCATCACGTATTGGCTCCCAGTTAAATAATGCCTTGGTTTAAAATTTTCATTAGTGTTTTCACTTCTTTCCTCCTACCCAAGTTTATCATTGTAATCATCTTCAGCTCTTAGATATTTGTGCTCACCCATTCTTGTCTCTGTTTCATCCATGACTTTGTTCCTTCAGTATTGATGATTGTGCTTTCAGCTGTAAAAGCTCTAAATCAAATTATGTCTCTCCCTCTCATCCCTCCTATAAAATGTTCCCTGAACCTTTTCACCTGATTTTTGGTCATGTGCCCTACTACCTCTTTGTGTGATTCAGCACAAGATTTTATTTGATAATGCTGTGAAGCCCTTTGTAATATTATACAAGTTGAAGCCGTTATTTAAATTGTTGTAAAACACATGAAATTTTTCATTAGCCAATACAAATAAAGTGCATAAACCAAATTGCATGAATCACTTGCTGGCTGAGGTGTTTTCTTCATCTTGAAGTGAATCACAACTGAAATGTCCCTCTTTCAAATACCCAATACCTTAATGAGAATTCATTTCGTGGAATCATGTGCGTATCGTGAGTTTTGAAATTGAAAACATTTGGAAATCAGAGCACCTGCTTCATGGAATAAAGGAGGGCTGATTTAATAGAATATCCCTCCAATTGAATGACAGCTGAATTGGTTGTTTGGCAATGACGCAGCACACCAAGTAGAGTTTCTGTAGCAATGTGCTCCTTGCTCCACCTAGAGGTGACTTTCCGATAAAGAACAGCCTTACACATAATTCATCAAAACACGCCCCAGGTGGATATCACTGCATTGTAATTTCATACCATGTAGGTAGTAAAGCTGGCATTAAATGTTCACATTTTAAAACTAAAATGCTAAGTAAAGTAATAAAGTATTGCATTTATCTAGGTATAGGAACCTTTTTGAGGAATTTTGTTTTTGTTGCCATACTTTCTAAAAGACTGGAAAAGATTGTTAGTTAACTATTGTGAAAATAAAGTCATTTACCTGTTGAACTACAATTCGTTTGGTAAGGTTACATTGATTTATTTGCGTATCAGTAATATAAAGCCAATCATATTGAATTTTTGATGTAGACGTTACCAGTTGCATTATTAGTACATTGATTTGTTTTTTAAAAAAGCAATATTTAATTTTCCCTTTATTTCATGGTATTAGGAACCTGTCTGCTATCCAAGATCGAGAAATCTGTTGCTATTCCATCTCCTGTAAGGAAAAGGATAACATAGGTAAGCAATTATGGACAAGATTGTGCTTTCGCTTTCAAGGGATGTCTTTGGATAGTGAAGCCCATCTTTGATTTCTTCCAAAATTTTGGTTACTTTTCATTAGAGCTGAATCAAATCAAATCCAAGTCCCACCTTCACAATAACAGAAAATCCTCGTGGAAAAGCAGACCTAAAATAATTGACCTTTTTTAATATAAATTATTTCGTTCATCCAGAAGATGTTCTGAGATGCTTCCTTGAGAAATTGCCTATACAGAAGCAGTGAAAACTGGGAATGGTTACTAACATTAACACAATTTTCAAGAAGCTCTTAAAAGGAGTGAGGTATGTGGACCTGTTTGTGGACAGAATGCCAGAATGGTTGAAAATTTTTCTACTGATGGAGTGGCAGAAGGAAAGTTCACACAAGAACTGAATCGGAAGATTTTAGGCAACAGTTTGGAATGCTGAAAGAATTCACAACGTGAATCTATTTGGCGTCCTGGTGAGGTCCACTGTAGAGGAGATTCAGTGGAGCAGCCAGAAGAGGCCAGCCCTTTTGGAAAGCAGGTTATGGAGCGATGATATACAGCAGAGTATGTAATTTGTGTCTTTGACAGCTTTTGTCTTTTAGTCTTGCTATGATAAACAGCATGCATAGCCAATGAAAGGATTGGATTGATGAACATAAATCTTTGAGGTGACGACTTATTCAAGAATCTTAGGCTGGATATGTCAAAGATGCATTATTCAAAGCAAAGATGATGCTTTTTGAAAGTAAGGGGCACTGTCTGATATTTGGTCAGAAGTTAAAGTCTGAATGTTCAGAGGATTTGGAAACTGATCCCTTAAGCAGATAAACCTGGAAAGTGAAAGTGAGGGCAAAGAAAAGGGAAAAGCTGCCTTTTCTTTTTACATGTTGTGTTCAAGCCTTTTCTTTGAGGAGGTTTTGAATGTCATCTTTTGTGTGTAAGCAACAATGATGTGCACTTTTAAAATGTTGTGAATTAATTCCCGGGTAAACAGGATGTGCTTCATTCAAATCTTGAGCATTACAGTACTGTGGTGTGTCTTGTCCAGAGCTCCTTTCAGTTCACTTATTGTTTGGTTTGTCAGCTTGTTCATAGCTGAGATAAGATATTTTACAATCGGCAATGTAACACTCTACAGGGTTCAGAGTTTGTGTATTTATTAAATCAGCTGCTGGAATTAATTTGCAATTTGAAACATGGAGGAGCAGTTGGAATGTCCATTGTTTCATTAATTTGGAACTTCTATTTCAACATAAATTGTAAAATTCTGTAACACTGTAAAGAGCTGATGCTTAGCTATAACATTCTGATGCAGGGAATGGACTTGGGCAGTGAGAGTCTAATATTCATGTACTGTCATTTCTCATAAGTTACCAGAGTGTTTCATAAGAAATACATTATGAATTGCAGCCACTGTTAACTCGATTATAATGGAGACATTTTATTCTAAATCCTGCAAACAATAACGAGGTGAATGGCTTGCTGTTAATTTGATTAATTTAAATCCATTTAGAATTTTACAGAGTTCTGAGATCGCCAACGTTTTTTTCTAAATTTGAATCGGTATCGTCCAACCATTCAAGTCTCTTTTCATACGTCTGTCCTGCCATCCCAGAAATCATTGTGGTAAATCTTTGTTGCATTCTGTCCAAACCCAGAACATACATTTTCAGTTAAGGAGACTAAAACTATATGCAATACTCCAGGTCTGGACTTACCAAGGCCGTGTACAATTGCAATGATTTAAACAAGGAGCACGAGTAGGCCACTCAGCTCTTCAAGTCTGCGCTGCCATTCAATAAGGTCCTATTCAATCTGATACTAACCACAACTTTGCATTCCTGCATAACCCTGATAATCTTTAGATTCTTGATTACCAAGGGGTCATATACCTGTGTCTTAAATATATTTAAAGATTCTATATCCACTTCCTTTCAAGGAAGAGAATTCCAAAGATACTATACCTTTGGAGATTAGAAAAAAATGCTGCTTCATTTCTACGTTAAATGGGTGTAGCTTTATTTGTAACCTGACCTCTACTTCTAGACTTTTCTACAAGAGGAAATATTCTCTCAACATCACCTGATCAAGTCTCCTAAGGATATTATGTTTCAATTGAGTTACCTCTGACTTTCTACACTCTAATGGATAGAGTTCTATGCTCATAAACCAATTTGTTCATTCCAGGTAGTAGTCTAGTAAACCTTCTCTGAATTGCTTCCAATGCATTAACATCCTTCTGTAAGTACAGTGACCAGTACTCCAGATATGGTCTCACCAATACCCTATATAACTAAAGCATAACCGCTCTATGCTTGCATTCAATTCCCCTTGTAATACACCATAATATTCGATTAGCTTTCCTGATTACTTGCTGTATTTGAACACTAATCTTGGGTGATTCATGCACTTAGGCACCTAGCTCTCTCTGCATCTTAGAGTTCTGCAGCATCTCGCAATTTGGATAATATGCTTTTTTATTCTTTCTGCCAAAATGGGTAATTTAATCCTTTCTCACGTTGTACTCGCATTTGCCAGATTTTTTCCCATTCACTTAACCTATCAATATCCTTTCTTAGGTTGATTACATCCTCTTCATAACTCCCTTTCCTACCTATCTTGGTCATCATCAAATTTAGCTGCTCTACCTTCAGTCCATTCATCCATATCATTTTAGATGAGTTAAACAGTTTTGAGGCCCTAGCAAAATAGCTTTGTTGCAGTATTTGCATCTTCTTGATATGAAGGCCAGCATACCATTTGCTTTCTTCAATGCCTGCTGCACCTTCATGCTTGCTTTCAATGACTGGTATATAAGGACATTTTATTTTTGTTGGGCCCCCTCCCTACTTTCCCAATCTACTGTCCTTCAGATAACCTGCCTCTCTGCTTTTGCTACTGAAATGGATAACCTCTCATTTAGCTGCGTTACATTTCATCTACCATGCATTTGACCATTCACTCAACTCGTTCAAACCATGCTGAAGCATCTCTGCATCCTCCTTACAGCTCATGCTCCCTACCTATAGTGAATAGCTGGGATCCAAGCAGTGATCACTCTACTACCCCAACAGTCGCTGCCTGCCACTGGAGAAAAAGACCTGTTTTATTCCTACTTTGTGTTTCCTGTCTACTAACCAGTTCTCTATTCATATCCGCCCTCTACCCCCAATCCCATGTGCTTTAATTTTACATGCTAATTTCTTATTGAAAGTCTTCTGGAAGTCCTAGTAAACCACATTCACTGGCTCTCCCTTATCAGTTCTTCCAGTTACAACTGATATAACAGGCATGTGTTAACAAAAGGTCAAGCAGCATCATAGGAGCAGGAAAACTTGACGTTTCGGGCCTGAACCCTTCATCAGAAATGGGGGAGGGGAAGAGGGTTCTGAAATAAATAGGGAGAGAGGGGGAGGCGGATAGAGGATGGATAGAGGAGAGGATAGGTGGAGAGGAGGCAGACAAGTCGAAGAGGCGGGGATGGAGCCAGTAAAGGTGAGTGTAGGTAGGGGGGGTAGGGAGGAGATAGGTCAGTCCAGGGAGGACGGACAGGTCAAGGGGGCGGGATGATGTTAGTAGATAGGAGATGGGGGTGTGGCTTGAGGTGAGAGGAAAAACAGGTTAGGGAGGTGGAGATGAGCTGGGCTGGTTTTGGGATGTGGTTGGGGGAGGGGAGATTTTGAAGCTTGTGAAATCCACATTGATGCCATTGGGCTGCAGGGTTCCCAGGCTGAATATGATTTGCTGTTCCTGCAGCCTTCGGGTGGCATCACTGTGGCATTGTAGGAGGCCAAGGATGGACATGTCATCTGAGGAATGGGAGGGGGAGTTGAAATGGTTCGCGACTGGGAGGTGCAGTTGTTTGTTGTGAACTGAGCGCAGGTGTTCTGCAAAGCGGTCCCCAAGCCTCCGCTTGGTTTCCCCGATGTAGAGGAAGCCACAACAGGTACAGCGGATGCAGTATACCACATTGGCAGATGTGCAGGTGAACCTCTGCCTGATGTGGAATGTCTTCTTGGGGCCTGGGATTGGGGTGAGGGAGGAGGTGAGGGGGCAGGTGTAGCACTTCCTGCGGTTACAAGGAAAAGTGCCGGGTGTGGTGGGGCTGGAGGGGAGTGTGGCGCGGACAAGGGAGTCGCGGAGGGAGTGGTCCCTCCGGAAGGCAGATAAGGGTGGGGAGGGAAAGATGTCTTTGGTGGTGGGGTCTGACTGTAGATGGCGGAAGTGTCGGAGGATGATGCGTTGGATCCGGAGGTTGGTGGGGTGGTATGTGAGGACGAGGGGGATTCTTTTTTGATTATTGTTGCGGGGACGGGGCGTGAGGGATGTGTTCCGGGAAATGCGGGAGACACGGTCGAGGGCGTTCTCGACCACTGTGGGGGGGAAGTTGCGGTCCTTGAAGAATGAGGACATTTGAGATGTGCGGGATTGGAAGGTCTCATCCTGGGAACAGATGCGGCGGAGGCGAAGGAATTGGGAATAGGGGATGGCATTTTTGCAGGAGGGTGGGTGGGAGGAGGTGTATTCCAGGTAGCTGTGGGAGTCAGTGGGCTTGAAATGGACATCTGTCTCTAGGTGGTTGCCCGAGATGGAGACAGAGAGGTCCAGGAAGGAGAGAGAAGTGTTAGAGATGGTCCAGGTGAACTTCAGGTTGGGGTGGAAAGTGTTGGTGAATTGGATGAACTGTTCGAGCTCCTCGTGGGAGCACGAGGCGGCGCCGATGCAGTCATCAATGTAACGGAGGAAGAGGTGGGGTACCTTCTTTCTCCCATTCCCTCCCACTGCTAGCTACCCCCTCATATCGCTTCTATCCCTTTCTGTCTCATCTTTCCCTTCAACCCACCTCTTGCTACTGCTGCCTCCCTTTCCACCCGCTTGTTGCTTCTTTCTCTTATAGTCTTCCAATCTCTTATAGCTGCCTCCTTCTCTCCACTCACGTATTGAATTCTCCTCTTTGTCCTACCCCTGCCTATCATTTGGAACTCCAAGAGTCAGCCCTTCTGACCTTTTGAAAAGGCACTCCAGTAAAAGATCCAAATCCCAACCACTGGCAGCACTCAGTAGCTGTCTCAGCGCCTGTACATTGTTCTTGCCCCCTGGATTTTGGCTTCTGGTTCCCAGAAAAATACATGCTCCCTGTGACAGCCTCAACGCCAGCACTGATTTTAGTTGCTGCTTGCTGGTCCTCCAATTGCAGGTTGTTTCTTTCCTAGGTTTACTACTGATACTTGCTGCTAATGATATTATAGGTGAGGAACAATTTCTCACCATTTTTTCACATTCTGTTTACTGTTCTGAACCTAGCTGATGCTACTATTGACCAATCAGATCCCAGGATGAAAGTGGGCTTGTTGGATCGTATTGGTTTTGAATTTAGTGTACTTGTCTTTCATTGAAGTATAAATACACAAGGATGGAGGTCTAGTTTTACAAATAGTACAGGAGTTTGCTGAGCCAAAGAAATAAAATCTCCCTTTAAATAGCAGTTTGGAGGATTGTGAAATACATAAAACAAAATCCCATCTATTTGCTAAAGCCATCACTCTACAGTTACTTAAAAAGCAAAGAAATTTATTTTCCCTATAAAATTTGTGTAGGTTTTGAGTCAACTTTCTTCTCCTATCCAGACCTAAGTTGTGAGGCTTTTTGCATTGACAGCATGCACAATTGAGAGCTTAGAGTTTTTAGCCTTTTAATAGTTAGAGGAAAATTTCCAACTAAACACTCCTGATCTGAAAGTTTCGTGCACAAAACTCTCCCTGAGAGAACTTATTTCCTCATTGCTTTGAGCAATCTTATCTTCCAGGATAGACTGTACTGACTTCTACCTTCAGACTTTCAACTGCTCAAAGGCCTTCGAATCTTTGGGTTTTTTTAATCAAAATCAATTTTTGATTATTCTAAACTTAAAAACAAGCTAATGTTTTCTATCCTGTTGTAAATGCTTATAATATAAACTTCCATTAACGCTCCAAGAGGGACATATTGGTTTAAAACAATGGTTTAGGAAAAGTTGACCTCATAGAATCACAGGTGTGTTACAGCACAGAAGGAGGCTGTTTATGTTAACATGTGTCTCTGGCTCTCCAAATGAGCTTTGTGACTTAAAATCATTCTTTTGTCTTTGTTCCATACCTCTATACATCATTTATGTCCAAATCATCATCTAATACCCATCTTGGGACTCCTGTGGATGCAGTAGTTGTCTCCCTACTTCTGAGCCAGGAGGCTTGGGTTGAAGTCCCACCTGTTCCAGAAGTGTGAGGTACATCTCTGAACAAGTTGATTAGAAAATATCTCCAAAGCCTGTTTTGATTGCCTCAATTGAACCTGCCTGAAGCAAACTTTTAGGCAGTGTATTCCAGATGAATAACAATCATTGTATTAAAAAAAAGTTTGTTTTAAATCTCATCATATATGCCTCTTTTGCAAATCACTTTAAATCTCTGCTCCTTTGTTCTTAATCCTTTAATGAGCTGGAACAGTTTTCTGTTCCTATACCATCCAGCCCCTTTAAGGTCTCTTAATTACCTTTTCTCCAAGGACAATAGCACCAACCTCTTCAATCTATCCTCGTAAATTTTTTAAAGTAGGTTAAAAATTGCAGGCACACAATTTTTGCCCATGGATGTGGTATTTTGCTCATACTTAGTTTTTTGGCGTGAATTCGCGATTTGTGATTTCATGGCTACCAAGGATTTACTGTATAACAGGAAAAGCTGGAATCCCAACACTGATCGCTGGGTCTTCACTCCAAAGCTTACTCCAGCCCGAAAAACTACTCATCGACCATTATTCACAGTTTCTAATCACTCAGCCAATTTTTATTTATGCTGCTGGTTAATTTTTAAACCCTTTCACCCAAATAGACCAACACTTGCGTTTAAAATTTGCACCCAGCCTCAATGTATTTAGATCATTTGTCTTAATGATGCTAAAAGAAGCCTCAGTTTCCTTGAAGACTTGTCACTATTCTAGCGTCTTTTTAGTGGCTTCCATTAGTTACTTTCCCAGGGGAAGTCAGATGATATCTTCGGGCCCAGGATCTTCTAAGTTCAGCATTGGATACGTTGACAGAGTAGTGGTAGTTTGAAGGTGCAATTGTTAGTATTGCTGTGCCACTATATGTTCATGATGATCAGTACTGAAAATAATGAACTATTTGTCTGACTGTTACCTGATCTATTGGCTTCGCTTCACGCTGATTTTGCACCACTTGTCTTGCAGATTGGGAATTAACTGCTGTTAATTCAGCCGTGAAACACAGGTCATTAGGATCATGTGTCATTGAGATAAATGTCTGTCGGATAGCATTGGGTTCATGCTGTATATTTGTGAAAGTTGCTGTGTGGTGCAGGCTGGCGATCTTTTATTTTCCTTGTGCATCAGTGTTTATTCAGTGTTGTTGAAAAGGCATGAGGTTTGGGGCAACAGTGGCAGGAGGGACATTTTAAAAGACAGCAAGTCAAAGACAGCTTCAGTGTGTTTATAATAATCTTGAATAAGTACTGTATAAACCCCTTTCACCACACAAAACCTACTCAGCATTTTATGTAGCTGTTGCAGTGCTGCAATTCTGTTCGGAAAAATTCTGCTCACAACCTCTTGGCTTGGATTTTGTGGCTGAATTTCATGCTGCTGCTCTATGTTACATGGGATATCTCTGAAATGTAGGGAGCCTTTATTCCCAGTGCTTTGGCCCAGTTAAGTTCCTATTTTTCTTTAAAATCCAGGGAAGCATCTTTGGAGTGAAAGAGATTTTTCCTTAACATACAGTCTCTGATCTGAGCACTTTCTGTACCACTCGATGAGGTGCACACTTCAATATTGTGGTTGTTGCTTAATTTGCACTCAGTAGCTGATCTGGTGTAGAATAAAGGCGGGTGCTACTGTAATATCCACAAGGATACATTTATGAAGCAGTAAATATATTGAGAGAGCATTAAGAATTTGGTAATCTCTCATTTGATTCTGTAGTGGAGGTCAGTCGTAACAATGATGCATTTATTAATAGAATTAAAATTGGGTTTATTGTCATGTGTACTGTGAAATGTGTGCAATGTCACCATACAAAGTACCTAGGTACTAAAATAGATTAGGTATAACAATAGGGAAACAAAGAGAAAAATCTAAAAGTTCTACATTACAGTTATCCGCAGTATAAATTGGGAAGATAAAGAAGTAAAGTTAAAGATAAACATTAATGTAATAGCATAATTCTCATTGCTGTTCTAATAATTGGTCTCTGGGCTAACAATCTGGCAGGATCTAAGGTTTTGGAGTAGATTTGTAGCTCGGGTTGTCGGTGTTGAGGTTGGTTGGCTCGCCAAGCTGGTTTGATGCTCCGCAGACATCAATAAACACACAGAACTCGACCCCATATACACTTCACTTCGAAGGAAAACCGGAAGTGAGGCAATCCAGCTCAACGGACTCCAGAGTTTAAAAACCAGGCAGGAAAACACACCGACGCTTCATCGGTGGCTGCACTGATGATGTTACCCAGCAGGGTAATGAAACGTCTGCAGAACAACAAACCAGCTCGGCGAGCCAACCAACCTCATTCGGCAGTATGCTAAGGCAGTTGGAGGATGAATTCAGTTCATATAAGCAAATCTAGAATTAAACTTTGTAGTACCATTAATGGTGACAAGGAAAATGGTGGATTATTGTTAGCACCCAAGTGGTTTACTAAGTGAAGGAAGTTTGATTTTGATTTGTTTAATTTTGAGCTGCCCTGTGAACTGTTAAAATTAACCAATCAGAGATGAGCAATAAATGCCATGACATCCACATGCCGTGAATAAATACTTAAAAATCAAGTATTCTTTCCAGAATTCTTGTCATTTCAGCAATGCATGATACTGTACAGGGGATGAATTAGATTCTTTGATCCTGTGATGTATTTTATAGGAAAAAAATGTTGAACAAGTAGTACTGACAACTGTCTGGTGCTTATTACTTAACATTTTAGAGTCAAAAAATTGTTTATTATCTTATTGTATTTTTACAATTGCTCTGTATTTGCCCTGATCAATGGCTTTCATTCCGGTTAATACATTAGATTTAATTTTGTATACATTGACAAGTATCTTGAAAATGGCTGCAAAATTCGAGCAGTATGTACTGAAGAAATTTGCAATTTTCAAATGCAGATATTATGTAGATGCTGAGAATGGTTCACATTTGGAATTTGCTGCTGGTGCTTTTACAATTGCAAATGACTTTCAGTGACTTATCACCTTTTATTGTGGAGTATTATGCCACTTGCATTTCTAATTATTTTCTACAAATTAATTTCAGATATAACACTACAGTGGCTCATTCAACATTCAAAGACCAAACGCAGCTGAGAACGAGAATGTTGATTTCTTGATCACCCAGGACCTGCCATAGTTAACCCCGACCTCCTTCCCTGGAAAGAAAGTTTAGAAAGCTGTCCAACAACACAGAGGTCAAATTAAAGTTTTTATCACAAGAGAGTGTATGATATTATTTTGCACTTTTTTTATGTTTTTATATAATTAAGCTGAGTTACTAAATTTGATTGTGAAACTTAATAATTTACCCACTGTCTGTTTGAAAAGGGTTTTGTTATTGTATAAATGGGATGTTTTTATTTTTAATATGCATGCTTTTAAAGCCCTGTTGTAGGAAGAAACTCCTTTTATCAGAATACTACAGTTGTTGCTGTTGAGGAAGCACATTTACATTCCATTGCATTAACTGAGCATGCTCAGGGGATTTGTGCAGTGGATAATTGTTATATTGAGTAAATATGAATTTATTTCATTACTCCACCTAACAAGCCTAATCTTGTTATTTGCACCTCAAAAACAATTGTGGGTAGTCTGGAGCTACTTGAAAAAGTGAATGCATTTTTATATATTAAAAAGAAGTCAATGAAGGTCATCTACAGAGAAGCCATAACTCTTGTATCTTTAATTGTGAGATGTTCTAGATGTCAATACAGAAGATCCCATCCAATGAGTGCCTGTTGCTGGAAAATGATGGAGAGAGATGGTGCGGTCATCATATAATTTGCCATGTACATTTAAGGTGATGAATGTTTTACTGATTCATTACAATAAAACTTGCAACACTTTTTTCCAATAAATAGGGATTTGTATTTGCAAATGCCAGGTATCTGGACTGAATGTGCACTTAACCATCTGAAGTTGCTAAATGATTGTTGCTTACAAGATCTACTATTTGAAGAAGATATTAGAGGGAGTAACATAGCCTTAAGTTAAAGTATGTATGATTTAGTTTACTGATTAGTGGTGGTACCGTAACTCAAAGCATGTTATTCAGTTTGCCATTTTCAATAATAGCAAATGGTGGACAGTGACACTGAATTGTTGTGGTGCAGAGAGGTGCTATTTGGCCCATTGTGCCTGCACTGGCTCTCTGAGGAACTCAATATATATGAAGGTGTAGTTTGGTATCTCTCTCTGTTATTTGACATGTAACGTGCATTGTCACCTTTTTAAGGGTTAATACTATCACTAATCCAGTGAAGTGACTTGAACCAGCTTTCACTGATATCCTTGCCACATACAATGAATTATATTTGTGCTTAATAGCTGAAATCTGATTCAAAGATTTTTTTGATATGCATGTAGTTTTTTACAAAAACAACATTAAAGCATAGAAATCTACTCAGGATGGGGAAATGAGACAAGCTACTGTCTGCTTTTTAATTTCTCTTGCTTTTTTGCCTGCATGGTTCCTTAAGTGTTTAAACTGCTGCTGTATTAATAGCACATCTCTATTGTTGCACATTGAAGTAGTTTTACTTTGACAGGTAACCTAACGGGTGATGAGCTTTTTTTGTTGTGACTTGCCTTTTAATAAGTTTACAATCTGTTTTAAATTGCAGTTTTGTACATACAGATTTAAACCAAATCGTTGAAATTTTTAAAACCTACAGATTTGTGATAAATATTGTACTAGATAGTAATTTGCTTTCATACAGGTACTTGGCTGTAAAAGCTAATGGTTAGCAGTGTTTGCTATTGTATAAGGCGAATGACGGAATAATAGCTTGTAGTATGTTTTTCTTGAACTGTGACTGGTTTTAAGTGAATCCTTTATCCTGCAGTTTTAAGAAACCGATAAATAATTGAAGCTAATGCATACTGTGTTATACGTAATAGTTTGTTGACTTGTACAGTCAACTTGTCAAATGATTGTCCTGTGGGTGATTGATGTGCCGTTGCTCTTGTCATTTGATGAAGCTAATGCTGTAATAAAGACATCCACACAAAATTTGTGTCTTTTCTTGTGTTGTCACACAGTGAGAGTCATTTGTTTTCTGTGTAATTTCATCCTTAATTGAAATTAATCTAAATTTGGATTTTTCAGATGTATTCATAGAGTAGGCCTTGTCTCAGACTTGATGACACGCTTAGAATTGTGTACTTTTGCTCATTGGGTTTCACTTTCCGACTTTGTGTAATTAGATGTGTCTTTATTTTTGATCACTTCATATTAAACAATATTCAATGAACAACTTGGATTTATACAGCATGGAACAAAGAAGTTGTTCTGCAAGTCACTTTATTGTACAAAAGCTGATGTTGAGTTAAAGGAACTTATGAGAAGGGGTTGCAAAATGTTTGATTTCATAACTTGGGTTTCGACAAGAGCCTTAAAGGGGAGATGGTGGTAGAGAAACAGCAGCACTTAGACGTGACCTTGGTTGACTAAAATCATGCTGGCAACGAGGGAGCGAAAGAGAGGAAAATTCATAAGCTGGAATAGTACCGTTTGTCATTGTAGACAGAATACATAGGTCAATTGAGGTCCCTTTTAAATTAGTAAGAGCACAGTGAAAGCAAACATACTTAAAAACAAGAAATGCTAGAGCTAGAAAATTTTGAAGCCTGATGTGTTGTGGAGGAACATGATAGATGCCAATTTGTATGTGATCAGTGATGTTCACACTGTTGGATATAACTGCTTAAAAATGAAATTATTTGGAAAGGAAGTGATGAAATATGCCTCCGAATTCGGTGCCAATGCTAGGAATCTTGTGAATGAAACAAATCTAAGCGTTTCCCTTAACGGATTAAACTTTAAAGCAGTGGGCACCATTTGAGACTTAGCTCAGGGATCTAAATTGAGTGTTTTTACAGGATTTAATTTGCCTTAAGTAGTGTTAACAAATTGAAAACATTTTGCATCAAAGTGAGTGGATTAGAAAGGCAGGACAAATTTTGATTTAATATAAGCCACCATGTGAAATATCAAACCTAGTTATTAATGACAACAGGTATTTGTGGGCTGTCTGTAATGGGGAAGCAGGGTTGGCAGAGGTGTTAAATTGTTTCTAGGCTTCTGCATATATCAAATAGTTAAGGAATGCACGTTGATAAACCTGGGGAACAAGTGTGACCTATGTAAATACAAGTAGATAAATGGTGGATTATAGCAACAACAGAAGTCATCATGCACATTGAAATAGTGCATTCTGCCAGTAGTAAAACAGAAACAAAATTTAGAGGTGTAATATTGTAGGCTTGTATAAGGTACAAGTTAATTTCTACCACTTGGCCATTAATTCTGGTCCATTATGCTGAGGATGGAATTGCTTTTCAGGAGTTACAGAAGAGGTCAATTAAATGAATAGGGATTTAGTATCTGAGCTACCAAAGATGCTGAGATTTTTTTACAATGCAAAATCAATTAGAAAACTTAATTGAGGTTTCAGTACTTTGAAGTACAGATACACTGAAACCTGAGTTATTTGGCATAATACCAAATCCTGTAACTTGGAACACAGCCTCATGCTGGGGAAGGAAATAAATTTGAGGTTTGACTAAATAGAGTTTGGTCAGTATTTGAGTATTGTGCTCAACTGGGTAATGGGGACAGGTAAGTTTAAAAAAAGGCTTTTTTTTTTGAAGAAGGGCACAGCAAGATCAGTCTTGGTCTGTTATATGGCATTTTAAAAATAGATGCTTCAGAAGATGTTTTTGTTGAATGTTTAGGAATTGAATGAACACTGAGTAGGAATTAAAATTTTGTGGAGGTGTCCAAAGTGGTGGTGGAGTATCAACTCTGAAGAGGCATTTGGATTGAGGAGAAGACTTAAGTAAGATGAAAAGAATTCTGCAGTTAAAGGGCATGATGTTTGAAGCTCTTTCAACTGGTGAAGTGGAGAAAGGTAGAATTGGAAGAGACAGCTGGGATGCAAGGTTCGAAAGCATTGCAAAGATAGAACAAAGTCATGTAGAGATTTGCATTACAGATGAATACTTCAAATATATCTTGGGTGATTTTCTTCTCTCCACCTTCATAGCAACAACCTGTAAGTGAGCAATGGGTTTAAGGTTTAAAAAAAACATGCTAGTCAGGAATTGTGTATTGCATGTAAGTTACCTCATATTGAGTGTTAAAGTTATAATATTGTGGCATTCACATCTCCTTTTGGAATAAGTTTTGATTTTGTTACTAACATTTGAATTCCTTCACTGTAACAGCGGTGGAGCTCATAGCATTTTGGAACTGGAAAGCATCAACCTTGGTCCTCCATTAGGCTAAATATGTTTTCTAAGCAAAACTGAGTCCGCTTGTGCTTGTTTAATAAATTGCCTGTTGGCTTCTTGTGAATAGGATAGGGAAATTATTCAGAATTCATCATAGATTCAATAGAATATTGAGAGGTCTTTTTAAAAATACACACACTGGTACATTTTCCTGCACTTGGGAAGAAAGAGTAGAAGTGATTTGATGGTAATTGGAATATAGAAGCAAGATTAAGGTACTTAGTACCTTGAGCATGTTCCACCATTTAGTTAGATCACAGCTGACCTAACTCCATACACCTCCCTTTGCTCCGTATCCCTTTGTATGTTTGGCCAACAAAAATCTTTCAATCTCTGGTTTGAAAATTAACAGTTGATCTAGCATCATTGCTGTTTGTAGAAGAAAGTTTTACTTTTACCACTGTGTTGAAGCATTTCTTAACTTCCTGTCTAATTTTTAGATAATGCACAATGGTCCTGAACTTGCTCGACCAGCAGAAATACTTTTTCTCCTCCAACTCTGTTGAAAACTTTGATCATCCCTTCACCTTCTAATTTCCAGAAGCCTCATTCTTCGCTTGTATAATCTCTCCTTGTAATTTAACCCTTAGAGTTCAGGGATCGTGTGATGTGCATTAGCAGTGTTTATTATGGGGCGAGTGATCCCAAACGAATGATCAAAAGATATGCATTCAAATCCCACTATTGAAGTTTGGGAATTTTTAAATGACTCTAGAACAGAATACCACCATCATAGTTTCACCGTAACTATCAGTGCGTGTAAAAGTTGAGTGAAGTACATGGGTGTCAGATGCATTTGAAGGATTAATTTGCTAACTTGAAAAATTAAAACAAAAATCTTTAAATAATGCAACTAACCTTACTTGTACACTTGACATGGTAAAAGAGGCAAAAGTGTGATCTGAATGTAGTAGTCCTGATGATATGAAGGCTTAGTGGAAAAGCACTGAGGGTGTCACTAAACTTACTTAGCCTACCACTGATTTCTAGAGGAAGTATGAATGTTCTCAGAATTAAGGGATGCATACTTTAACTCCTGCTGTTGTGTGGATTCCATACAGTACTGGGAATTCTGTAAACTGCATGTAAATGGCTGAAACTTCTCTCCAGCTGTGGAGTCAAAGCTGAGGCTTTTGAGTTTGTTTCCTCAAATACTTCAATAAAATAATAGAGACACAAAGCATAATATAGTGAGTATATTTACTGGAACATTTACATTTTGTAATATGTTGATATAAATGATTTTCATTTTGCAAATCATCTGGGAATTCATCAATATTTGATAAGTATCTGTTCATCAGTTTTACAATTCAAATGTTTCAGGTTGTCATGTTTGAGTTTGCAGTGTGTCATATGAAAGAATTGAAATGTATAGATTTTCTCAAAGTTCTTTAATATTATGCAAGAATCTGTTTCTATGCTGCAGCGAAGGAAGTGTCTGCAATTCCATCTGAGTGACTTCATACTAGATTGCAATTTGTTCCAATCTTAAGACATAATAATTGATAGTCTAGTTCTGTGCAAAACTGATCGCAGTTGTATTTAAGGGTGCTTCAACTAGACGTATAAAATGCCAAGTATAATTATTTAAAAGGTTTTATAGAAGTCTCCAATTTTAAAAAATCATTTTTGAACAAAAATATGATAGACAAAAAGGCCAGTCACGCATCTTTCATTTAGTGATCAGAACATCTACATGATACAAAGTTATTGCAACCGTTGGCTTCAAAATTAAAGATGGAGCAACTTTTTTTGTGAAGATAATGCTTTAAGACATTATGATACGCATTCCCTTTAGACTTCAATGTTCAATGTTACATGTGCTTAATGATGGTCTTAATTGCAAGGGGGAAAAAATCATAGCTTTTTCACATAAAGCTATGTTAAAATGAGTGAATTTCATTAATGTTTAGTTTTTGTTCACCACCTTGTTTAGCTGGGAGCTTAATACATGTTTGCATTCAAAAACACTTGTCAAATTTCTAAAAACCACAAAGTAGGAACTTTTGCTTTAAGCAGCGTACAGATTGTTCTTGACCTTGCCACCAGCAAATGTTTTTTCTCAAGCATCTTAGCTGGTAAATTCATTAATTCGGATAGCTGCTTTCATTCTGTCCTTTTTTATGCTCTTGAACATTGTGCCTATTGTTCTGCTTCAGTGCCCAGAACAAAGGACTCTTGTGCTGCTTTGGTGTAGGTAACCAATGATTGCTGGCTGTATAACGAGTCTGAACGCCCTGGGAAAATCTTTTTTTAAAAAAAAAAAATCAAGAGCACTATTAAAAGAAACTTTGCTTGTGAGTTTGGAAAGCATTAGCTTCAGTCTTATTCCAAGACCTCTTTCAAACTGCACACCTTCAATTTTGAACAATACTTTGTTTGTAATATTTGTCCCAATTTTAGTGAGAATGGGCTGATAGCTCACCAAAAATTGCAATGATGCTCCTTATCGCCTACCTCCTGTCCAGTATGATTTTTGACCAGACCAGGAAGCAGGCATTCTATACATCTATACTCCTCCCTAAAAGAGTGGTCAGTGTGCATATGCAAATTAGAGCCCTCCTTTATCTGCACATTCCTGATGTAATTTTGGCATTTAATTAGATTGGAGCATACATCAAGTTAAACTGATTCAATGCAGCCAAACTAGCAGTCCTCAGATTTTCAACAGCTTGAAGGGGTCATTCTATTTTTAAAAGAAGTCTGTGCCACTGATTTCTTTAGAGCCAAAAGGAACTTGAATGTTCCTCATATCCAACAAAAAAAAATTCCCACTTGCTGCCAGGCACTTGGTATCTATTGTCCTGCTGGATTGTCATCCTCTTTAAAAGGGCTGCCTCAACTCTGCAGAGGTCCCATCAGATTTCCCACCCTTCCCAGATTGGTAAACTCCTACACTAGCACTTATTAAGCACTGGCAGCTGACCACAAATATTTTCTTGAGGCGAGACTATGAAATAGTTCAAAGTTCTCACCAGTGCCATCAGGTGGCGATGTGATCGTTTTACTCAACATTGCCTGCTGTGAACCCAAAACAACCTTTTTTTATAATGCTGTTTCAGAGATAGTAGGAACCGCAGATGCTGGAGAATCTGAGATAACAAGGTGTAGAGCTGGATGAACGCAGCAGGCCAAGCAGCATCAGAGGAGCAGGAAGGCTGACGTTTCGGGCCTAGACCCTAGGCCCGAAAC
>JAHRHZ010000271.1:21054070-21110992 GCA_024137785.1 Ginglymostoma cirratum | reverse complement strand
GTTTCGGGCCTAGGGTCTAGGCCCGAAACGTCAGCCTTCCTGCTCCTCTGATGCTGCTTGGCCTGCTGCGTTCATCCAGCTCTACACCTTGTTATCTCTTTTTTTTTTTTAATAATGCTAATAGTTTTATATTAACATAGTGTTTTGGACACTTGTGAAATCTTTGCCTAAATTTAATTTTAAATATCTATTGCTTTATTTTAAACTTTTATAGTGCTTTCTAGGGCTCTTCTGTCATATTAAAAATTACCTTGATCTCGTAAGGAGATTGAGATTTAATTATCACTGAACAGAGACACACAGCAACTACAAATGTAATTCTGGCCTAAAGTCACTGTGCAATATATCTGGTTCCTAGTTACTACTGTAGTAATTTAGAATATTCTTACACCAGAGGGAATATTTTATCAATTTATGGTAGTCTCGTTATTAAATAGTTTGTTTTACTGCAACCTTTCTCTTTTGGGGTTCCAAGAGCGATTAGTGCAGCCTTTGTTTTGTTTATAGTCAGATATAGATGGCCCCTTTAATTTACTAGTGTGTTTGAGCTTGGATAGGAAAATTGCTTTGCAGATTTTGATATGAAAAATGACATTACCTATTACAGTATGTGCAGTATTGAATGCAAGTGGATGTTTATGTAATAACTAAAATGCCATTGGGTTTCAAAATGTAATGCGTGGAAGCAACAAAGATGACAACACTAACATGCAACATTTTAAGAAAACGGATTAGTTTAAAGTGGGAGGTGAGTGCTTGTAAACTTACAATGGTGAAGCACTAAGAAAAACAGAGGACAAAAATTATGAAACCAATATGGATATTTTTGACATGCGTTGGGGATCTCTTCCATGCATTCCTGAAGAGATCAAACTTAACCATCAATTCATGAGGGAGCTTGACTTGTGGTTAACTGAAATTAATTGGCAGGGCACCAAAAATATTAAGACTCTTCATTGAGAAGATGCAGAGGTTAAATGTTTGGAGAAAGCCCTATCAACCTCTGTCAGCTTTTTCTAAACACTACCTACTCCATTCGGCAGAGTCTGCAGATCGCTCATTGGACTTATCAGTTAATTTGGAAGCAAGTCATCCTCTGTCATGAGGGATTGCCTGAGAAGAAGGTTACACATTAAAACAACGTTATTTTTAACATTATCAGAGGCTGCATTCTCGAGGTCAGTTTGGGGGAAACAAAATACCAGATCTAAAACAAAACAGGAAGGCTGGAATGTATCTTCTAGGATAATTTCAAGGTTAAGAAGAGTGAAAACATATTTTGAGGCACTTTTCTGTGTAAACTGACATTTGTCAAAATATTGGACACAGTATTAAATAAAATACCTTTTTTTCTCAAAGTAGAAGACTAAATGAAAACTGATGATGTCTGATCCATGATGAAAATAAATTCAGATGTGTTTGCTGCAGTAGAGTTGGACATACATGCATATTCATGTGGAAATTGGTGATAAAATGATTGTTATAATAATGAAATGGTTGAATTTTCATTCAGCAGTTGGAACCATAGAAATATTAGCCAAGAACGTATTAAATGAGAGAATTAGGATGAATTGTGCCTGAAGGTCTTGGTTTCTTGTTAATCACAGAAGGTGCTACTGAAAAAAAATTTGTACCTTTCTTTCAAATAGTCGAATTGTTAGCCTGATGTTCATTGGTGCATACTGCAAATAATTGAGTTTCTGTGGGTTACTTTAGAATTATAAATTCAGAAAATGTGAAACTGGACAAATTTTAAATAAGCAATGTGATGAAATTATGTATAATTGTTTTTGGAACTTTGATTTTAAAATATAGGCAAATGGGCATTGGTTTATTCTGTGAAGGATTTTCTTATAAATACAAAAACAAGGTTAGAGTCCTTCCATGGCAGGGACCTAAATCCAGCATTTGTCAGAAATCAGGTGATGGTGGACCCAGTGGAGTTAATGGAAAATGTTCATACAGTTGGCTTTATGATTAACAAAGTAATTATGAAACATTAGATTTGTTTTCAATTCAGATGCATTTAAGATAAAGCAAGCTTTTTTTACAGTTCAGAAGTCGCCAAGGTTGAGTTCAGAAGAAAGGTACATTTTCTTTCTGAAATAGTTCAGTGAACAAGTTACCTCAGCAGAAAGGTTTAGTTTTAAAGCCTCCAAACCAGGAGAGTTTGTCAGAAATTTGAAGGTAATTAGAACTGAGGAAGTTTTATACTGTTAGATTTGTGAACGTAAGTTCACGTCTCCAGATCTGGATAGGACTCACAGAGTTGTCTCCACATTCTGCAGCAAAGAAATGGGGGGTATCAGTTAAGTAAAATCTGGCTCAATAACTAAACCCTAAGTAGCTAAACAAGAGGAAAGCTGCTTTGATTTGTAAGACCTGTTAAGTAATGCCATCAGATGGGATCAGATCAAATGTCAACTTGGAGGACAACGAAAAAAAAAAATCTCAAAAGTTAAGTCAGCAAGTATTCTGACCTCTGTTTCACTGGAAGCTTGGATAAGCATTTTCAACTGCCAAACTGAAGGATAAGACAATACCAGAAGATAAAAAGCCATGTTAACTGTGTTAGATGAAGCATCACATTCTTAACAAACAAACAATGCTATGCGTGGGAGCTGTAAGTTTACAAAACGGAAATGGATCATTATGAACTAATGGTAAAGTGATCAGTTTGGCAAAGGGAAAGGTTCACCCGACTTGAGGGTAAACTGATCAGTCACTTAATATGGAACAATGCTGAACTTCTACAGGATTTAAGGAAAAGACCCCTGACCCTGCAAGCACAATCTGGAGAGGATGAGTTGGACTATGGTCAAAGGTTAGAACTATAGATGGCATCCCAACTGATTGAAAACTGCTGTGGACTTTCTAAGAACAGATTGTACCCACAGCCTTGATAAGTACTGTCTTGTTACACTGCTCGTCCTTCTACTTAATAAACTTATTAATGCTTGTATCAAGTGCCTTGAACTTGAAGTAGCCAGTGACTAGTTGGAACTAAGGGTCCCAAACATTCACTCTAACTTAGACAATTAACAAAAATAAAGATAATACTTCAGAAACCAAGTTGTTTTATCACAGTTAGACATTTAGTAAAATTATTTAACCATCAAAATCATGAAACCAGTGCTTTATTGTCATACATCTTATTGATGATTTCAATTAATGAATCAGGAAGCACTTGAGTAGAAACTAGGAGCAGGAGTGGGACATTCTGGCTTCTAACTGCAGTTCAGTCTCATCCTGGCTGATCCTCGATCTTAAAGCCATATTCCTGCTTTCTCCCCATATGCCTTGATGCATTGAATATTTTTAAATGTACAGCACTCACTCTCTTGAATACACAAAGCCTTCTGTGGGCAGTGAATTCCACAGGTTGAAGAACCCTCTGAAGAAATGTTTTCTCATGTTAGTCCTAAATAGACTATCCTGTATCCTAAGACAGTGACCACTGATTTTTAGATGCCCTAGACTTTCCAAACTTGCTGCACCTGCCTATTTACTTTTATTGACTGGTATACATGAACCCTCTGTCTTCTCTAATTTCTTGCCATATTTATAGAGCTTTTGCAGTCAATTTTTATGTTACCTGTGAGTTTACTGTCTTCTATTTTCTTCTCTTGATCAATCTTTGTCTTTTTGCTGAATTCTAAATTGCTGTACCTTTTATCTCTGCTAGTTCCCAGTCTTGTTGCTTTTTCTGGCAATTTTATTTGCCTCCACTTTGAATGTATCCCTAATTTGTAAACCATGCTTGAGCAACTTTTCCTGTTTTATTTTTTCACCAGATTAGAATGGATAATTGTTGCAATTCATATGTATGTGCCTTAAATGCTAGACATTACCAAACACTGCCCACCCTTTTCACAAGGTTTCTCAATCCATCTTTGCCAACTTGGGTCTCATTCCCTTGTAGTTCCCTTGAGGAATTTAGGATTCTGGTTTCAGACCTATCTTAATGAACAATTCCATCATTTTATGGTCGCTCATCTCCACTGACCCTGCATACAATAATCAATTTTTCATTGCTCTTGATAAGATTAGAAAACAGTACATTGGATAAACATGTTAAATGACAAGATATAAAGGACAGTAATCAATGCTAGCAGCTATAAATGGATAGTTCAATGGCCAGGACTAAGTTTTGGATGCATTTGTGTTTAATGTATGATCTTAAAATCATTAAAAAGGAACTCTTGATATTGTTGCAATTTTTTGAGCTTCTGCCGTAACTTTATAAAATGATCAGAAGGTTTGGATTAAATAACTACTGCAAATACACAAACTATGGTGGTTTTCTTGCAGAAACATGATTTTCTTTCGTAAAAGTAATCCTCGTGAAAAGGTTTCAGCTACTCATGGATTTCCTCAGGGAACTTCCTTTGCTCACAAAAAATGAAAAATCGCATTTGAGATCCTACTTTTGAGTGCCCTTCCTAACTCAGTGAAGTCTGCTTTCAGATCCTCGTCCCACTTCATTTCTATGTCATTGGTACCAATATCAACCATGACTTTTGGCTAATCCCCATTCACTAAAAGGAAGTTCTTATCCTCTCCATGTCATCCTTGATCATGACATGAGGGAGGCAAAATATCACATTGGAGTCATATTTAATGCTGCAGAAATGTCTGTCAGATCTCTTGAATATGGAATCCCCTATAGCTATTTCCTTGTTATTCTTCTTTCTCTGTCCAGCTTGGATGTTTTGGTGGCATGGACGTGACTCTGGCTGCTCTCTTGAGAAACCGTCACCTTCACTAGTTTCCAAAATAAAAATGTGAGCTGATAAGCTTGATGATTTTGGGGGACTTCCTGCAATACCTGCATGGTTTACTTAGATTGCCTAGTGGTCACCTGTATCTTCTCTGCCTGTACGCTTCTAAACTGCAGTGTGAGAACCTCCCTATACATGCTATTCACGTAGTCCTTTTTGCTTAACGGAGTGAGTTTAGCAGCTGCTGAAGATCTGAAACCCAGAGTTCAAGCTTGTGCAGTTGCTAAAACTTCCTGCAGGTGTGTTTATGTCCATGATTTCAAATATACCACAGCAATGCACATTATTTGGCTTAGAAGACTTGCCATCTAACAATTCGGGCTCAGTAGTTAGCACAGCTGCCTCACGGTGCCATGGACTTGGGTTCGATTCTAGCCTTGGGTGCCTGTGAAATTTGCACATTCTCCCTGTGTCTGTGTAGGTTTCTGCCTGCTTCTCTGGTTTCCTCCCACGGTCCAAAGATGTGCACATTAGGTGGGTTGGCCATGCTGAATCACTCCACAGAGTTCACGGATGTGTAAGTTAGGTGCGTTAGCCATAAAAAATGCAGGGTTACAGGGATAAGATAAAGGAGTGGGTCTGGGTGGGATGCTGTCTTTGGAGGGTTGGTGTGGACTTGTTGGGCTGAATAGCCTGTTTGCACACTGTAGGGATTTTATTTTTTAAAAATTCTATTTGTTGCCCTCAACGTGAGTCAAAAACTGATTAAAATCTTACTAGTAACAACCTAACTAATTCAGAGATAGCAAGAACTGCAGATGCTGGAGTCGGAGATCTCAGGGTGGAGCTGGAGGAACACAGCAGGCCAGGCAGCATCAGAGGAGCAGGAAAGTTGACGTTTCGAGTCAGTGCCTTTCTTCAGAAACTTTAATTCAAATGTTTTAACTTTATTGTCCTTTGGTTTACTTTGTAATTTTATTTTACTTTGTCATGATTTAATTTTAGCTTGTTTTGCTGAAATCCAAGTATTACTGTTGGATTTCATAAATATAACTTGTCTAATTTTATTCTACTTTGACCCATTTCCTAACAGCAGCTTCCCACCAACTAATAAACTTAGAGATTTCCTGTACCACCATCACTTTGCTGTTGTCACTCTTGGATTTTTTTTTTCTCTCAGCCCCCAGTAGAGGTGTGTCCCGCAGGTCTGGCTGCTTCTGATCCAAGAAAACGAAGGTCATCAGCCTTGCACTCTCTTTATCTGCTGCCTGAGTAGAGTTGTCTTCCACAGTTCCCACTGTGTCTACTCCCTAAAAGTGACAAATCATTTATGAAGCTGCTTATCAGAGTCACAGTCAATTTTCAAGTTAAAACTGTGGTAATATTACAAATCTAACCATTCAAATGAATTCTAAAGTAGGAACCTGTGTGGATTTTGATGCTGAAACAATGCATTTACTGTATCAAACGTGAGCAAAGCTTGATACATACATTCTAGTAGCAAATGAATTCTATTTGCTGATATGGCTTACTGCTTCCAGGATAGTATGTGTTTGAGTATGAATTTTCCAGTGTCATTAGACGCAATAACACTGGAAAACTAATTTGTCTTGAGTCCTGGTGCTGTCATCCAGTCTTCATCTGCAATGAAATGTATTTTGGTATTTGATGCTTTTGAAGTTCTCCTGACAGTGGTCTCTATACTTTGGCTTCCTTTGTTTACATAATAAGATGTCCTACTATATTTCAGCAATAGAGTCATGGGTCCATGAATGTCTGAGTTTACATGTCTGATAGGATAGGGAAGACTGTTTTAACAATGTTGACCTCAGGAACCACCACGCTCTGGGGGTCAGATTTGGGCAGCTGACAAACATAAACACTGAATTTGAATTTCCTTTCTTAATTAGAATGATAAGCATCTGTAATTTAAATGGAAGCAAGAAGAAAAATTAAATGGGGAGAGGGGTGCATAAATATCAAGGATCTGTGAGCATCACCCTCTAGGTCTGCTTTTATAATCATTTGTGAAATATAGGACTGTGTTATTCAAGTTACTAATAAGGTTCATAAACCAACTGTCAATCCAAGTTCTATTTTAAAAAATTCTCTTTTTAAAATACTAAATCTCTCGCTTTGAGTTTGTCTTCTCATTTATGAAAAGTGAAATTGGCACTACCACTGTTATTGTTTTGTTCTCCATTAATTCTGCTGATCCACTGTAACAGTTGTCATGGAATATCAAGAAACAAGCAACTTCAAAATGTCTTCAGTTTCCAAATTTGTACTAAGTTGAATGGAAAGGCATGTGCAAAAGTTGAATGAACAAAGCATGGAAATTACAATCAGCATAATGCCATACACTGGTTGCAACTGTGGCTGAAGAAATACTTTCCATGGCATTGCTGTCATGTACTTTGTAATGAATGCTTATCTTAAAATTGCTGCGTATCCTTATTGTGGATGCTGCATTTTGCTACACATACTAGGTACAAATGATGTCAACAATCGAGTTGATCTGGATGTTCAGAAGGGAGCATGCTACACCGATACTTTAATGTACTCTTTGCCAACATCTCACCCTGTCCCATATAAAATGGGTGTCAGAAATTATTCTGGTTTTTACAGCTGTGCCTAAGTGCGACTTTTTTTTTTGAAATTTCTAAACATATTGCCATAGATGTATTAAGGAGGACTAAATATGTTAAACTGCAAGGCCAGTGACTTCACCTTTTCACCCTTTAACATTTTGCTCTCATGTGTTTTGCGGGCCACTTGAAGCATGTGTGAGATCTCATAGTTTGACATGGTACCGTCCCTTGGCATTTAAAGTGTATAACACCTGCACCTTATTTGAATATCTTTTGCAAGGAGTACAAGATTTTTCATGTCAACTTGCTCAGATTCTGGTGGCTTACATCTCCCTTGCTGCGACATCAACCATATTCACCACTGTAATGTCTGACGGGTATCGGCTGTGTTAGTTATTGCCTCCCATGCCTGCTGCATTAGATACAACCTTTTCCTGAACATTCCACGAAGCTGTTAGGTCACTGAGTCCCTACTGAGTAATTAGCAACTGTCATTCCCACCTGACATCAACTTGCAGCACTGTAAGTTTAGAGAATTTAATAACAGGTTTAGATCAATTGATGACCTAAAATGCAGCTGGGATATCTGTCAAACTGAAGATACCAAAATAGTAAGTCAGCAGGTGAGATTTTCAATAGCACACAGTTAACCAATGATGTAGTCTTAAACAACCACTTTCAGGCTCTGCAGTGAGATCACCATGTGAAATGAATCACAAGATCACTATAAAGATTAAAGATCATTCAATTAATTTCATATCAATAATCCAAAAGTGCCTCAACATATTTCAGTTGAGGAATTCAGCTGTGTCTCAAATAATTGCGGATTTTGCCTCCGTCATCCTGCTTGGAATCGCAATCCATGAGAAGAAGTTTGACTCCGTATTCTCGTCCTATTCTCTCAAATTCAGGTTGTAGCAGTTTTCCACGTAATGTTTCCGTGCTCCAATAAGATTATCTCTCATTTGTATTATTTGTGTTTGAAAGGTATTTTCCTCTAACCTTTACTTGTATGAGGGATCGGCCCAGTTATTCGCCTTTGAAATGCTTACTAGCTCTCAAAATGGATAAGTAGGTTGATATGGCATAGATTACATAATGCCTTGGGATGGTGTGAAATCTCAGTGCTTCATGGCAAGTGAATTATTGGGCACACAAAATTACACTTTGCAATGTTGAATTTTGGGCAATAATGCGTGGCACCAAATGTTATAATCTATTGTTGGCTGTTGGCTGCCCATCGTGTACTTTTTTCCTGTATTTATCCCATGTATTAGTTGTATTTTTTTTTCTGCAAGATAACCGATCATTTTTGTTTTCATGATTGCGTTTTCCTTTGATGCTTTTATTATTTCTGATGTTTAAAAATATTTGAATAAGAACTGAAATGGGATGGGGCAAGAAGTAACTAATTATTTGCTTGCTCACCAAGTGCAAAGTTGAGGTAATAGAACAAAGGGGCACTGCATAGTAATTTCAAACTAAATGCAACTTCTTTCTTCTAGTGTGAGCGTTCTTCATACGTCATCTAGACATTGACAGCAGATTTCCACCATGGAAAGTGCGTCAGCGAAGCGCAGATTTGTGGTAACTGTGCTTAAAACTAAAGGAAGAGTTCGGCATTGTTATGGAGATAGTAGGAACTGCTGATGCTGGAGATGCTGAGATAACAAGGTGTAGAGCTGGATGAACACAGTAGGCCAAGCAGCATCAGAGGTGCAGGAAAGCTGACGTTTCGGGTCGAGACCCTCCTTCAGAAATGGGGGAGGGGAAGGAGATTCTGAAATAAATGGGGGGGGGGGGGGAAGAGGCGGATAGAAGATGGATATAGGAGAAGATAGGTGGAGAGGAGACAGACAGGTCAAAGAGGCGGGATGAGGCTAGTAGGTAGGGAATGGGGCTGGGATTCCCTACCTACTAGCCTCATCCCACCTCCTTGACCTGTCTGTCCTCCCTGGACCGACCTATCCCCTCCCTAACTCCCCACCTACACTCACCTGTGCTGGCTCCAACCCCACCTTTTTGACCTGTCTGTCTCCTGTCCACCTGTCTTCTCCTTTATCCATCTTCTATTCGCCTCCCTCTCTCTCCCTATTTATTTCAGAACCCCCTTCCCCTCCCCCATTTCTGAAGAAGAGTCTAGACCCAAAACGTAAGCTTTCCTCCTGCCCTGATGCTGCTTGGTCTGCTGTGTTCATCCAGCTCTACACCTTGTTATCTCAGCAATGTTATGGTTAGTTTTCTTCCACTGCTCTAATTTATTAGGAATTATTAAGAAGTTCTGTTAATAATGCCAAGTGAAAAGTAGGGATTTAACTGGAAAAAGATGTAGTGAAATTGAATTTGGAAGAGGGCTGAAAAAGTCTTGAGGACTTGCTAAGATTTTGAAAGCAGAAGCACAACTATCAAACGAAGTATTTTTCCCAAAGGAGTTCTGGAGATCAGGGAAGTGGTGGGAACAGTAGCTACAAATAGCTGAAGTGGATGGGATTTGAAGTATAGGCTGTATGCTGTATGAGCAGAGGCTACAAGCAAGGACAATCTTAATCATGGTACTGTGGTGGAGTATCCAGTTGTTTAGAGATATTTGAAGATTTGTGAGGGTGTGGGAAGTGGGTGGATCCTAATGAGAATTAGATTTTTAAGAAAAGCACTGTTTTGGTTAGGTAAAAGTAATAAATGCATGGAATAAAATCTTGAGCGTCAGAGATGGAGAATAAAAGTGGAGGTGAATGAATGAGTGCAAGGAACAGCCAGATTGTATCAGTAATGGAATAGGTGTAGATGAGAAACCTGAACTAAAAATTAACCTCCCATAAGGGGGTTTGAGGAAAACCTTTTTCATCCAGAAGGTGGTGGGAATCTAGAATGCACTGCATAGGAGGATGGTAGAAGCTGGAAACTTCACAATCTTTAAAAAGTACGTGGATAAGCTTTTAAAATGTCATAACATTCAAGGCTATGGCCCAAATGCTGGAAACTGAGGTTAGTGTAGATAGATTGGCACCGACTCGATTGGCCCCTTCTATGCTGTATGACATCATGGCTCCACTTGTCTGTGAGGTGAGTTGATATGTTGAGGACAGAGGTTAATGATTGCTGAAAAGATGGCTTCAATTTTGGCTGTTTTCTATTGGAGATTTTTCTTTATTCCTCCAAGACTTAAGTGCTCATTTGCTGAACATCTGCTATTTTAGAGAGTCGTGAATTTTGAAAAATCATAGATATACTTTTCATAAACTTTTATCCCTAATGTACAGAAGAATAAGGGCAATGCAATTACAATTTGTCAACATTGTTAACAGAAAATTGGCCCTTCAGTGGGGAATGAAGTTTAACAAGAAGGTAGATGAAAAGGTAAAATGATGTGTTATCAACTTACATAGAGAACCTAATCCTCTGCTTCTGGATTATCTCAACACAAAATAATTATGCATGAGGGTGATTTTGCACCTTGTAGAAAATGCAAGAAATGAATACTTTCAGAGGCAAACTGAAAGCAAGGTTTGAGAAACTAGTAAAATATACACAAATCTTGAAAATTTCACTGAAACTGAATTGGAATAGTATTCATTTTGAGAAATCAATTTCTCGTTTGTTTTATATTCTGCAATTTAATGAATTAAATCATCAAATACTTCTGCATTTACATTTAAACATGTTTAAATCTCTAGCAAATCTCAATGTAAGCAGTTGCTAAGGTGATTACAATGTAATTCAGGAGTGAATATTAAAAGGTCATAAGTGCTTTTTAATATATTATTATCCTAATTAAATCAGCACTCCGTCAGTTGCTGAGTGTCCTGAAGACAAAGTGAGTTTATTTTAGAATCTGCCGGATGTGAAGTGAAATACTACGTTAATTCTGTCTTGTCTGTTAGCTTCTCATGTCATTTATGAGCAGTTTGAATGAAAAATTACAGATTCTTAGAACAACTTACATTTTTCAAACACAGAATTGTTCCATTTGCATTGGATTAAGTTGTCTTTAAAAAAAATGCTTGAAGCCTTTACATTGAAATAAATTGGCCTCACAAAGGCCCTTAATTTCTGTTTTATATGTTTTTGTTCAGTAATTACGGAATGTTTGGAGAGGTATCTTCCTATTAAACTCTAAGGGTGATAAATTAGTTGTCATAATGTCACTGCTTCAACCAACAAGCTTGAAACTGAAGGGTGTGCTCTGCCCAACCCTTCCATAAAGGGTCAGGAAGCCGACTACAGGTAAAATAACTTTTTGAGAACATTCTCCTGTTTCACTGACTGAAAGTACTCTGGGATGTTTCTCATGGTGTTGTGCTGTGTTCCTGAATTTGTCAGATGATGTTGAATCCTGGTGGGGATAATAGAGGATAATGCAAAAACTACATGGGAGCAGCAGACAAATTTACCCCCAAAAGCCACTAAGACTCTTGGGATATTTCAATCACCGGAGCATCCAGTTGGAGAAAAGTGGCCCCCTGAAGTTGAACTATTAGAATGTCAGAGGAGTTGGTTCTGCAATCTTAGGCTCATTGTCTCTCTCATTTACTGCTGATAGGTCACCACTAAGTTGTCGAGACCAGGATCTGGGACCCCATGAATGAGGCGCTAGGTGAGGAGGAGTGAAATTGGGGGAATCTGAAACTGCAAAGTAGGAAGGGATGCTGCAAAGGAGTAGGAGAGGGGCTGATAAAGGATGTGGTGGGTTGCAAAGATGGTCTACAAATGAGGGGTAGAGGTGCTGCATAAGAATAGAAGGGCTGCAAAGTGGGAGCAGGGCCTGTAAAATGGACTTACAGTCTACTGAGCTCAGGTGTGAAATAACACCACAGAGGCCGGTATCCTGTCACCAAGTAACCCTTTGTTTACACATGGAGAGTCCTTGACACTAACCCAGCTTCTTCAAGCCAGCTTTCAGACTGAGCAGAACTCCTTATCTGTCAGCCAGGCCTCCCTGAGTGGACTAGATTAGAAGCCCCAATCAGGGAACTCATGTTCTGTGACATCCACTTGGCTGACCTTGTTACAATCATTTCATGCCTCCTCCTCCGAGTCCAAGGTTGTAGGCTTTTTTTTTTTTTGTAGCTCCTCCTGGGACGTTTTAGCACTGGGTCAGGTTTCTCTAACTTTGCCTCACGTATGGGCAGCGTGTAACACGCAGTGGCTTGCCTCTTGCACCCAGAGAGTCTTGAAAGAAATCCATTCTCCTTTTCAGGCATCAAAGTGGCGACGTCCACCATGTCCATCTCCGATTCCGAGGTATCTTCAACACTTGATAGAGAGGGAGAATCCACAGGTTCCGGAACAGTCAAAAAGGCTTTTGAGGAGCCAGGAACATTTTGCATCTGCCCTGTTTGCGAATTTGCAGCATTCATATGGTCCACATGCTTGGTCAGGACTGTTGCACCTACCTGAACTTTATACTGGACCTGACCTCGCATCGACCATGCCTCTTATCCATGCAGAGCCATTTGTACACCAAACTCTGTCCCCTGTCTCTCTCACTTAACAGAGTCTTATGTCTGGTATTGGTGTTCGCGTTGCTGTTTCAGGGAGGAGCAGCAAAGAGGGTCTGCAAAAGAGATCAAGCGACCGCTAAGAGTGGATATCATCTGCAAAAGGGGAAGAACAATTTTAGACCTTTCAACAAAGGAATACTTAGCTAACTGGGGACCTAGAAAACTGAGTGAGTGAATTCCTTGCAACTGACTATGAAGTTTCTGGCTTAAGGCTCCAGGAGTTCAGGAGCTACTATTTCTAGGTAAATTGAGGTGGATGTTTTTGCAATGACCTGTGTAAATTGGGTACTTAATATTGCATTTGTGTTTCATATCTTAAAGCATCTCGCTTATTGCGAGTTACTTAAGATGCAGAAACTGCGTTAGAGAGAGATGTGCAACTGTCTAGCTGTGACCTTATCAATCTGCAGAAAGCCCGCTTAGCTTGGTGGCTTTTGTGTATCAAAGTATCTGTCAGTTATCATTATCTTAAAACAAAGCATTTGATAAATCAGAGATAGTAGGAACTGCAGATGCTGGAGAATCTGAGATAACAAGATGTAGAGCTGGATGAGCAGGAAGGCTGATGTTTCGGGCCGAAACATCAGCCTTCCTGCTCCTCTGATGCTGTTTGGCCTCCTGTGTTCATCCAGCTCTACACCTTGTTATCTCATTTGATAAATCATGTCTGCTGTGTCAGTTTAAATACTACAGTGTCTAGGAAATTGATGCTTTCATATTGGTTGTGACTTTACTAGAGACATCTGATTGTTGAAGATATTGATGAGTTCTTCTAATTCTGCCATTGTAAGAGTCCAAATTGCCCTTCTACAAACCCAAATACAGAAGGTAATATTATCATATGATACGACACCTAATGAAGGAGTTAGTAAGAATGGAAAAGGAATGCCTGAAAACCAACAAGCAGCCACCAAAAAAACAAAAACTGCCCTTTTGAAAAAATCTCAAGAGAAGCCCTCGTCTTCTCCATGCTTCTGGACAGTGACAGAAGGCTAACAAGTATGATAGCTATTATACTCAGCATTGGGAGTGCCACTCCCACCTTGATGCCATTCCCATCAAATTCCTCATTTTAGTCCTCAGCGGCAGAACTCATCTGTGACTTCAGCCTTTGATGAGCTGATATCTTGTAATCCTTTCCCTCTGGCTTGGCTGCAGCTCATTTGTGCAAAGATGACTCACCACATTTTAATCCCACCTTTACTTTTTTGCCTCTAATGTCTGCAGTGCCAGCATCCGAGTGGTGTTGTTAGTATGAAATCTAGTGCCAGGACCCATTCCTTAATGCTGTGCCATGACTTTATTTATTTCTTTGAACTGTTGTGATTGGGCAGGCAGCAATATTTTGTTGTCTGAAAGCAGACTGTGGGAGTACATGGTGAAAGAAGTCAAGGTCAGATGGGAAATAAATGGTCCATGACCGCACCATCAACAACTATGTCCTGCAGCTGGATGAGGTTGATCGGGGAGTTGAGAAGGTTAGGAGAGTAATTCTGGATAGCGCGGGGAACTGTCACTGATAGTCATGTTGCGGAGAATCATTGTCTCTGTAAAGATCAGAGAATGCAGACATCTCATCCACTGCAGGATCTGTCTTGCTGTGCTCCCTCCTGTTGTGTACATCTTTGTCTGGCAAGAGAGAGGGAAGAATGTCTGTGATCATGCACTGTATTTGGGGAATGTGCTATCATAGCTGAATGGCCAGTAGTATGTGGAGGCAGAAAGTAGCAGGTATTAAGCTGGTGATGTTTCAAGGTGAGTGAAGCAGACTACCTGGATGTTGGCTTAAGCTTTGAGTACCAAGGATCAATGTTAGGAGTGTGATACATTGAGCAGTATGAGAGAGCACCATAGTGGTTTGGTGAATAGGAAATGTCATGTCAAAATGTATTCACTGATCTTGATCATCCACGTGAAATGATCAGATTGTTAGTGGTACTGCTGCAAGATACTCAGGTCCAGATGCCAGGAATTAACCTCCCTGGCCATTTTATCCTTCTTTTAAGGTATACCTTGAGATTTCCACGGCAGAGCCACGTTGTCTAATCTCATACTCGCCACCACTCCATCAGGGTTGGATGGGAAACAAATCGCCCGTGGCCAGACTATCGACAACTATGTCATACAGCCGGCTGAGGGTGATCTAGGAATTGAGAAGCTGCATCTATCATACTCGAACCCTCTCTCTGTTCATTATTTAAATTTCAACAGTATTATTCAACATATCTTCCATTAAGAGTGATGGCTAATCTTTTAAGAAGAGCAAACTGGCTGCACTGTTTAGTATCTACACAACACTGTTCAGTCTCCTGCAGAACACTATGGCAACCTGAAGCATGCAGAAGAAGGAAACAGCATAGGAACTGCTTGACCACATGCTACAAACAAGCAGATGTAGTAAATGTGCCAAACGTCGATGCTGCCCACCTTGATCAGAACTAACATGGCTAGGTCACATATCGAGACATCAACAAACACAAGCCCATAAAAATTAGGGTACTAAGTAGATAGATGTAGAATATTCAGCCCATTTTCTGACTCTGTTCAATCATAGCTGGTTTTCACTTCAATGCATTGACCCTTTGCAGTTTTCAAAATATGTAGATAATGACATCAATGAAAGTTATATTTTAGTCATTCTGTAATTTTCATCGCTGGAGCAAACTCACTTAATCTTCCAATGGGTTAAAGAATGTAAATAAGTCATAGGACATCATTGCAACAATTTGTCAGGATTGTATCATTTGCTCAATTGTCTTCATTCGCTGAATCAATGACCTTCCTTCTATCATCCGGTCAGAAATGGGGATGTTTGCTGCTGATTGTATGTTGTTCAGCACCATTTGTGATTCATCAGGTACTAAAACAGCCAGCGTCCAAACACAGCAATACCTGGACAAAGTCTAGGCTTAGGCAGATGTGTGGCGCTAATGTAATTTTGCCATTTAAGTGTCAGGCAGTGATCATCTCCAACTAGAGAAAATTCAACCATCGTCCCTTGACATTCAATGGCATTGGTACCATTGAAACCCCCACTATTACTATTCCCAGGGTCGCCTTTGACAAGAAGCTGAAACGACCAGCCATGTGAGTACGAGGAGTACTGTAAGAGCAAGTCTGGGAATTCTCCAATGATTGATTCACCACCTGAGTCCCTAGAATCCATCTCCAAGGCTTGGGTATTGAGGGTGATGAAATTCTTCCACTTACCTGGATGAGTGCAATTCCAGAGAAATTCAAGAGGCTTTGTTACCACCCCTGCATTCACTTCAATATTCACTCCGTGTCACTGACAGTGGGTCAGTTCATATCATCTACAAGATACAGTACAACACCTCATCAAGGGTAGTACCTTTCAAACCCACAACCTTTACCACCTGGAAGTGCAAGGGCAGCAGATATGTGGGAAGTTCTTCAGGCCATTCACCCTCAGAACCTGAAGACATGTTGCTATTTTTCTTTATCCATGGATCAAAATCCTGGAATTCCATCCCACACAGCACTGAGGGTACATCCTGATGTTATCTGAAGTATTTTGAGTAGGTCACCATTGTCGTCTTCAGGGAAATTAGGGTAATTAGGGCAATAAATGCTGCTCTAGCCAGTGATAACCACATCCCATGAATGAACTAACAAAAAGCAGCTTCATTACTGGAATGCTTGAAAAATTAGACCCAGAACACACAATATGCCTCAATAACAGGCAGTAGCATCTTACTCAGAGTAATGCAGCATGGAAACTGGCCCATACTGACCATAGTGCCCACTCAGCTAGTTCCTATTTCCCACATTTGCTCCATAGCCATCTTAACCCTTCCCATTCATGTACCTATCCAAATGTTTTTAAAATGTTGCTATTGTACCTACCTCAACCACTTTCTTTAACAGCCCATTCCGTATTCACACCACTCTCTGTGTGAAGAAGTTGCTGCTCAGGTCCTTCTTAAAGGTTTCCCGTCTCACCTTAAACCTATGCCCTCCAGTTTTCAATTCCCCATCCCTGGGAAAAAGACTATATGCATTCATTGTATCTATGGATCTCATGATTTTATACACCTCAATAAGGTTAGTTAGTTAAATGGTCACAATAACCAGTGAGAAATTTTTTTAAAAATCAGTTATTTGATCTGTTAGCTGGAGTTTAGGTGAAAATTAGTAACCCAGTTTTTAAATCTGATGTTACACATCCACTTTCAATTTGTTTTTCCTCCTTTATCAAATTGTGACAATATACTTTCGTTTTGGAGTAGACTTGAAACAAGGGATGTATCTTTCCAACTTATGTTTTGGACCTCTTGCACTGAAAAAAAGTAATACTTCCTTACTTTGAATCCATGGCTATCAATGGTAGATAGTTTCTGACCTGGAGACTTGTCATCTTTATACAACTGTTAGCATTGAGAAGGGTTAGTGAACTATCTCATTTGTTTGTAATATGACCACTGTTGATATACATACATGTGTACATTCTCATGGCAACATTCATACAAAGGGAACAATTGGCAAATGGCAAAAAAATGGAGAACAAAATGTAAACAATTTGGCAAGATCTTCCATATACAGGGTGCTGGCGACAGTATGAAAGGGGAACGGCAACCGTTGAAATGGGACAAAATGCTATTGATTGTTTTGAGAAGCAAAGAGAATTTGGGATTTACTGTAAGTGAATGAAGCCCAGAACTGCTCGGCGTGTAATCATTCAATGTTTCAGGTGTGATTCAAAATACCTCTAGCCCATGAACTATTTTAAAAAAAATGAAATATTTGAAACCAAACATGAAACAGTATGTTTGGAGGAAGGAAATAGAGATATACTTCAAAGAGAGGGCATTGTATTGGTCTCAAGAAGTTTCAGTTCACTGATGAATGTATTTTTGGTAGAGTCTTTCCGTTGTCCATTACTGGACAATTGATGTACATCTACAGTCTATAGAGTAGTCTTGCTGAAATGCTACCCAGACTCCGAGTTAAAGGCATTGGGACAAATTAAAAGACTTTAAGAATACCAGCACTTTCAGATTTGGTTATTATAATGCACTAAAATCTTCAAAAAGAATGCTATTTTACTAGAAATAACCAACAATCAATCATTTTATTCTCATGAGTTTAGTGTCCAGTGAAGTACCGTTATTATAAAGTAGATCATCAATGAAGAAAGCAGGGATGAAACTGGATATGGAAAACTACAATGCTATTATGTTTGAAAATCGGTGAACTTGCAGTTTTCACCATCAGGATACAATTGTATGCCTTTATTGGAACATACTTTCTAAATTTCTTTATTGAAGAAGTTGTTATTGACTTTAAGGAGTAGAAATTTAGAAGACAAAACGTCAACTGTTTTCAAATTATGTAAACAATTTTCTCATCCATTTTCTGAAAGATTTAAACTTTAGCAAAGGATGCAGGAATAAGGCATGGAGTATATGATAACTCCCTAGAAGAGATGTGATAGGTGTGGAATTTTTTAAAAAAATCATAGGACGCCATTATGGCCTGTAATAAGTCTGCCCTTAGAAAAAGACTTTGAGGGTAGTGGGCACAGAATTAATGGTAGTAGATCTTAAAAAAAACAGCATGTTCGTTACATATTTTGTAGATTTGGCAACCAGATTTTGTCAGTCAACAATAATACATAGTAAATATAAGAAAGTAATTGTGGCTAAGCTATTGGAAAAGTGAATAAAGATTGGACTTGGACCACTGGCAAAATCCTTACTGAAAATTGGTGAAAAGAGGGAGCGTAGAGTTTGCTAATGATGAATTCAGAGATGTGTGCGCAAGTATAAACATAATACTTATGAAAATGGCAAAAGAAAGCCCTTTTAGTAATATTGTATGTGAAAGGAACCATGTTGTAATAAGCAAAATGATTCATAAACTTGGGCAGGTGAGCCTGTAAATTATTACTCACAATAGTGGGGGCTGCACATTCTAGGAATTTATTGCAGATTGTGGAAGCACATAGTCCATGTCATTTTAATTTTTGATAGAAATCCTAAAATTCCATCAGCAATAGGATCAGCTTGGGAAGGAACTACAATTAATTCTAAATTTACGGGCCATTTGAATGCACTGCTGTTAGGCAGGAAGAGTTTTATCAAAGCTGAAGTCTCAAAGAGCAGTTGATGAGCCTTGTGATACAAAGCAAGGCCTTTGAAAGTCAGTTTCAATCTTGGAAATATGGTTCATTATAGGAGAGAGGGTCTTAAAGAGTAGAGAGGCCTGATGAAGTCTATTCCTAAAGATGGAAAAATAATAATTGTACATCATTGATATCAGACTGTTTGAGTGTGTTCTTCAAGGTTGCTTGGCATAGACTACAAATTTGCAGATGCTGAAGGAGTGATAGAAAATAATGAGGAGCCAGGTACATCTCATACAGAAAAGATGCGCAACTACGGGGATCAAATTGCTATAATCAACAATTTGTCTCATAATGATAAGTCAGTTCTGATGGTCTATATGAGGCCATTTGTCCCAAAGGACAACTGCCCCAAAAGTGGGTACCGATGTCTACTTTTTCCAGAAGGGGCTAGTCCATAGAGAAATGTGATTATTATAAGTAAAGCAAGGTATACCAATGGAAAACATTAAAGCTGAATGAGTGGCAGGAGGATAGGCCCATGGATTGGGAACATTGAAGTAACAAGATGGAGGGCAAGAAAATGGCAGCGTGGGCTCAAATAGTGGGTCTGGAAGTGAACATGCCACTGGAAAGAGATCATGGATCATTGAAAGAAATCCTGTGAAGAGGATGGGAAGATCAAACAGCAGCAGTCAAGAAGGAGATAGAAGGCAAGATATAGAGCATAATTTAACGAGGATAAGAAATGTAGTACAAGCCAGAAATGTGAAAAGGAACAGAAGCCTGTGTACTTAGGAAATCTTAGTGACCATGAACAAATTAGAAGACAAGTTAATAAAAGATACTAAACAACAAAAACTGCAAAGCTGACCAGGATTTGTTGTGTACACAGAGATGCTGGATATGGGACAACTAACCCCAACATACAGGTAAACAAGGGGAACCAAGATGTAGGGGCAGATTTATCAATGGCAGAAAAAGCTATTTTGCCTTTGTGAGCAACAAATGCTCAGGAGTATAGATCCATTGATATTAAAGCCACGTTTCTGCAGGGAGATCAGCTTAAAAGATCAGAAGAGTGGTAAAAAAGTAACCAAGCAGCAGAGACAATTGCTCTTGGTGAGGCAGCAGAAATGGTATTTTTCTTTGCAAAAATATTGGAAAAACTTTTTAAAAGGGACTCAGCAGCAATCTCCATCAGGTATTACACCAATAATAAGTCACTGTGATAATGTACACTCCGTGAAATTCATGAACAATAAAAGACTGATGATCAATGTTGCAGTTTAAAACAGCCAGTGGAGAATTGGAATGGGTGGGCAGCAGCCAGCTATTTAATTTTGTTACAAAGATAGCAGCAAGTTCTAAGAAACTGTTGGACGCTTTGAACTTCAACGTGCAAAGAAAAAAATGGGAATATAATTGTCATTTTGTGCTTTTATTAATACAGATTGATTCATCTAGAAAGTAAAATGGGGAATCAATTATCATCTTACATAGTCAGAAGGAATGCCTTAGACCTCATAGAATGAGGGAGCAAGTGATGAATTTATTGGTTGATGGGAATAAGTAATTAGTGGGGTGTGTATTTTATGAAGTAAAGCTCTCAAAACAGAAGGCTTGAATTCCGTTTAAATACAGTTATGTTTTGGAACAGAACACTGCTGACATCTAGGGAAATATAATCCACTGAGTTGGTACTTGGAGGAAACTGGGTGAAATTATGTAAAGTTTTAAAATTTTAAGGGACTGTTTTTGCCAAAGTTTTATCGTAGGTCAAGCCGTGACTGATTTTATTTTTTATTACTTGCAACACAGAGGCTGAAAATTTGTTTGATGTAATGCTGGTGTGATAAACGTTCGTACAGATCGCATCTCACTTGGAGACATGAAAGGATACATTTAAGATCTGAAATGTATGAGGCTTCTGCAAAAAGGTCCTGGTTTTGTTGCTCCTGGTTACAGACTGCAAGATGATGAATCCACTTGCCATAGTTTAAATAGCATTTCAAAATTATAAATATTTATTGTCTCATGTGTGGCTTCTTTATACCCAGAAGTTAAAGATTTCTCTTTGGTGATGTCTTTCATATTTCAACTTCCTCAAGATCTAAAAAGAGGCAAAATGTGATGAAAAAGCATAGTTCCTGTGTTTATTCTGTTTACTGCAAACTGTACAATTCCTTTTCAGAAATGTTTGCATACTTCAGCAAATTAAACTGGACTCCTTGGCTATATTCTTGGCTGCTGAACAATTTGTAGTGCTCGGAATTGATAGCTGGATTTTCTTAGTCCCACTCAGCTGAACTTTGAACAAGACAAACATTGTCCAACACTAGAAAAAAAATATAAGGGCAGCGGGCCACTTTCTATTTCCTTGAGTTGGATCCTTGGCCAAGACTGATGATACTCTCCTAATACAGTCTTGTCACATTTACATGTTGAATTCAGAACAGTCATTTACTGAAAAAGAATGTCAGTAAGTGTCCTTCTGGGATAGTTGGGCATATAATGTACTTTATTCATAAACAGGGTGACTTTTTTTTCTGGATCTTATGAACATGCCTTTGTGTTGAAGACAATTGTCAGAATGTTGTCTTTAAAAAATGGCTACGTTATATGTTATAGTGAGGTAATACTCAATTTGATGTGATGGATGAATATTTCAGCTTTATCCTGCAATGCATTACTGAACAACTCAATGTTATAGAATAAGTTTCTTTTACTAGTTAAAAGGCCAGTCTTGTTTATTATTTTTAACTTAATTGTTATGTAATAGTTTTCACAAAACAAATGCATGATAGTTCTATTCTATTTTGTAAACTCATTGATTACCCTAACAAAAATCTGCTAAATTTTAAAATTTTAGTCATTATATTAAAGATTGCATTGTTTCAAGCTCCTGTCATGAAATGCTGAAGTTTGAGACTGTAGAATACTTCAAACGTTTTTGTGCAAAATAAGTTGTGTAGCCTGAATGAACTGTGGGGGCTGTAAACATGATTTTTGTAAACAGTGCCAGAATTTAAGATATCCGTGTTGTGCTACTATATGTGCAAATTGTCTGCAAAGACTGTTATAAAATAATGCTTGATGACCAATAGAAAAGCTTTTGTTCATATCAGTGACTAAATATCACATTATGTTATTTTTAATCACATAGACTTGGGTGAGGTCATCGAGTATGTTCTGAACTCTTGTCAGTTATGCTTTGAACGTTTTACACAGTGGTTGAAATAGTCATAATCTATGTGTACCGCCCACCAGTAGCTCATTCTGCAAATAATGCACAATAGATATAATCAGCATATAGTCCACATATATACTGTACTGAATTTGACAAAATGTCACATTTTCCAACTTGCAGGACTTGGGTGTTACATTATCACTGACTGGAGAAATTGTACACATTACTATCTCATCATCTTCCACAGACATGGGATGCTACTTGTTATAACTTAATGGTAGTCTAAGTGTTCAGTTTTCGATTTTTTTTTTGTTTGTTTTTGCACTACTGTCTGTTTTCTACTCAAAAGATTTATTCGTTTTTAATTAAAAAAAGTTTTAGTGTTTGCAGAAGTCCACTGGAGGCTTGATAACATTTCAGAGAAAATTTAATATTTGTGCTATGCAAAATTAAAACAACTGGGTCGGATTAGCTCACCCACTCAGCTGGAGTTATTCAGTATTGAAGCAGTTTCGTTCTTTGGCAGAGTATCTGTTTAACAAAGATGTCACTCCGGTCATTAAATTGACTGCTTCAATATTGCTACTGTGCAAGTGAGTTGCCATGGAACATGCTTCACAATTAGAGACAAGGCACTTGGTCTCATCTGTTTTCATTCTAGTGCCCTACACTCACCTGCAGTTTTTTATTGTATTCATTGTTGTCAAGACCAGCATTTATTGCTGTCCCTTGCAAACGGGGTGGGAGTTGTTTTCTAGAATTGTTGCCATCTCTTGAGTATAGACACTGTTACAATGCTGTTGGGAGAGATTTCCACGTTTTTCACTCAGCATGAGGAAACCAATACACATTTCCAAGTGAAGCTTGAGTGTGCCTTGGAGGGAAACTTTAAAGATTTATTGTATTAGAGCAAAGTCATTTGCATGCAGTTACCATTATCAGCTGCTAGTCTACGCCCTAAGCTCTGGAATTCCCTCCCTAGCCTCTTCAACTGTACACCTCTTTTTCTCCTTTTAAAGTGTGCCATGACATGTCATCAGACAAGTTTTTGTTCACCTGTCCTAATGTCTCGTTCTTTGGCTGGATGTCATTTTTATTCAAGTACAGGTCTGTGAAATTCAGCAGAATGTTTTACATTGTGAAGCACTCTACCTAAATGAAAGCTGAGTTTCAGTATCCTTAATTATTGGGATATTTTATTCAAATGATCAGCACATGCATCTTGGGCACTTTGGTATAGTTTCTGGTCAATGGTAATGCCATTGAATATCAAGGGGATATGTTTGGATTCTGTCTTGTTGGAAATGGTCATTGCTTTCACTTGTGTGGCACAAATGCTACCTGTCACTAATCAGCTGAAGCTTGAAAGCTGTTTAATCTTTGCTGCAAATGAACTGATTCACTATCCGAGCAATTGCGGATCATACTAAAAATTGTGCAGTTACCAATGATCATCCTCACTTCTGGCATTATGTTGGAGGGAAGGTCATCAACAAAGCAGTTGAAGGATGTTGGGCTGAAGAACATGGGGCTCTTGTGGCACAGCAGTAACATCCCTATCTCTGAAGCCCGGAGGCTTCAGTTCAAGTCCTATCTGCTCCAGAGGTGTATAATAACATCTCTGGACAGGTTATTAAAATATCCACCCTGAAAAACATGGGGCTGCTTTGGTGCTGTGGTCGTGTCCCTACCCCTGAACCAGGAGTCCTTTATTCAGTCCCACCTTCTCTAATAAATCGAGCAAGTAATCTGCAGTTAATCCACTGGCATAGCCATTTATAGTTATAAAGGTCTGATTTAAAGATTTATTATATTAGAGCATGATAATTGCCTGATCTGGATTAATACCCTTGAACTTTACTTGACTAGTCGGCTGACATTTAAATCATAGATCATAGAATTCCTACAGTGTGGAAACAGGCCCTTTGGCCCAACAAGTCCACACCGACCCTCGCAGCATCCCACCCAGACCCATACCCCTATAACCCATCCAATCTACACACCCCTGAACACTACGGGCAATTTTGCATGGCCAGTCCACCTAACCTGCACATCTTTGGACTGTGGGAGGAAACCAGTGCACCCGGAGGAAACCCACGCCGACATGGGGAGAATGTGCAAACTCCACACAGACAGTCACCCAAGGGTCGAATTGAACCAGGGTCCTTGGCGCTGTGAGGCAGCAATGCTAACCACTGAGCCACCATGCTGCCCTCTTCACTTGAGAAATGCCAATAAGCATTATTCCTGGTGCACCCATGGTTTCAGTTGGAAAAGCATATGAAATCCTGTGTGGAATTATTAAGTGTTTCAATTAAATTTCCTTAAATTAAGCAAAACATGGGAGAATAATATCTTGATCTATCACAGTAGAACATATTGGTCCAAGAACAGTTAAAGGGGTAAACTGTAGAATCATAGTGCCTTTACACCATATTTAGCCCATTTCGTCTGTGCTGGCTCTTTTAGACCAACCAAAACAAAACTTTCTGGTCCCCAACATGAATTTTTTGCTGGCTTCAAATACCCATCAATTTCTCTTTTAAAACCTCTGATATTTTCTGTTACAACACACTCCTCTGGGAAAGCCTTCCGCATCCAACATCCAAGATGCAAGTGCTAATCAGTTGAATAAAATATCCCAATAATTAAGAATGCTGAAACTCAGCTTTCACTGTGTGCTTAACAATGTAAAATATTTTCTTAACTACTCATTGTCTTAGTGATGAAGATTATTAATTTGATGTTACTGATTCCCTGAAGAGGTGAAAAAAACAGTTCCCTACTCAATCAAATAAAAATATTTAACATTACAGTCTTACAGTAAATCTATACAAAATGTGTTAGATTGTATATATTGTTCATTTTGGTTTTCAGGGATTTACAAAGCAGTGTATTAATTTTCCTGTTTCATTTTTTGGTTTGCTTATTTCTTTGTTTATTTTCTTCCACACGCTTAAATTTCCCACACCATAAGGAACAGAAGAAAGAGTAAATGATGGACTGCATTGACCTCTCTCCGTATTAATACCTACTCCGTCGCTAGGTGGTGTGGAAATGCACTGTAGATTAATATGATTTCTAATTTTTCTCATTACATTAACAGCACCTTGTCCCTCCACTGGTACTGCGCCAGATGATCCAATAAGATTGTGAATGGGATGCAGTATGCATGATGCACAGTTGAGCCTTAAATCGGATGTATGCTGACAGATCAGTTGCTAGTAACGATCTGGTAAAGGACAAGGTGAAATAGTATTTTGTATTACATAGTTCAACATGTCACTACTCTGATGTGTCAGGTGATTTCACACTAAAACTAAATAAAAAATCATTGTTGCTAATTTTATATGTGCACAATTGAAGATTTGATGAGGTTTTTCTTAAGTTCAGAAATTTATTGCTTGGTTGATTGTAGATGTACTATCATGATTTTATTTGCAGTTATTAAAAAAAAGCCAGTAACGATCAGCAATTAATATAATTGTCATTTGTGGGGCTGACTATCCTATTCATATCTTTGTCTCCTTATTATCTTCAGCTTGTTTGGTGAAAAATGCTTATTACCATTCCTCGAGTAAATCATTGCATGCAGCAAATGATTGGCAGATCCAAACAGCAGACCTGTCAGTAAAACATCTACCAGTACCAGACCTTTACTAGCAACTGATCTGTCAGCATTACATCTGATCTAAGGCTCAACTGTGCAGAACACTGCAGACCCATTTTGTAAATTAGTTACCCGTGACTTCTCCTTGCTTGTTATTCAGGCTTTTTCAATAGCTGTTACCATGTGACCATAGAAACACATGCTCACCAGTCCTGAATTGCAGCAGCAATATTGAAGTTTATTCAAGCTTGTCATTCAACATTGCCAAAGCGGAGCACGGTGACAAAATGATTCAAACCCTTGATTTAGTTCTATCACTAAACTCTGATGAAAGCATTTTGTACCACTTCTGGAAATGTTTCAAGGCTACATAATTTGTATGGTTCATTCTTGTTTTCTTCACCGAGGTATCTCTGCAATTATTTTTCTTCAATAAGTTGTTACATTACAGGGTGGACAGGAAGCATAACAAAGCCAATTCTATCTATATATGAACCTGATTCTGACCTTACCTATCGTCACAAAAGACAGTGATCCTTTCTGGACCATTTAAAGCAGAGCCTGTTTGTGTCCTTAACCTGACAAGGAGCAGGAGTTTTTTGATTAGCCATCAAAAAGACTTCCAGCTGGAGTTCTTGTGACACAGTGGGAGTGTTCCTCTCTGAGCTAGGAGGAGGCCTGAGTCCAAGTCCCAATGCCTCCAAAAGTGTATCATAATACTTCTGATTAGGTTGATTTATCAAAAAAGGGAGACTTCCAGCTGATTTTCCTTACTTTGAGCGTGAATAACAATTGTAGCACTTCTCTGAGCGTTATAACTGAGGCCAGTTGATTTAGCCTAAATTGGAACTTATTGGTTTATATGCTTAGCCATTAACCAGGACAAATTCTGGTATAAAAAAAATACTGAATTGATGAATGTTGATAGGAAATATTCTGTCATAAGCAATGAAATGAATTTTCATTGACCAATCACGTGACGTTTTATTCTATCATTGCTGACTTCGGCCTTAAATGTAGAGATAGTTTAACAGGCCATCTAAAACCTGAGAATTTGGCTTTGTACAGATATCTGAGACGACAATGTAGGGCTAGTCGCCAGCTGTTCAAGATACTTAGTTATCTCCCAGTTTCGTACTGGCAGTTCAATCAGTCTCTCACCAATAGTGCAATTTGCACTGATAAAATATATGTAAAATAAATAAAAGCCATTATGAAACAAAACACACGTTAGAACCAAGGAAACCAGTTCATATTTTTATTTGACATTGTACTAGGCCAATACTGTAAAGCTAACAAATTATTTCCCTGTTGTGAAATTGCACAGCAGCTGGTTTCCCCATCAACATATAAGATTGTGAATATAAAAACAGCTATTATTCTATTTATTTATTAAATCTGGAAATGTGTGTCTAAATAATACTTTCTGACACTGTAAGGGGTTCAAAACACTATTTATAAAAGTGCAGATCTAGGAATTAGGAGAATGTTAAAGATTACTTCATTCACTGCAGTCTTGTTAATCTTGATAATAATAGGAACTGTTGTATGTTCAACTGATGGTCATTCTCAACATGATAGCAATGCATCACAAGTAAAACTGGAAAAAAAACAATCTTCCATGTTTTGAATGAAAAGTTTTAGTTACAATGTTAGGCACTGATCTTCTAGGGATTGACTATAGGGAACTTTATACTACATGGATGAATTTCTAATATTTTCTGCAACAAGTTACTTTTTAATACTTTTTGACTGTATTTCATTTTAAAAATTCTTTTTATGGTTTAACTGTCTAAAATAAAGCTTAAACTCAAAGGAAATATTAGTTATTCTCACATCAGAAACTTAGTGAAGCTAACTAAACTTCACCTTATTTCACTAGCTTATTTCGGGCAGTAAAAAGAACACCACTAAGTCAAAGAGTTAACTGTGTTTTTGAAAATGACCATGCTTCACCATTCAGCCTTCACGATGCAGGCTGAATGCGAAGGATTGTAACTAACATTGAGTACCCAGGGTCGTCATTGTTGGTGTTTCCTTGGAATTATCACAGAAAATAGTTGCCATTTCTGTCTTTAGCTTGCTGTCGTGAACATCAATTTCTGAGGTCTCTGGAACACATTCATCACAGCAGCAGCAACAGCAATCCATGAAGGCTCTGCCTAAAGGCTTACAAAGGCACAGAAGCAACACTGGAGTTACAGAGGACTTGAAGAACAGGAAGAACTGATTAATAATGTTGAGCAAGTCAATGGTCTCCTTGGAGATCTCAGGAGAGGTGTAGGTCACCACCATGTTGGAAACATTTTCCGGGATAATGCAGAAGCCATAGAGGATAGTCAGACCAATCAAGGTATTATTCTTTTGATTTTCGTGCTGAGCATGCTGAGAAATAATCTTGAGGTCAGATTTCCTCTCTGTGTTTCTTACTCGTCTCAACACCAACTGGCAAGTCACTGTGAAAATGACAGGCAAGCAAAAGTAGCAACCAAAGTACCACCACATCCTGGAATTCTCATAGGTCAGTGCAAGTTCATAGATATGCTCAGGGAGATTCAACGATGTTTTGATGATGCAGTAGTCAGTGATAATCCCAGAGACAACGGAAGTCTTTTGATTCAGTTGCCAGAGAAGGACTTCAGGGAGGGCCAGCAACATGGATCCTATCCAGATGACTGCCATCTTGGCCACAATAGATAGACAACTTTCTATCAGCCTGATTTGTGACTGTGTGCTTGTTGCAGAACGAAACTTGTCGATGCTTAATGCACACAGGCTAAATGTAGTGACTCCAAGAGAAGAGACCTAGAAATTAAAATAAATTCATACATAAACAGTATATCTTTTTACAATGCCCTAGTGTTGGAACACCTTATAGAGCTATATAAAACAGCCATTCTGCGCCAGAAAAAGTTTACAAAACTCCATGTTTAACTATAAAAAGCATAAATTAAAATGTTAATCATAGTTTATGTGAAATATTTCCATAATTTTTATTGAAACATTCACTGTAAAATAAGGCATTGCCAAATGAATAATGAAAAGACAATTGTAAAATATTCCTTGATGCATCAATGTCTGTGTCATTATTAGAAACATTTATGCAAATCCACTGTATAGTAAAGCTTGGTAATTATTCATATATTGGCAGAGGAAGCACATTACATGATCATTCAAGACTTTGTATATTGGAATGTCCTGCCTAAAAATGTAATATGTTATTCTTGTAGAAAAGGAAAAATAATGGAAGCTAATATTAATCTTGTATTTAAGTCTGAAGTAGTGAATATTTCTTCTTTTACAAATTGCTGCAATATAATCATACAGTCTGCCCAAGCAATGCACTTAAATGTTGTAGGAATTGCACAGTGTTTTAAGCTGTACTTATTATGCAACATTATTACACTAAACCGGGAAATTAATTAAAAGAGCAAAAACAAAATCATTCTCACCAATTGATTTGGGCAAAACTAAAATACTGCATGCAGGAAATGTAATGGAAATTAAATCAGAAACTGCTTTAAATGAAGAGAGAAACAGAGTTACTGTTTGAAGCATCTCTGTCCATAGATGCTGCCTGACTCTTGAATGTTGCCAGCATCTTCTGTTTGATTTAAACAGTTAAATGTTAGTACTTAGTTCTAACTTTAAGAATTAACAGTTTTCACTTGCGGCATTTTCTTCCTTTAAAAAAAAACAACTGTCTCTAAACAGACAGCAGTTTCTCTATACTGTCCTCAATTAACCCCTAAAAAGGTTGTTCCTCTCTCCCTCTCTATCTCTCTCTCTCTCTCTCTATAATATATGTAATGTTCTCATGGCATCATTCAATACAATGAACACACTGTTGGTGCAATTAAGACCAGTCTCAGTATCCTCAGAGCCAGTATAGCAGAATGCCCAAACTCTAAAACAAAATGAACTTCTAAAATATACTGCATCCTTTGAACTGGTACTGAGTAGCTCCTCCAAAGCATCCTGCAGCTGATCCTCAAAGAAAGCGGTTCTATCTAACGTGCATAATTTACAAGGGTCATCGCTGTGCTAACAAAGGACTGCCATGTATCCATTGTCATACATTCAGCACTTGTACAAAGATGATTTTATCTCCATCATATGCATGTTGCTCTGAACTTTATTGCTGATGTTAAAGGATTTAATTCCTGTTATGAATTTTACTGTTTTTCAATGTGGCACATAGCGCACCAGCAAGTAATCACATTTAGTGGCACAATATTTCGATAATTTGGAAAGGTCAGAGTAAACTAATTCACAAGTTTACACCTTGCTGCCAACTAAGATTGATGCAGTCTTAACTGACATAAGTTGGACTGCAGCAAGTTATATCACCAAATTACTTTATTTTGCTATTTAAAGAAAAAACTGCACGTAGTTTGGAAAACCTATTCAAACTGCTAATATTTTTATCAGCTAGATTGAGCTTGACTTACATTTGACTTCTATTTAACACAAAATCTTACAAGCTGCTTTTTTTTGTTTCATGACCCTGTTGAGCAGTCTCATAACCAAAGACGGGTGACAAATTTAGACATAAGAAATATGTAAAGTAATATCCTATGGAGGTCCACTGTATCAGCCATCTCAATTAACTTCCAACAGTAAACCAAACAATAAAACCTGGAGCAACCAAAACAGAAGGTGCTGGAGAAACTCAGCAGGTGTGGCAGCATCTGTGGAAATCTTGTTAACAGTCACTGGAGTGGAAAATTTAACTGTTTTTCTCTCCACAGAGCCTGCCAGATCTGCTGAGCTTCTCCAGTACTTTGTTTTTGTTTCAGATCTTCAGGACCTGTAACTATTTTATAAAACTTAGAGTGGGTTTTCACCTGAGAATTAAGGACTTTACCTTTTTTTTTAGAAAACAGAATGGTAGAATTAAAGATCAAATATATTTATTTTCATGACTGTTTATATTTTCTAACAGGTGGTTGGTAGATATTGAGCATGTTTAAGTAACCCTAACTTGTTGTTTTCTGGGGTTATTTTCTCTGGAGTGGTGGAGACCTGGGAGAGACTTGATAGAAGTTTATAAAATTATGAGATGCATAGATGACAGTCACAATCAGAGTTGAAACGTCTAATACAGAGGAGGCATGCATCTAAAGTGAGAGGGGGAAAGTTCGAAGAAGATGTGAGGGGCAAGCTTTTTCTTTAAAGAATTTCCACAGAAGTACAAAATACGTAACGTCAGAAATACCAAGCAGAGGGGATCTCCGGGCAAGTGTCATATCATTCCATCCGAAGGACAATTCTTCCCCCAAACGAGCCAAGCCTTACCTCCAGATAGGGCACCACTTTACAGCCAATGTCCCCGAGCAGCCTTTTCTTAGTGATCTCATTGAAGATGACCACCGGCAGACAGAAGAAGATGACAAAAAAGTCCCAACACGCCATGCCGGCCAGAATATTATTCCAAGCGGTCTTCATATAATAATTATGACAGACGATGCACATCACGGCCAGGTTTCCAATGATCCCAACCGCGAAGAGGATCAAGGATAGAAACATGACCGCATACGCGCTGTATGTGTTGTCGGTGACAGGGTACAAGGTATTCTCCAACTGCAGTCTCCTCGCTGTTGTTTCCAGTCCGTTCACTTCCTCGCCGAGAACTCCAGACGTCGCTTCTCCCCCCGATACCTGCACCCGCTCATCTTTGAACGAAGGGATCTTGGAAGTTAGTTGGAACTGGGTTGGTTCGAACTGGGGAGATTCCACCGAGTTGCCCTGTGGGCGAGACACGGCAGTCGCCTCTTCTGCGGCAACACTGTCCTTTTGGTCTGCCCCACGCCTTGCTCTTTGCTCGGCTTGTTTTGGAAAGCTCACTTTGTTTGGGTTGTCTGGATCCGAGCTGGCGTCTCCTGTGCCCTCCAGGTGATCTTCAAGCCAATGGTCAGTCCCAGGCACCTGCTGAATTGCTGTCCTTCCCAGCTGGAGATTACTGAGCTCTGGTACCTCTTGCCAGTTGCGCCTCTCTCCGCTGGCACCTGTTGTCAGGTCATGGTGCCCCTGGATGTCGTCAGTCGTTGTCAATCCTAAAATAAAGAATTGCACTAGAAATAGAACAGCGAGAGAGGTGGACATTTCACCCCCCCTGCTCCCCTTCTAACCGAAAAGTAAACTGCACAACGACGCAGTGTCGACAGATGTACAGCCGCCTCAACCAGACTAAAATTCAGCCCTTTTTGCAAAATCTTCCCACTTGATGAGTCTTATCTGCAAACTCTGCCGACGTTCAGCTCTTTGGAAGTGTCGGTGTACGATGTAATGTCTGGAGCTAGCACAACACAACTTTGTGCATTGATCAGCCTCCTGCAAAGTGAACCTGTCGGCTCCCTTCAAGCTGCCGTTATTTTCGATTCTCTCGATGTTTTCCCAACATTACTACAAATAAAAGGCGCAGCGCGCAGTGAGGAGCTTTTGAATTGCCCCCTGCTGGTGTGAATCAATACTTCACAAAAGGGACTCCAAAGGTGGTTTATAATTGGATTTTAATGCAAAGTGCTTGAAGTGCAGCTTTTTTTAAAAAAAAGTTTTACCGATTTCTTAAATGAATGAATGTTAATTTTGCCTCAGTTTCGCTCTTTTCCAACCTTGTCTAAACCCATGCTAGAAAAAGAAACGGCACTAAACGGAGTAGATGTAAATTGCCTTTGGAAGATGTTTTGTAAAGCTGGAGGAGGGCTTGTGCTGTATGAGTAAAAGCTCGGGCAGTAGTGGAATAGCTGCTCAGATGGCTTCATTTTACTGGCGACTTTCGAGGAATTGGAAAGTTTGCAAGGAATTGGAAAGTATTTGCTGCACCAAAAATGAAATCTCTGATTCTACTGGCCTTCCATCACTACCCTGGCCTCCCCCAGCCCTCTTCATCTAACTCCACCAACACACTCTACAGTTCCTTTTCTCCTCATCTATATTTATCTAGCTCCACTATTCACCTGCATTTCCACACTCAAGCTGCTCTCTGACTAAACACATTCCTTCAAAATAGCCTTTGATTCACAGAATCCCTACAGTGTGGAAGCAGACCATTTGGCCCACACCACCCCTCCGAAGGGCTTCCCACCCATACTCACCACCCCTCCCCCATCCTATCCCTGTAACCCTGTATTTCCCATGGCATATCCACCTAGCTTCCACATCCCTGGACACTATGGGCATTTTAGCATGGCTAACCTATATAAATAAAAACTGAAACAACTGCGATGCTGTAAATCAGAAACAAAAACAGAAATTGCTGGAAAAGTGCAGCAGGTCCAGCAGTATTTGTGGAGAGAAATCAGAGTTAACTTTTCAGGTAGATTGACCCTTCCTCAGAACTCCTACTGTTTTTGTTCCACCTAACCTGCACATCTTTACACTCTGGGAGGAAACCTGAGCACCCAGAGGAAATCCACGCACATATGGGGAGAATGAGCAAACTCCACACAGACCCAAGGCTAGAATCAAACCCGAGTCCCCGACGCTGTGAGACAGCAGTGCTTTCCCCATGTGACAAAGTTCTTTTTTCTCACATTGCTGTTGCTTCATTTGCCCGTCATTTGAAATGTAAGTATGTGTAGATACACAAATATGCACAGTCAGATTTTATTGATGGTTTCTGAATTGGCAATCACCTTATGTTATGTGCTGCATTGTATCATGAGGTAAATGTAGCCATAAATTGATTTGCTTTTCCCCTTCCAGTATGCGACACAAACAGACAGAAACACACCCACAACATAAAATCACACTTTGGTCTTCTCTATTGGCTTGATATGTTTTCGAATCTAGCAACTTACCTTGTTTCACTCATCGCACCTCCCTTTTAAACTACTTGCTATCTACTGTGGGTCAGACTTTGTCCACCCCAGGCCAACACCAGCACCTCCACATCATCCTCTAAGATGTTGGCACACTGTGATCTCAAGCAAGATCTGATATTGACACACACTAGCACCCCATACAGCATCGGGGTGGGATTAGCTCATATGTGCCCCAATGGTAAGGAACAGCCAATAGTGTATGCATCTTGGACTTTAGTCAATGCGGAGACTAAATCAGCCCAGATAGAGTAGGAAGGTTTGACAGTCATATTTGGAGTCAGGAAGTTCCACGAATACTGTTTTGGATGAAGATTTGTGATAGTAATGGACCACAATCCCTTACGTGGTCTAGAGAGGACAAAGCAGAGCTGCCCATAACCTCAGGCCGAGTTCAGCATTGGGCTTTGATACTAAACGCATATAATTACAACTTGGAACACCGACTGGAAGGCCAAGTAGAAGATGTGGATGCATTGAGCCACCTCCTGCTGGCAGATATGCCACCAGTGGTACTGCCACTGGAACGCTCCATTATTGTTTTAAATTTTCTGGACACGCTTCCAGTCATAGGTGACAACTTCAGATGCCAAAAGATCTGGTCCTGGCAAAATTGAAATGGCTGGTGGTGGTGGGGGAATCCAAAGGGCCTTCAGAACTAGAATTCAAACCTTTCTAGACTCGGTGAGACCAGATCACCATAGAGGACGGCATTCTATCATGGGGATCCCAACCTAAGTTCTCCGCTATATACCACCTGAACTCCACTGAGGTCATCCAGGAGTGTCCAAAATGAGGAAGTTGGTGAGACGTGATGTTTGGTAGCCAGGATTGGATGTTGACATAGCCACATTGCTGCAACAGTGCCCAAGAATGCCAACAAGGACAAAAATTACCATCAGCAACTCCCAAACGTTCATTGGAATGGCTGGGAAAACCCTAGGTTCAGTTACATTTCGATTATACAGGTCCTTACATGGGCTCAACATGCTTAGTCATTGTGGACACCCACTCAAAATGGTTGGTCATGCATAGAGTTCATTCGTCAAACATGGGGATGACAATACAAAAACAGCATGCATCTTTTGCAATACAAGGTCTCCCAGAAGTTTTGGTCACAGATAACAGGCCATCCTTTACAGCAGAGAATTTGAGTATTTCTTATATGTCGAATGCCATTCCACTTTAAGGACAGTTCCATACCATCCATCATCCAGTGGTCTGGCAGAAAGACCAGTTCAAACTTTAAAGGCAGGCATATAGAAACAACCACAGCTTCACTAGATACCAAACTGTCCTGGTTCCTATTTGATTATAGGACCACCCCACGTGCAAGTACAGGGATGGCACTGGCTGAGTTGCTAATGGGGAGAAGACTGCGCCAGGTTAAATCTGATCTTCCTGGGCCTGGGGTGGGGGGCGAGGAGAGTGAAACTGCATCAGGAATGCCAATGACAGACAGAAGAGAGAGAGACAGTTTACTATGGGGGCCGAATATTGGTGTGGGAACCATGGAACCGATCCTGCATGGGCAAGCGATATGGTTGACGTGAAGTCAGATCCAGTAATATATGAAGTTTGGGTAGGTACGACGGTCCTGAACAAGCATGTGGACCATATGAAAGCTGCAAACTTGCAAACGAAGCAGCAAAACGTGCTGGGCTCCTTGGAACAGTTCGAAAGATTGGTGAAACCTGTGAGTTCTCCATCTCCGTCAAGTGTTGAAGAGACCTTGCAATCTGAGATTGACCTGACAGGTGTTACTACCTCGACCCGTTTGCTGCTTAAAGAAGAGAATAATTTTCTTCCAAGACACTCCGGATGCAAGAGATGAGCGACTGTGTGTTACATGCCACCCGTATCCAAGGCAGAGTTGGATGAACCTGACCCAGTGAAAAAGCACCCCAGGAGGAGCTCCAAGATAAAGAACTGGTCCTCGAACTCCGAGGGAGGGATATAGTGATTGTTACAAGGTTGACCAAGTGGACTTCATAAAATATGAGTTCCCTGATTGCAGCTGTTAATCTGGTCCAATCAGGGAGTCCTGGCTGACTGATATAAAAAGGAGTGTCAGACATCTGACACTTTGGGAGTTGACTCTGATGAGGCTTTACCACAGTCAAGGACTTCCCATGTGTAAACGAATGGTGGCTTGGTAACAGGATACCTAGAGCAATTTTGAATTAAATTCTGTGGCCCACCTACTTGATATACCATGAATTAGAGGACTGACAAAACTTACTCTTTTTACACTTGTGGGAGGTCAGTTATTTCATCCTTAGGACACCACTGCAGGAGTTCCTCAGGATACTGTCGTAGGCCCAACCATCATCAGTGACTTCACCAATAATCTCCCCACCAACATACAGTCAAAATTGGGATGTTAGTTGATGATTGCAGAATGATAGTACTACTTATAACTTTCCAGAAACTGAATCAAGTTCTGGGCAGCCTTCATGTTGGGGCTGATTAGTGTCAAATGATATTTGTGCTGTGCAAGTGCGAGGCCATAAATATCTCCAACAAGCAAGAATCTAACTATTTTCCCTTGATATCCTTGGCAGTAGCTGAATCTCCAATGCCTGGAAGTTTCCTTTCGGATATAAATGCTGGAGCTATGAGACTAGTTCAGAGGTCTGGTGTTCTATGAAGAGTAACTTACATCCTGACACTCCAAAGCCTGTTCAGAAGGCTTAAATCAGGAGTGTAATGGAATGCCATCCACTCGCCTGAATGACTGCAGCTCCAACAAATCTCAAGAACCTTAACAAAGACAATGCAGTTACCTTGACAAGCTGTTCACACCATCTTAAATATTCACCATTGATCCATGTGGACAATAGTATGTACTACCTGCAAGTTACGCAACAACAGTTTAGTAAGGCTCTTTTTAAAACACTTTTAAAATCCACAACTTCCACATAAAACTTAGGCAAAGGTAATCAAAAAATGGAAACAGTGATTTGCAAGTTTCACTCCAAATCACATACCATCCTGGCTTAGAACTATATTATCTTTCCTTTACTGTCACTGGGTCTAAATCCTAGAACTCCCTCTCCAGCTGCATTCTTCTGTTTATCGTAAATGTGCCAATTATGTGACAATGACATAGGTTCTTTATTTGAACATAAAACTATATACAGATAATGATAACTGAGAAGTCACATGATCATGCCTGATCTGTACAACTGTCATAGAGTCATACAGCACAGAAACAGACCCTTCGGTCCAACTTGACCATGCCAACCAAGTTTCCCAAGCTAAACTAGTCCCATTTGGCCCATATTCCTCTAAACCTTTTCTATTCATGTACCTGTCCAAATGTCTTTCAAATGTTGTAACTGTACATGCACCTACCACTTCTTCTGGCAGTTCATTCCACATACGTGCCACCCTCTGTGTAAAAAAAGTTGCCCCTCAGGTCCTTCTTAAATCTTTCTGCTCTCACCTTAAAATTATGGCCCCTAGTTTTGAACTTCCCAACCCTACAAAAAGACCTTGGCTATTCACCTTGTCGATGCTCCTCATAATTTTATAAACCTTTATAAGGTCACTCCTCAACTTCCTATGCTCCAGTGAACAAAATCCCAGCTTATCCAGCCTCTCCTTATAACTCAAACCCACCAGCCCTGGTAACATCCTTGTAAATCTTTTTTGTACCCTTTCCAATTTAATAAGATCGTTCCTGTGGCAGGGCAACCAGAACTGTACACAATGCTAGAAAAATGGCCTCACTGACCATTGTAACATGAGGACTTCTTCGTGTTCTTTTTTCAGAGATCCAGCATTAGCCTCACACCCTGTCTTGTAGTCCATAGTGATGAAGGAGCAGTTCTCAGAAAGTTTGTGATTTCAAATAAAACTTTTGGACACATGGTGTCATGTGACTTCTGAACTTAGAGGATGAAGGCTGTTTCTTTACTTCCCCGAAAACTACGGCTTGGCTACGTGACCATATCCAAGGCTGACGTTTTTTTTTTCAGAAGTTAGTGCAAAGGCTATGTATAAACATTCTGTAATAATTTACCAGCCCAAGGAAAGACCTAAGCTATGGTAGAGATGTGGGAGCTGTGGCCCCATTTGTGTGCCGTCACTTTAGCTTCCAACAGGTGTAACCTGCTTTTGTTGAGTCTGTAGGTCAAGTTGGCCATTTGGGGATGCCTGAAACACACATTTACCCCTTCTTAGGCATATGCCTGCCTTGCAAAATTGTCTAAGGACAATGCCCAAGTTCTCTAAGCTCCTTACTTGTCTTCCCAGTTATTAGCATGTCATCTAGATAAGTGGCAACCTGGGGTAGACCTTGTAAAATGTTCTCCAGCGTCCACTGAAAAATTGCATGGGCTTATAATACCTCAAGGTCTTGCACAAACGTAAAGGTTAGAGTCCAGAGTGAATTTTGTTGAAGACTGGTTCTGTGATCACTGGAACAGCCATACAGTATTGACCTCTATTAGAACTGGGTAACCATTTAACCAGATATTTATTTTGATTGGTTCTGATTTTGATGTTGCTAACTGTTCCAAACCAGATATACGTGGACTTTCCAGGGTGTGCACTCTCCTGGATACCAGCCTTTGAGTTTTTTTACTCAATTTAGGTCTAACAGGACTCTTGCTGTCTCGAGTTTGCATTTTGGTAGCAACTATGATGGCTTACTGGCACTGATCCTGAAGAAAATTTTAACCATTTGCCAGAGGTTTGGCTTTGTTTTGGGGCTTTTCTGCAGGCTGACCTAGAGTCCATCTGTTCAGGATTTGTCTGGAGCAAGGCTATGCAATTGCCTTCACTCAAGCTCTGTCAGACTGGCGGGAGTGTCCATTTCCATCGGAATACCCTGTAACTCATGCTGCACTTGCCACATTTTTCAGTAAAAAAACCAGCTGTAGTACCTGTTTGAAATCCACTCAGACTTCAGCTAGTAGGTGCTTTTGCATGGTTGCATCATTAATCCCACATACCAACTGGTCCCGCAGCATCGCATTAAGCATTAAACCAAAGTTGGATGCCCCTGCCGATCATTTAATCTTGTTAAAAATGCCATCACGGATTCCCCTGGTTCTTGAATTGCTGAGTAAAATCAATAACATCTCAGAATTAGAGGAGGCTTGGGTCATAATAATCCTTAACTAAATCCGTCAACTCTTGGAAGGTTTTAGTATCTAGTGCCGCAGGAAAAGTTAGGCTCTTAATAACTGAAAAAGCTGCGGGTCTACAAGCTGTCAGGAGACTTACTTGTTACTTTACATCTGCCCCAGTGTCATCTGCCTGGAAACAATAACTCATTTTTGCACATACTGCGCTCAATCTTCGACAGCAGGGTAGAACGAGTCATCCCAAATAATGACATGTTGCAAGCAATGCTTACCCCAACTCAAAGCGGACTGTTGCGAGCAAGTTTCTTCAGGAGCTTGCTTTACTTCTCGTTGCCACTGAAATAACTCCACAGAGGCTGGTATCCTGTCACCAAGTCACCCTCTATTTACATGTGCAAAGCCCTTGATTCTGGTATAGCTTGTTTAGCGTCAACTCTCAAGAGCGATTCCAGTTTTGCTAGGGCTCCTTCATTCAACAGTCAGTCAAATGCAGCCATGATGTCAAAGGCTGTCACTTTCACCTCACATCTGGAATTCAGTGCTTTTGTCCGTGTTTGAACCAAGGATATAATGAGGTCAGGAGCTGAATGGTCCCGCTGGAACCCAAACTATGCTTTTTTGTCTGCTACAGGGTGTCTCTAAGATGCTGCAGACTCCTCGACCAGTGTACACAATATTAATTTACCCTGGCACCTTGACATGTATCTGGAAAGGACTACACAGCAGAAGTCTGCAGTTAGTGAACCAACTTCATTTGAAGACAAGGAAACTAAGAATTAAAAATTACAATTTTAAATACTCTATTTCTAACTATCCAATTCTTTAGAAACTTAAATACTTCCCAGATACTCCTAACTTTTGCCGGTCTGTCTAATTCTTTGCTCTGTTCCTCTCTTTGTGGGTTGATACTCTCTCTGGTCGGAGGGCGAGCTGATCTAGTCACTGCCATATCCGGATGTGTGTCTAGATCGGCTGGTGAGTGCAGTCTGGTTGAGTCCTGCTAGGCTGGGTTCTTATACCCGAGATAACAAGGTGTAGAGCTGGATGAACACAACAGGCCAGGCAGCACCAGAGGAGCAGGAAGGTGGACGTTTTGGGCCTAGACCCTTCTTCAGAAATGGGGGAGTGGAAGGGGGTTCTGAAATAAATAGGGAGAGAGGGGGAGGCGGAAAGAAGATGGATAGAGAAGAGGATAGGTGGAGAGGAGACAGACAGGTCAACGAGGCGGGGATGGACCCAGTAAAGGTGAGTGTAGGTGGGGAATTAGGGAGGGGACAGGGCAGTCCAGGGAGGACAGATAGGTCAAGGGGGTGGGCTGAGGTTAGAAGGTAGGAGATAGGAGTGGGGCTCGAGGTGGGAGGAGGGGATAGGTGGGAGGAAGGAATCCCGCCCCCTTGACCTGTCCATCCTCCCTGGACTGACCTATCTCCTCCCTAGCTCCCCACCTACACTCACCTTTACTGGCTCCATCCCCACCTCTTTGACCTGTCTGTCTACTCTCCACCTATCTTCTCCTGTATCCATCTTCTATCCGCCTCCCCCTCTCTCCCTATTTATTTCAGAATCGCCTTCCCCTCCCCCATTTTTGAAGAAGGGTCTAGGCCCGAAACGTCAGCCTTCCTGCTCCTCTGATGCTGCTTGGCCTGCTGTGTTCATCCAGCTCTACACCTTGTTATCTCAGATTCTCCAGCATCTGCAGTTCCTACTATCTCTGGGTTCTTATACCCTATTGACTAGCTTCTGGGAATTTCCAAGGCCTTGGCCAAGCAGAAGTATTGAATTAATTGGTTTTATTACTATGAAATACTACTCATGGCTCTTGATAACTTGCTTAACAGCAACCCCTTTGATGTGTCTGCTCTTGGGCCTGGAAGCCTGTTTTTTTCCCAGAATATACACCTGCTCTTTGACTGATTGAGGCATGTCTGTCCCATACGTTTGTTCATCACACATGCCCTTTCACACTTCCTGATGTGTTTTGGTGCCTCTCTGGTTTTTAATTGTCTGGGCTTAGATCTTGCAAGGATTTGATCCTAAACAGAATTATCTCTCTTGTGACTGGCTTGGCTCAAGCATTCCCAGCATACTTTGCATGTTGGCCAATTTTTATGCCCTGTTTATTCCAGTTGATGTGCCTGAATTTCTGGCCTCCTTTCTTCGTAATTTTTATGTCAGTTGAGCAAACGCAGGCTGCTACAATGTCACTGAGCAGGTTGTTGCTGAGCAAGTGTTGCTTGACCAGCACTGTTGATTGATGCCTTCCATCTCTTTTCTGCTGATTGAGAGTAGACTGATAGGGCAGTAATTGATGGGGTTGGATTTATCCTGCTTTTTGTGTACAGGACATACCTTGGGCAATTTTCCACATTGTTGGGTAGGTTGCCAATGTAGTAACTGTCCTAGAAGAGCTTGGTTAGGACAGTGGCAAATTGTGGAGCACAAGTCTTCTGTACTATTACTCGAATGTTGTCATGGCCCATAGCTTTTGTTGTATCTAGTGCCTCCAACCATTTTGTGACGTCCTTTGGAGTGAATTGAATCAGCTGAAATGCTAACACCCTGTAAATTGCTTTGAGATATTTTCCTGCTTGCTGGTAAGGATGCAGAAATGCAGGCAAAACTGATATGAAGGAGCAGCAATCTTATCAGTACTAGATAACACAATGTGGAACTGGAGGAACACAGCAGGCCAGGCAGTATCAGAGGAGCAGGCAAGTTGATGTTTCAGGTCAGGACCCTTTTTCAGAAGGTTCAGACCCTTCTCCTTTCTGAAGAAGGGTCCCGACCCGAAACGTCAACTTTCCTGCTCCTCCGATGCTGCCTGGCCTGCTGTGCTCTTCCAGCTCCACACTGTGTTATCTCTGATTCCAGCATTGGCAGTTTTTGCTATCTCTGATCGTATCAGTACTGTTTCCTGGAAGGGATGGCTGAATTGTAGCATTCTTGCGACTGAAACAGACAAATTTAGATCTAAACTGTGCCTTATATCAGACAATAAATACAATTCATATTTCTGTATTCTACTCAGGGAATGCTGCATGGATAATGGTGTTCAGTTGATACACTAAGGCAAGGTTCTTTCTGTATGTGTTTTTCATTGTTCCAGTTCTGTTTGAGGAATAGGTCGGAGTCCATGTGATATAGTGAACACGTGTTATTCCTCAAACAAGCGAGCCACCAAAACAGTTAACTAATTAGTCCTCTAATTCACTGTTTTTGGAATAAAGATAGGAATAATAAGCAACCTAAATACAATCCATAACTCTGCCTGGATATCATGGATATATTTGCCAATTTCATTCAATTCAATTACGAAGACTGCATATAGCTCATGAAGCAGCATGTTGACTTTTATTCAATTCAGTGAGGATTTTTCCACCTCACTGTCATGTTTGTACTTAAATTGTTCCAAGGGCCATTCTGTATCTGCTTACTTTTCTTGGGACCTTTTGGGTTGTGTTAAGTTAGATTTGAAGGCCATCAGGATCGTAGTGTGAAGGGACCTGACATGTTGATTCTGCATTCTCTCCACAGATGCTGCCAGACCAGCTGGGTTTCTTTGGCAATTTTTGTTTTTGTTTGAGATCTCCAGCAGTTTTGTTTTGTTTGCTTAATCTACTGAGCATTTTCCATTTTTATTTTAGTGAGGGCTGACTCTGGAGACAGTCTCAATTCCTGTGAGGGGGAACACATTCCATCATGAAATGGTCACATCAATGAACTTGGACGTTTCCAGTTCTTATTCTTTCTGTTTTTGAAAGTCAGTAAACCATCTAATCCTTATCACAGGCGAATCATGTTAACACCAATGTACCCACTGTACTGAAGGGACTGTAAACAACTATTGTACTTGATTATAACATATTCAGTACTTCCTGAGCTTGAGATAAGATGTTCTGTAAATGCAAGTTCTTCCTGAGATAGGAAACTGTTTAACATATTTTGTAAATCATTGAGTATGACAAAGTAGAAACAAGCTGGAGTAAAAATATTTATGGTAAGATCTGATACTGTTGGCCTATTTTCCTTGCTTATCCTGAATGACTCTCAAATTCTAGCAAAAGCTAAGTATTTTTGGACTGTTACAGTGCTATTTGGTAGGAAGCTCCAGGATTTTGACTTAGCAATTAGGAAGGAGTAACAATACATCACTAAGTCACCAAAGTGTGTAACTTAAAAGTGGATATTAGTGGTCTTAGCCATTCCATATCAGCATTATAATATTTAGCATTGGTTTTGTTTGAGAATCAATGTGAAAGATGACCATTCAGAAAATAAGATACCACCAATGTCCTAGGTAATAAGAAATGTTTGTAGCTGGCACCAAACATCTAGAAACCACTAATGTAAAGTGAACTAATTATTTTCCTAAAAAGAAAGCTATTTATGGGAATCCCAGCAAACTGTGAAGTTATTGGGTCTAATCATATACGTTTTGTTTATTTGACAGTAAACAAATGGCGTATTTGGCCAAATGGGACCAAGAAAAAGAAGCGCTGAAAGGATTACCTCAAAATTATTAGTAGAATTGAACTTCCAAATGCTTTCAGTGAGACAAGGACATCTCAGGATTTCAAAACTAAAGATTTAAACTGTTTAATGCACGCACTGAAGAGATAGTCAGGAGGAGTTTAAAATAACTAGAAGGCGATGATTAAAAGTGAAGCACTCATATTCAGTAATCTGCCAGTCCAGTGTAAGTTGGTGTGCCCTATTTGACTTTAATTAGTAATGCCTTTACATTTTGAGGTGCAGTCTGTATTTCAACTGTAATAAGCCTAGCAGACCAGCAGATGGCACCATTAGACTTCGTTGTGTTCCACAGTTCACTAGCGATGTATGAATGATGCATGATGATCATGAGGATTGGTCTGACAAAAGATGGTCATTGTGCCCAAAATTCATGTTCGAGTTGCATAAAATAAATTGGCATTTTTACACAATGACAAACTGTTAATGACAGAGGGTGCTGAAATAAAATGTTACTTTTTGTTATTTGTATTAATCTATTTATTCATATAGAGCATGAGGCTCTGTAACCACACTGTTTAAAACCGGAGGAATCACAATTATATGGTTAAGCTGTGTACTATGACTCAAGTACTAAATAACTGTAGGAATGATCACCCTGTCAAGCTCAGGTTGGTGTGACCTGTTTGAGCTGAACAGTTAGAATTTCCTTTGGTTGTTAAATTCAAGACACAGGTTTCAGGATTTGAATGTTACTGCAGTGTTGCCACTGTTTCCAGCTCTGACAAATTATGAGAGATTTTTGGTAAACTTGACTTTACAAAACTGCCTGGTTCACTGTATGCAAAGGTATACACCACTGAGCAACAGCTGTGTCTGGTCTTATCTTCAAAGAAGAATCCACATTAATGTTTCATCACTCCTTGTGCGTATTTTATACTTTTACGTTGAAGAAGAACTTAACGTGGTGGCATTTTCAAATCCACTATTCACACCACTGAGAAAATGGCACCCTGGCCTGCACCTCCATATCCACTCGTCCCCACTCCAACAGCAACAAGGAGGTCACAACATGGCCAACATGTTACTATCATGTCACCATCTGGCAAAGTGGTTCAATGGATCTGTGATGGGTCCATAACCCAGCAATCAATACATCAGATCCATCTTCAGCTTATAACCATCTACTGCTGCCTACAACCACAGCTGAGATTTGCATTTTTATCAGCTTTAAGAGTGCTGTGGAGCAGTGGTACTGTCTCAACCTCTGGGCCAGAAGGCCTGGGTTCAAATCCCTGCTTAAATGAAGATATTTCCTAATATGTCCAACCAGTTGATTAAAACAAGACTGTTGTATCTCTCTATCTTGCCCATTCTATCAATGCTAGGCATTTGCTTGGGCAGTGTCTGTGAATGCATAAATAACTTGAAATGACAAACTATCACGATGTTGGCTTGGAAGGTAGTGTGATACGTCTAGGGGCTGCAGGAAAACCTCAAAAATCTACCTTTTCAAATCTGTTGGTTTGCCATGCAGCAGGTGGCAGCAGAGAGTATCTTTTCTGTCGGTTGGCAGAACCAACTCTATTACTGCCTTTTATAGAGCTTTCTAAATGCCCGAAGATAGTTCAGAAATGTGCCACTGTGATTGCATAATGATGCAAAGTTATATCAAGCTGAGCTACTCAGCATCTGTTCAAAAACCAATGACCTAATATTTCTCCTGAACTGAAGAACCTTCCACACGTGCTGTGCCATCAATCCTCTGCGGACCCATTGGAAGCTAATTCAGAAAATGTAGTGCTGGTTTTCTGACATGGATAGCAGCATTAGTTACTATTTTAAGTCTCCCTCAGGTTTGCAGGTGAGCAGATGCACGCACTAACATAAATTGCAGTGGTTTGGTATCACGGCTTCAAATACTAACACAAATACTGCAATTAAAGACCTTTGTTATGTTGATTATTGCTGCAGAAAATGAACATGCTTTGGATTTTATAGTTCTAATTATTCAACTAAGGTGTGGGCTTTGATTATGAAATGCAGTTGATTTCAAATGTTGATTTTTGTTATTTTTTTTAGGATGTATGTACTGCTGGCTATGCCAAATTTTATTATCCATTCAGTATTACCCTTGAGAAGTTGGTGGTGAACCACTCTCTTGAGATACTGCCATTCATCGGGTATAAGTCCTCCCACAGCACAGTTAGGAAGGAACTTCCAGGATTCTGAGTTTATGACTGTGATGGAATGGCAATACAGTTTTAAGGCAGGATAATGTTTGGCTTTGAAGTTGTGCTTTCTATGACTCTGCTGCCTGGTTCTTCCATGAGGCAGAGGCTTAGAAGGTGCTGTCGAATGGTCATTGGTGAGCTGCTGCGTGCATCTTGTACTTAGTACACTCTGCTGACACTGTGCTTCAGTACTGGAGGGAGTAAGTGCTAAAGTTGGTAAATAAGCCCGTGAACAGATTACTAAGGTGCTGCTTTATAGCATTGTCAGCGCACCTTCCGTCACATTGAGAAGGCTCTTGCTAATTCACGGGATTGTAATTGTCCTGCTTTTATGGGCAGGGCTTAGCTGAGCAAAATTACATATTTCCAGGCAGATGTCAGTGTTGTGGCTTTACTGGAATATTTTACCTAGGGCTAGTTCTGGAGCATACGCCTGCAGTGCTAATGTTGGGATGTCATCATGGCCTGAAAGCAGAAAGGCAGATTATTATCTGAATGGCTATAAATTGAGAGACACAATGATGTATTCTCACACACCAGGCGCTGAAGGTGAACATGCAGGTACAGTAGGCAGTGAAGAAGACAAATGGTATGTTAGCTTTCATTGCAAGAGGATTCAAGTACAGGAGCGGGCTTGTCCTGCTGCAAATACACAGGGCCTTGATGAGATCACACCTGGAATATTGTCTGCAGGTTAGGTTTCCTTATCTGAGGAAGGATATTCTGGCTATGGAGGGAGTGCAGTAAAGGTATACCAGACTGATTCCTGGGATGGTTGGACTGATGCATGTGAAATGGTTGAATCGATTAGGATTATATTCGCTGAAGTTCAGAAAAATGAAGGGGGAGTCTCATGGAAACCTATAAAATTCTAACAGGACTAGGCAGAATAGATAGAGGAAGGACGTTCCCTATGTTGGGAAGTCCAGAACAAGCGGTCGTGGTGTAAGGATACAAGATGAACCTCTAGAACTGAGATGACGCGAAATTTCTTCACGAAGACAGTGGCGAGTCTGTGGAATTCATTACCACAGAAACCAGTTGAGGCCAAAACGTTGTATGATTTCAAGAAGGAGTTAGATGCAGCAGTTGGGGCTAATGTTATTAAAAGATATGGGGGACGAGCAGGAACAGGATGTTAAGTTGAGTTTAAAAAAAAACTGTGAATGTTGGAAATCAGAAATAAAACAAGAAGAACAAGGGTTCGGAAGAAGGATCCTTAGACCCAAAATGTTAACTCAGCAGATCTGGCAGCATCTGTGAAAAGAAAGCAAAGGTTTTCTCGGAATTTCTGTTGTTTCTGATATTGAATGATTGGCCATGTTCATGATGAATGCTGTATTAGGCTCAAAGGCCTGAATGGCTTACTCCTGTTCCTATTTCCTATGTTTCTGCCTTTCTTGGATGCTGCCTGACCTACTGTGCTTTTCCAGCTCCATATTTATTGGCTGAAGATTGATATTTGTGATGCTGGGGACCCCTGGAGAAGGCCAAGATGGATCATCCACTCAGCACTTTTGGCTGGTGATAGTGAAATATGCTTCAGCCTTGTATTTGATGTGCTGGGCTCTGCTGTCATTGGAGATGGGGACATTTGTAGAAATTCTTTCTATTAGTAGTTTAGTTGTCCACCATCATTCATGACTGAATGTGACAGGATTGTAACAATGTTCATGACTGAATGTGACAGGATTGTGGAGGTTTGATCTGATTGTTAAATGTGGCAACCAGTACTATAAAAGACTCTGTTTTAATATCCAAGGAGGCTAGGTGCAATTAAAATCACTCTGCTCATCCTGCCTAATACTGGTTTGATTTATACCCAAATGTTTTCTTCCTTTTCATTGACATAAATTCCTGTTAGAAAGGTATCGATTTGCTTGTAAACAAGCTTTTTCTTTCACAGCATAAGTAAATAAGTTTGATCTTATTGTCTGTGTTATTACACAACACATTAATCATCCATTTTCAGCTGGCAACACAAACAGGATTTAGGATTTTAAAATATAATCATTAATATTCTCTTCCCCAATGCACAGTCTTCAGTCTTATGAGTGCCAGTAAGTGACAGTGACAAAGGCAGTGACATTATAACAGTGACATATTAACTAGCAGCGCATCTTATTTTCAATCTTTTTATCTTCAAGCAAGAAAATTCATGTGTCACTTCTTCCTGTGCCATTCTTGTGCCATCTCCTCATAACTCTGCACATGCTTCCTTGACACATAAGTGGCTAACTCCCTTTGGAATGCTTCAATTGAACCTACCTTCATCATAATCTCACCAATTATATTGTGAAAAAGCTTTTCCTTGGATAATCTTTACTCCTTTACTCATTGCTTTAAACCTGTGCTGCCTCGGTCTTGATCCTTGCATTAATACCAATATATTTTCCCTATTTCCTCTGTACAGCCTTTTAACAATTTTGAATACTTCGGTCCCACTCTCAGTCCCTCCTCCTTTCCAAGGAAAACAGCCTGAACTTCTCCAATCTATCTTTGTAACTGAAATTTCTCAGTCCTGGCACCATTCTCATAAACCTCACCAGAGCCTTCACATCCTTTCCAAAGCACAGTGGTCAGAATTGGAGGCAATTCTCAAGCCAAGGCTCAACTAATGTCTCACACAAGTTCAGCAGAATCTCCTTGCTCTATGCTGCCATTAATAAAGCCTATGATGCTATATGTTTCATTAATTTTGCCAAAACCTGTGATGCCAACTTTAATGACAGGTCGCTAGCCCGTCATCAGAAGTTGTGGCTTGAGGGGGCATCACCCCATGGCTAACCAGGATGCCCTCTTGCTTTTACCTCCTGCTACAGGGATATTAGATGAATTTCCAGGCTGTTAATCGGCCTGTTTTACTAGGTTATGAGTGTACCTTCCAAGGTCATCTCGTCCTGATTTTTGGTTTGAACCCAATGCTTCTGACTCAGCGATAGGTAACTTAGCTCTGCACCACAAGTACTCCACTAGTTATTTCTAAGAATGGAGAAATATGCCTAGAAATTACACTTTGCAATATCACATTTTGGAGAAAGTTAACATCTAATTGCATTATACACCTATTTCAATGGAAGCATTAACTTATTTAAAGTAAACTTCATGAAAATGGTAATTAGGATTCCACTTGCGTGCATTACATGCATGTGAGGCAATATCACAAAGTGTAAAATTTTGACCTAGGCTTCCTAAAGTGGAGTTTGGGGTCCCCAGTGAGTTGCAAGCTGACAAGCTGAAAGTCTGGAATCGCAAGGTCTAGTACAGGCATAGCTGTTCCCTCTTCATGCATGCATGCATACACGCATGCACACACACACACGCAAAGACATACACACACGCGCAAAGACACACACACACACACAAACACACACAGACACACACAGACACACACACACAGACAGACAGACACACACATGTGCAAACTGCCTGTTTTCCTAGTCTTCTGCAACAACGCAACCACTTACCTAGGGGTTGTGACAATTTTTATGTCTCAAAGTGAGGCCATGGTGGGAAAATGCTTGGGAAGCACAGATTTAGGCTGTAGTATTGTTGACCTGTAAAGTTTAAATTTTGTGTTTTATATGTATTAAGAATGTCCAATTATAATAGTGAAAGTCAAGTCAAATTGCTGTTATCTCCTTCACACTATAGGCTTCAGAGTGATAGTTCTTGGCACAAAGCACTGAAATACCTTAAATAATTAAAAACCTTCATCAAAGTAGACTTCTGACAGATGGAATGAACATATGCTAAAACCTAAAGGATGACAATGATTGCTAAATGGATGGTTTCTAAAATGGACTCTATTTATTCTTATTATCTCACCAAGAGCAATTTGGGAAACAGCTGTCTTTACCCCTAAAGCAGACGGAATTTAAATGAAAATATTCAAATTGTGAAATAACGACTCTCCAGAAGAAGTAAAATTTTGCAACAATGTAATTAACCATAGCATACGCAAATGTTTTGAAGTGGTCAGATATTCCAGTGTTTTGTCCATTGAATATTCTTTCCAACCAGTGGTTTACACATGCCTATTATATGTTCCAAGCTAGATGCTACAATCTGCTATTTTAACAGGGAGTACACAGGGAGTTTACTTGGATAAACTGCAGAATTGGGCTGAAAGGTGGCAAATGGAGTTCAATGCAGATAAATGTGCGGTGATGCACTTTGGGAAGAATAATAGGAAGGCAGAATACTGGGTCAATGGAAAGATTCTTGGTAGTGTGGATGTGCAGAGGGATCTTGGTGTCCAGGTACATAGATCCCTGAAAGTTGCCACCCAGGTTGATAGTGCTGTTAAGAAGGCATACGGTGTGTTAGGTTTCATTGGTAGAGGGATTGAGTTCCGGAGCCGTGTGTCATGCTGCAACTGTACAAAACGCTAGTGCGGCCTCACTTGGAATATTGTGTACAGTTCTGGTCGCCCCATTACAGGAAGGATGTGGAAGCATTGGAAAAGGTGCAGAGGAGATTTACCAGGATGTTGCCTGGTCTGGAGCGAAGGTCTTATGAGGAAAGACTGAGGGACTTGGGTCTGTTCTCATTGGAGAGAAGAAGGCTAAGAGGGGATTTAATAGAGACCTACAAAATGATCAGAGGATTAGATAGGGTGGACAGTGAGAGTCTTTTTCCTAGGATGATGATGTCGGCTAGTACGAGGGGGCATAGCTGAAAATTGAGGGGTGATAGATTTAAGACAGATGTCAGAGGCAGGTTCTTTACTCAGAGAGTGGTAAGGGCTTGGAATGCCCTGCCTGCCAATGTAGTTAACTCAGCCACATTAGGGGCATTTAAACAGTCCTTGGATAAGCATATGGATGATAATGGGATAGTGTAGGGGGATGGGCTTAGATTAGTTCACAGGGCGGCGCAACATCGAGGGCCGAAGCGCCTGTTCTGCGCTGTATTGTTCTATGTTCTATGTACACACATTACTAAGTAGTACAAGTAAAAGATTCAAATTTCTATATGTTAGACTTAACTATGAAATGCCTCGTTCATGTAACCCATACAAATAGTCAAGTTGTTTTGTAATTTCACCTTGTTGTAATTTCTTCCTGTATTGCTCCCAAAAATAATGTAACTGAAACACTACTGTAAGTTTTCTCGAACTAATTAAGCTTTTCTTATGGAGCCATTCAGGATGGTTGGAATAATAGTTGTCATGAAATATAACTTTGGTTGTCTCAGTTAATATCTTTACATCTTTGTTTTATCAACATTACTTTTCACCTGAATCACATACAGAAAGAAAACATGAAAGAAAGAATGCTTACAATTGACAATTAGCAGGTTGTATTATAACAGAGTTCTCAATGTAATTGGATAATGTTAGCTGTTATTGATAGTGACAATAGTGTGGATAATAATTCTATTTCCAATTTAGTTCAAGAAAATTGGTTTGTTTCCTATATCTATGTTTGTCAATAATATTGCTATTAAAACTGCCTTGCATGCTGACATCTTCCAACTTCTGAAATGCCTGAGTGCCTACTTTGATAAACTCTCAGGAACCTACAGCAAGGTTAGTGTACCTTTTATAAATTGGATCTTCTGCTCCCAAAAATGGCAGAAGCAGCATTGTCAGCTAAACTTCATTACACTTCCAACATCCTGTGATTGGGTGTCCCCTGTAGTAGGCCTTGAAATCATCATTCACTCCACAATGGACTGCAGTTTCTGAAAGCCTCTTACTGTGAGTTAGGTAAGAGACAATGGCTTAGTGGTATTTTCACTGGACTGTTAATCCTGACACCCAAGTAATGTTCTGGGGATACAAGTTTGAATCCCACCATGGCAGATGTTGGAATTTGAATAAAAATCTGGAATTAAGAGTCTAATGATGATCATGAATCCATTGCCGATTGTCAGAAAACACCCCATCAGGTTCACCAATGCCCTTTAGGGAATGAAATCTGTCATCCTTACCTGGTGGTCTGGCCGACATGTGACTCCAGACCCACAGAAATATGAAATAGAACATTGAACAGTACAGCACAGTATAGCCCTTCAGCCCACAATGTTGTCTACTATTATCCTACTCAACGATCAAACTAACCTGCATACCCTTCACTTTACTATCATCCATGTGCCTATCCAAGAGTCACTTAAATGTCCCTAATGTATCTGACTCTACTACCACCGCTGGCAGTGCATTCCCCGCACCCACCACTCTCTCTGTAAAGAACCTACCTGTGACATCTCCCCTATACCTTCCTCCAATCACCTTAAAATGTTGCCCCCTCATGATAGTCATTTCTGCACTGGGAAAAAGTCTCTGGTTATTCACTCTATCTATGTGGTTATCTCTTAACTGCCCTCTAAGCAATTAGGGATGGGCAATAAATGTTGCCTAGCCAGTGATGCCGTCATCCTATGAATGAACTAAAACAAAACACACCACATCCTTAGGGAGAAAATTCCAGGATTTTGACCCAGCAGCAGTGAAGGAATGGTGATACATTTCCAAGTCAGGATGGTGAGTGGCTTGGAGGGGAAATTGCAGTTGGTGATGTTCCCATGTATCTAGTAACCTTGGCCTTCTAAATGGAAGTTGTTGTGGGCTGGTACAGTGCTGACTAAGGATCTTTGCAAATTTCTGCAGTGCATCTTGTAGATAATACACACTCCTACTGCTGAACATCAGCAGTGGAGGGACAGGATGAGATGCCAATCAAGGAGGCTACTTTGTCTTGGATGGGCAAGCTTTGGTATAAAATACTTGTGAAGTAATTATCTCCAGACTTGCAGTTTGTTTGCCAAGAATGCAAACTGTGTATTCTGTGCAGTCAAGGAATTGCAGTGAGGATCTGGCAAATAACTAGAAGCAGAATATCTAAGGAAAATTAAAAACAATATTACAAATGACAAGAGTAGGTTGCTCAACCTTTTGAGATTGTCCCATCATTAATTAAGAATCATTCCTGCATATCCCTGATAATCTTCAATCCCCTTTGTAATCAAGAATCCATCTACCTCTGCCTTAAAGCTTTTAAAGATTCTGTATTCATTGCCTTTTGAGCAAGGTATTCCAAAGGCTTTCACCCCTTTGAGAGAAAAAATTGTTTCCTTGTCTCTGTTTAAATATCTCCTGTGTAGATGCATGAAATGGATGTGTGACCTTCTGAACAGAATGATCAAGCAGGTGCAGGCAAGTCAAAGGTGTCTCCAAGTTCCAAAATTAAGTCCTGTCGGGCTGAGTTGGAGAGAAATTAACCATGTTAATTTGGTAAAGTTGGTGGTTTGCCGATGCCAACATCGGTGGATGAAAGACGGAGGAGTACACTGTCCATGGAGCATGCAATGAATATATTGTGAATATATATTAAAATGGAACAGAGACCGGCAAACATGACCTGCTTCCAACAGGTAACTGCTCTGACTTCCAAGTCAGGAATTGTCATAATCAAGTTTTTTGAGAAATGAGGTAGAATTGCAAACTATATAGAAATTGGTAAAGATTAGCCACAAATGAGTGCAAATGCATAGAAGTAAGGTAGTCACCACTTATTAACGTGATTTAGAACTTTCTGTTGAATCCCTCAGAGGAATGTTAGAATTTTTTTCCTTAATCAAGATTCAAATTTTTCCAATTTTATATTTTCCCGCATTTTTGCCATTGTCCCTGTCACTCAAGGGTAGGAAAATTCCTACCATAATTTCAGGTTGATGACCTTTCTGTTGCAATGACATGAATACTTTACAGTTTTCACGATGTACATTCACTGGATATACACTATATCGCTTTTTATATTGGACATAGAAACCAAAACTGCAAGATCTTACTGAATAAAATATCACTGCAACAAATGTTTTAAAAACTATACAAATTCTGATTTTTCTTTATTTTGAGGCTTATGAAACACCATTTAGGAGTGAATTTTATTCTCTAAGACGTGTGGATTGGCATTGGGTGAGAAGTACAATGGAATTTTGTCCGTGTATTTCGTGCAGAATTCCAGGACCACTGTTGTGTCAGGAAACTGATTTCCCAATGAACTGATTTTGCTGAGGCTTTTTTCCAAAACCATGGCATTCTCATCAGGTCTTCATGCTCCAATTAATTAGGAAGGGCATATCCAACTGTCAAAGGAGAGATTTCTAATTAAAGGAACAATAGCACGGGTTAAAAGAGCTCAGCAACGCATGGATTTTTGAGGTTGCAGTAACTATAGAAATGGAGACAAAGCCAGGGAAGGCTGCTGTCTCCCCCTCTTACCTTAAAGTCCTGCTACAGCATCTGAGGGACTGCAGTGAGGTGAACTCTCCTAACAGTGAGAAAAAGTGAACAATCCCTTTGATGATGCAGGTATGGAGTACATGGTCAAAGCAGAAAGAACGTGATCTCTCTGACCTGCAGGCAGTGCACAGCCTCAGGAGAGTGGGGAAGGTGAGCTACTTAGCACCTTTAGCTGCCGTGCTCCACATTCTCTTCCACAACTTGCCCAGCATTCTCTTCCAAAGCATCAAACATTCATCTGCACTCTTTCCTCTCTCTGCAGGCATTTCATGTTCCACTTGAGCAACCAAAACTCACATACACTGTCATTCTATGGCCCCTCTTACCTGAAATCTTCATAGTAAATCTCCACAAAGAATGCCCTGACCTTTCTGCCGCAAAAAGCATTACAAACACTCATGCATCTACTTTCTCTCTTTGCAAGAAAAGAGAGTATACAACTTGGCAAGAGACCCAAAGTAGTTGGGGGGAGTGGGAGGCCCTCCAGTGACGGGAAACCTGTCAGTTATTGCCATTGAGTGCTGGCCTTTCCCGCTAAGGAGGCAATCTTGTAATGGGAGGCTACAGATTGCTAATGTTGCAAATTTGAGTCTGTATATTTACTTGCTGAAACAACAGCAGCTGATACTAACTGGGCAAAGTTTCAGGTGCATGTTTAAGAATCAGTTTCCAACTGGAAGGTGGTTCTGCTGTTGGTATTTCTCCTTCATTTATTGACTTCTGTCAGTAGAAGAAGAAGGTGAAATTTCATGAGCTGCTCTCATGCTGTGTTGAAGGCAAGCAGCAAGGCAATGCAACTGAAGATGGGGAAGGCAAGACAAGTTAAGTGACCGATGAAGAGTGAAGGAATTGTTCTGAGAGAAGAAGAATTTTGAATAGCTGTCTCTTAACGACCCGGGAAATCTTCAGTGTAATTCATCAAAGTCTTCAGAGCCTGTCAGCTTCATTGGAGAAACTCTTCCTGCTGTGTATTAACCTCATTTACCCTGATGGAGCGCATGAGAGCTGTACGGTAAAATGGAATTCATTGGTAGAAAAACTCTTGCTTGTTTTTTAAATCACCTCAGCTCCCACCCCAATTCTATGAAGACTTACCACAGGAAAATTGGGAAAAGGGTAAAGTGACAACAAGATTCTGATTGGACACCTTTTTCTTCTTTAGGGACTATTTAACCCTTCTTTGACCCCCCAGCTCAATTCCAGGTAGTTCAGGATCACACATTTCTAGGAGACAGGATGACCATATTAAATATTATAACCATGTTTACCGTCCTTTAAAACCTTAACTCACTGAATTTCCCAGGTTTCAGGTATTGAGGAAGGTTATGGGAGGTAATGACAGCTTCAGGGGAAAGTATGCAACCATTCAGCACAATTTTTGGTCCACAAGGAGTAGGAGAGGCTTTTGTCTCCCGTAGTCCTGGACTCAAACTTATCTCCTAGCATCAGACACCCTCCCCCGACAACCTTCACCCACTTAGATCCCTTGCATTTGTGACCTGATCCTCAAAGCTGGGGATTAATTCCCCCTCACCCCATGTTCCTACGAGCAGCTAGTAGGCCTCTTTTTCAAAATGCAGCATGGCCCTGAGTGCTTAATTTCCAACTAGAAACTGAGACTGTCAACAGGTGGACTCTTGGGGGTGACATTCTGTCGGGAAGTGTTTTTGTGGAGCACGCTGGGAAACCAGACCTCATTATCTTTCTGAATGAGACAAATAATATAATTTTACAGTGTCATCAACTTAGCCTCCCACGACCAATTTGATAATGCAACTGAATAATTTGAATGAAGTGAGAAAAATTGCAGATCGTTATATTCTGACAGACTTAGAATTTAGAAAATATTTTCTTTGTAGAGTTTCCTATGGGATACAATCTCAGGAACTTTATGTGTAGAATCTCCTAGGTGATGAGTGGACGGCGATACCCTTTTACAGTATAATTACAATTTAGTGAAGTATTAACGATGTTAAAAGCAAGAGGAGGACTGGGTGACGATAAGTGATCCACTGTATTCCATTAAAAATGACTGTGATTTTGCTCTTCGAGTGTTGTTTGGAACCAAGCCCAGAATGGTATTGTTTGATATATCTGCTGCATTACCATAGTCATTAATCCTCTGGTGTGAACGTTGTTAGGCACTAAAGGAGTAGAGTGCACTGACACTTGGGAGCCTTGACGACAGACAAATTTAAATTTACTTCCGCCACACAAATTTCAGACAGTGGTTTTCATTTCAAGTGCACCTCTCCCTGGCACAGCTTGATCTAAGTTTCCCATCTCAATCAGGATCTATAAAAAAAGCCTGACATATCTGCAAAATTCCAGAATTGGTATCACCACGTTGATGATATAAACCCCATAAACTGAAGCTCCTTAACTTAATAAGTAACTCTATATTTTCCAGTAAATGTATTTTTGAGATGGATCACTGTTTTATTTTAGTCAGATACCATGGCACATATTGTGGTATCTCACGGGAAAGATAGGCACTGTTATAGTTGAATACTTTAAAGATAGTTCTAATTTATTTTTAATCTGAATTGGATATATGAATAGAATCTTGGAATTACATAGCACATTTCTTTGAAACAGTTATCTAACTGATCTCACTCCCATGTCTGTTTTTCTTTTTGCCTTATTCCAGTAATTTCTTTTGTTCAAATACGGAATCAATATTTTGAAGTTAGTATTGAACCTGTTTCTGCTACCCTTTCAGGACAGCATTCCAGCTCACAAAAACTGGTTATGTAAAATGTACTTTACTCATGTAGGCTCTATTCCTTCAGCAGTTACCTTCAGTCTGGGCTCTCTGCTTATTGGCCCCATTTTCCACTAGAAAAAGCTCCTGCTTATTTTCTCTATCGAGAGCTTTCCAGAATTAAAACATTCTAATCAAATTTCTTCTTAGCTTTGTCTGCTCCAAGGAGAACAGTCCCAGTTTCTCTGATTTCTTTGTGTAACTGTCTGCATAAAAGTGAGAATTCCATATTTTTTTAAACAATTTTCTCAAATGCACTGCCAACTTGAGAGATATGTGTATTGATATGATTCCAACTGGTGGTACTGCTGGACATTGCAGATCTCAGATATCTGGCTTAATAAGTAATTTTATTGTATTTTTAATGAATGTGGTTGTCAGTCACTGAAACATGATCACATAATGCAGTGTTTCTTTAACAAATAACAGAAGTTTATTGCATAAAAAAAAATAAAATCAACCTTGAGATGCCTGCGCATTGCTGCAAGTGTGTGTTTCAGGAGTCGCAGGGAGAAGCGCTTCTGGAGGGTCTCAATGTTCTGAATGTAGATATTGTCATGGTTGGGGCCAAATTGGGAAGGCTTGAATG
>JAHRHZ010000271.1:21034001-21053670 GCA_024137785.1 Ginglymostoma cirratum | reverse complement strand
GAAGGGTCTAGGCCCGAAACGTCAAGCCTTCCTGCTCCTATGATGCTGCTTGGCCTGCTGTGTTCATCCAGCCCCACACCTTGTTATCTCGGATTCTCCAGCATCTGCAGTACCTTTTATCTCAAATAAAATCAACCTTTCTAGTTATAAAAGAACCTACTGCCCTTACCTGGTCTGGCTTACATGTGTGTCCAGATCCACAGCAATCTGGATGACTCCTTAAATGCTGTCTCGGCAAATTAAGGGTGGGCAATAAATGCTGGCCCAGCCAACAACACCCTCATCCTGTGAATGAATAAAAAAAAAGTTTTAACCTACTTCTCAACACCATTACTTTGCAGAGATTCAAATCCAGATCAATCATCCCTCAGTCTCAATTCTACTCAGCTTTTTCTTTCCTGGTTTCTAACCTGTGAACTGTATTGTCTTCTCACATAAATACACACAAGTCTGAAAGCTTAGATTTTCTCAACTTTTAATAAACTGCGGGCTTATGACCAAACACTCCTGGTATGGAAATTTCATAAATAAGCTTCCCCATTGTACCCACTGCACTTTCCCTGAACTTTGTTATATTCCTATAATGAAAGAAAACTCAATTTGCATCTGACCTTGGTTAGGTCTCCTCCAACTGCCCTAAAATTGTTCAATCTCTCGGTTTTCTAAACCAAAATCAATCCTTGATTATTCTGGGCTGAAAACAAACTAATGGCCCTCAATGTTTATCCACCTGACATAAGCCACCACTGTATAAGTATCTTATTCCATTAATACACCAGGGGTTTGTGGTGACCTATCTCTGAGACATAATAGATTAAGTTGCTATTCTAAAAGAATTGTCTGACCTTTTTAAAAAGAAACCTTTCAAATTTAACTAGCACCTGCATGCTACGGTTTTGAAATCCAAACTCTCCAAATTGTATATTCTTGCACACTCGTTAAAATTTTACTAGTTCATTTATATTGCATTGCCTTATTTTTCCAACCAGAATGAATCACTTCGCACTTTTCTGCATTACAGTTCAACCACCATAGGCTTACCCATTTTACCAGAATGCTTGTGCCCTCCTGAACTCTATAATTAACCTCTTCACACTTTACTATATTTCAAATACCCTTGTGTTTGTGAATCTCCGAGTTATATGTCATTTGCAAATTTTGAAACTGTGCCCTATATTCCTAAGACTGTCTCAGAGCAGTGGTCCTAACAGCAAATCTTGAGGGAAATCACTGCACAATTTCATTGTTGATAAAATCTCCTGAAGTTGTTACAACCCACTTCCTAATGGAAACAATTTCTCCCACCAATCCTGATCTTCCCTAAACCATACATCACTTGCCTGGGCCCCTTGCCATCTTGAATCCTGACACCATAAGTCCTAGCACCTAATTCCTACCCACTTCGCATTCTACCTACCTGTCACCCTTTCCGGTGCCCAGCTGACACCCTACTTACCTGGCATCCAATCTAGGTGGTACCTTGGCACCATACCCAAGTATCATACTACTTGCATTGCACCCTATCCCGACCCACTTTGCAACTAACTTGTCATCACCCTAACCTCATACTTACCTGATACTTGGCGTCTAACAGCAGCTGCCGAAGTGGCTGTCTGTGATTCTGAACCTTTTCATTTCAGAATACAGCAGCTGACTGCTGTGAAAAGGAGACAGGGTTTACCTGCCCTGGACAATTCTGCACTCCAGAAGAACTGCTAGGATGGAAGCATGGCTCCACATTTCTGAACAGCCCTGATCAGGATTGCTTCATGGAAATGCAGGGCTGCTCCTGTTCTCAAAGAAAGAAATGGTGGAGTAGCAATCTGTGTGAGATTGTTACTCTTCGGCAATTCTGGCCCATGGTTTTTGTGAGATGAAGGCTGCCGATTACGGCTACCTATTATTATATTTCTTGATGTTCTTCTGTTCATGGTAACAAAACTGGGTAGCAGTGCAACGACGATGCAATGAGGCTTCAAGGTGTCATCAATAGGTTGAATGAGCAGGGCAAACACGTGGCAGATGCAGTAAAACATGGCTAAATGTAAAGTTATACGTTTTGGTGTGAAAAATAGAAAGGTGGAGTGTTTAAATGGTGGTATATTGGGAATGGTGGTTGTGTAAAGAGATCTGAGTGTCCTCGTGTACCAGCCAATGATAATGAACAGGCATATGCAGCAAACACTCATGAAGGCAAGTGGTATATTAACCTTCACTGCAAGATGATTTGAGTTCAGAAGTAGGAATGTCTTATTACAGTAATACAGGGCCTTGGTGAGACCACTCTTGGAGTATTGCATGCAGTTTTGGTCTCCCTACTGAAGAAGGGCTATGCTTGCTATAGAGTGAATGCAAAGGCTGTTCACTATACTGATACTGGAGATAGCAGGGCTGTCCAATGAGGCGAGCTTGGTTTAATTGGACCTGTATTCACTGGAGTTTAGAAGGATGAGAGGGCATCTTGTTGAAATGTATCAAAATCTAACAAGGTTGAACAACCTGCGTTTCCCCTGGTTGGAGAGTCTAGAACCAGGTGACACAGTCTCAGGGGATAGAGCAGACCATGTAGGATAGAAATGAGGGAAAATTTCTTCATGCTAAGGATAGTGAACCTGTGGAATTTTCTACCACAGAAGGCTGTGGAGGCCAAGTCACTGAATGTATTGAGCCAAGTGTTGGAAGATGGGATTAGAATAGTTAGGTGATTGTTTTTGACCAGAATGGGTGTGGTGGGCTAAAGACCCTTCCTCTGCGCTGTAGACCTCCAAAACTTTGTGACTAATGTATTCAAGAAAGTGATGTCAACATTGTATATTTTAAAGGCATAAAAGACTACAGGGAGAAAGCACGAATATAGCACTGAAGTAGAGGATCAGGATGATGAAAGTGAATGATGAAGCAGGCTTGAAGGGCTGAGTAAGACTCAAAGGGATGAATGGTCTGCTCCTACTTCTAGTTTCTATGATCACTCATTTAGGAAAGTTTACATTACATTTCCTACAAACAACATTAAGTTGACTTGTCTAAAATTCCTCAGACCTTTTTTATCCCTTTCTTAAATATAGAAACTATCTGTCCATTTCTCTCACTTTTGTCGTACAAATTATTAAAATTGTTATGTACTGCTTCTGCCAGTTCTTTCTGAGATTTTTAAAATATTTGTGGCTATGATCTTTCTTGGCCACGGGCTTTACCCTCTGAGTTTGTTTAATTTATTTAATGCATCCCTTTTAAATGAACTTATCCTAATGCTCATCTTCTCATTCAATGTATCATATTCACTATGTTCAATATCTATGTTCTGGGTAAATACCAAAGCAAAATGAATACTTAATATTTCTGCTATCTCTCCATTGTTATCTGTGGCACTATCTTCCTTATTTCTTAATTGGTCAAATTTCCATCACAGCCTTTTATTCTTTATTGATCTTCTTGTAAATGTTTTCTTCTGTTCCTGGATAATTAAATTTGATATTCCTCTCTGCCTTCCTTATTTTGGTTTTACTTCTTTCCTAATCTTTTTATATTATTTCATATTGCTTACTTCTCTTCTGTCTATTTACTTAATGTCAGCTTTTTTCCTAACCTTCCACTACATTTTAATTCAACCATAGAGTCTCTTAAGTGTTTTCTTTGTTCCTTCCTTACTTGCTCACTAATGGGCCTTATCCTACTCCTGTTGGTATTCAGTCAGCTGGGGGGGTAGAGTCTCACCGTGTCTGAGAAAACAAGAAACAAATCTTGTTGGTGTTGCTTTTTGGCTTCCATAGGTGATGGAGGGAGAGGCATGATTGTTGCCTGATTGAGGGACCTGGCATTGGGAAGGGGTTTTGTTGCTGAGACCCACCCTTGCATTTGATCTATTGCTTCTCTCCTGCTACCTGCAACCCACAATTTGATTCCCATCATCAATTACTTCTGGCCTGGATCCCTCAGCAATCTTGGGCCTCAGACGGTTGCATTAGTGGTTACAGCCAACAGGTGGCGATGCCAAACAATGAATACTGATATCCTCTGATTGGCGAGCAGCACACCAGCCTATGGAGTCCTTGATTCCAGGGAAATTCTGCATGACTGGCACTTAATGTTGTAAGCCTCCCTGAAAAGAGATAGCAGAAAGTTTTTGCTGCATTGTAGGAATAAGCTCAGTTGTTCCTTGAAATGAACGTAAGGAAATGTGTTCCTCTGAAGTATTGTGAAATCTACGGAACATCATGTCTTCCCATGTAAAACTTCTCCTCGTAAAATCAAAGGGTTGAAATTGACCAAGACCAATAGCGCAGAATAGGCTCATAGTGAATTAGTCACTGTGTTTGAATAGAAATTGAAATTGAATGGAAATTACTAATCTCGAATGGAAATGAAAATTGCTCTATTATACAAGACAGGCTCTGGATTCACATTGAATCTGTCTTTTATAACTGTGATCATTTTCATCCCTCTATTCATTTAGTCCATTATAAGCATTGTGCATCATTTTTCTGGTTCCAAATATTATTTGTTATGCCATTTGGCTTTGCATTGCTGCTCTGTTTTTAGATATTACTTGACATAAACTCAAGAAGTTTGACAAGAAAACTTAATTTTTGCATTTGCTTACAGGCTCAACAAGCATATAAATAAACATGGTCTTCTTCCAACAACAACTTCATCTAGGTTAAAGCTAGATGTTTCTGATGGCCTGGCAATTAAATAAGATTATTAATAAGATTTGCAGTAAGTTAAATCTTTGGATTTTGTCATCTTTGATGGAAACATCCTCTAGCTGTCCTAGAGCCCTTAAAACAAACTTGGAAACAATTCAATCACTGATCCTCTGAACAGCATACCTTTCCAAACCATTGATCTTCTTGATCTTATTTTGAAATCTTATTCTCCAACATTTCCACTCACTTGCATGTTTCTAAATTAGATTTTAAATATATTTCTTTATACTACTGCAGAGCTATTTAATTGAAAGTAATCACACCAAACCTTTAGACTCTTTGGTTTGATGCTTTCCTTCTTACTTGGAAGCCAAATACAACAAGGTTTACTCAACTACAATTGGCTTGGCAAGTGCTTTGGAAGTAATACGATGGGAGATTTCTCTCTTTTCTGATTCCTTTGAATTCTATGCACTAGAATTTGGGATGCACAGATTTTGGGCATTCCATCCATGCAGATTGTTTAATCCTTGCCCAAATGGTATGGTCCAACGATTCTGGATTCAGGACTTGGAACTTATTCCCATATTGATGCCTCAGAGGCATACCAGAATGAAGGATGTTCAGGCCAGTCTGGTCTGGACATAGTGTTTCACACCATCAAGGCATACTGTATTGTACAAAGTTGGAGCAGGCTTCGGAGTAATGTAATAGATACTGAGAAGCCTGTGGAATGGGGTGCTTTTCTGGGAGGAAGAGGACAGGGATATTGGGTAGGATGAAGGTATGCTTGGGTAACAAGTCAGACAGGATCTGGCTGATACGCAGTTACAGAGAATGAGAGGTGAGTACAGAAGAGCTTCATGGAACATAAAACGGTCATTGCTCATCAAGCCAGCGATTGGTTGGCATTGTGGGGTGAACATCAGCCTGTCTTGGTTGTGTTTATTTTCACTTTTGCTCGGTGTAAATGAAAGCTCATGTTTGGTTTTGTGCGATTCCTTCCTATGTGTGATGTTCCCCAATTGGACGATGTTAAGCTGTGGATCTCTGGTGGGCACTGGGGGACAATGTAGCAGTGACTTGGAGAGGATATTTGGATGGAGTGCAGCAAGGGATATGTAGATTTTGTGCCGTGGCTAATAAACAGGGACTAAGGAGAGAAAATGGGGTTGTACGTGCAAGGGAATGTCAGCCATGCCAACTATGTGTTGTAAGCAGCAGAGATTTGGCCTATTATGCTGCTGCATTGGTGGTGATGATCTTTTCCGTGTTTTTATAATTCATTCATGGGATTTGGGCATCACTGGATATGGCAACATTTATTACCAATCCCTAATTACCCCCCAATCTGACTGGCTTGCTATGGCCATTTTCAGAGGGCAGTTAGGAATCAATCACGTTGCTGTGTTTTTGGAATCACATGTGGCCATACCAGGTAAAAATCAAAGATTTCCTTCCCTGAAGGACATTGTTGAACCAGGTGGGTTTTTTTTTTGGATCATTCATTGTAGTTACATGGTCATCAATCAGCTAGCTTTCAATTCTAGAATTTTTTCAAAAAATTAAATTCAAATTTCACTATCTGCCATTGTGGGGTTCAAACCCTTGTCACCAGGTCATTGTCCTGGGGTTCTGGATTACCAGTCCAGTAACATTACCATTAAATGCTGCTTCCCCTTTGTGGTATGTACAGTGGCTTTTTAAAGATCGTATAGACGCAAGGGATGCCAGTTTTTCGGCAGATGGCTCTGAGTTGTGGGTTGTTCAGGGAACAGTGCATGATAAGGTGAGAATAGAATTATATGGGAGGAATGCTATAGGAAAGATGTTAGTAGTTATTGAGATGGCAAGAAGTTTCTCTAGGCCTTGCTGCGATAAACCTTCTCAAAATCTTGACAAAATCCGCGCTTAGCCAAAGTAGGGTAAGATTCATCCACTAGTTTTGTTGTGAGCAGAGATTTTCTGAGTTAAAGAACAAATTTAATTCCTGTTAATCATGCCCATTGCGTAGTCACTTGGACTCTCACTCATACATACACACATAAAACACGTGATACTCACACATAATACACAATGCACATGCACCAAGTCAAAAGTGAATAATGTCCAGCGCAAAAACGAGATATAATAATGAACACTATAGATTCTTTTGGGTGTCCTCCTATTGTAGAATTGGTTGGTGGATTCTATGCCTAGTATTTAATAAATATTGGAGTAGGTTTCTAAAACAAGAACAGGAACTTTCTTTTCGTATTTAAATTATACTAGAACTGATTTCAGGCAGTTGCTAGGGTGGCCTAAATAGCAAGGTCAAATATGATAGAGACTAGAGAGATATAAATGGGGCACAGGATCTCATGACCAGAAAATGGTTAACATTGCACTGATTTTATGCCTGAAAATTAAATGCAGCACACACTAATTTCTTCTTCATGGTGCCTGTGTATGAAAGACCTTTTTTTAGCAAAATGGAAGTTTCTATAAAAGTTGGCAGTAGCTGAGGTTGGCAGCTGTGCTGTGGATTTAATTGATGTTGTGAATTTTTCTGGTGTATTAGTTGACAACAGTGCCACACGTTGGCATCAGGAGCTATAGTTTACTGCCAGCAGGTTGAGTACCCAGCTGGTCTCTACAGCTCAATAGGACATTTTCTTGCTTTGTATCCAGGCCTTCATAAATCTTTCCCAATGATTGGGAAAGATCCAGTGGCCAAAAAAAATGAAGTTGAATTGATGACATGCAAACAGTCATGCTTTCTAAGTTTGCAAGTGTGTCTTTGTTTTTTGGCTGGCACTGATGCTGTAGATTTTACTGTACATTGAAAATGGGTCAGATCATTAGCTGTTTCTGCCTTAAATAGCAAGCAATATGACAGATGAGTAATTTCTCTTCATTAATACAGCACAGAAGAATGATTTCAAGGTCAAATTTTAATCTTCATATTTCTTTCTAGCTTATAAACTGCTGAAGGTTTGCTCCCAAATTAAAGCATTTTGATTTGACATTTAATCACTCACAGGTATCACTTATAGAGTCATAGAGCTGTACAGCATGGAAATAAACCCAGATGACCAGATATCCTAAAAGTAATCTAGTCCCATTTGCCAGCATTTAGCCCATATCCCTCTAACCTCTTCCTATTCATATGCCCATCCAGATGCCTTTTAAATGTTGTAATTATACCAACTTCCACCAATTTCTCTAGCAGCTTGTTCCACACACTCACCACCCTCTGTGTGAAAAGGTTGCCCCTTAGGTTCCTTTAGAATCTTTCTCCTCTTACCTGAAACCTGTATGCTCTAGTTTTGGAGTGCCCCACCCTGGGGAAAAGACCTTGGCTATTCACCCTATCTATGCCCCTCATGATTTTATAAACCTCTATAAGGTCAACCCTCAGCCTCCGACGCTTCAGGGAAAATAGCCTCAGCCTATTCAGCCTCTCCCTATAGCTCAAAAGCTCCAACCCTGGCAACATCCTTGTAATTCTTTTCTGAACCCTTTCAAGTTTTGCAACATCCTTCCTATAGCAGGGAGACCAGAACTGAACACAGTATTCCAAAAGTAGCCTAAACAATGTCTTGTACAGCTGCAACACGACCTCCCAACTCCCATACTCAATGCACTGACCAATAAAGGCAAGCTTGTTCCATATTAGAGCAAAATTATCAACATTAATGTCTTTTTATTTCCTAAATAATGCTGAAAAAAATTATTGACATAATAAATTTTGAGGTGGTGTGTTTCAACCATTAGGTATTCAAAAAGTAACTATTTTCATGGGATGCAAGTGTCACTGGCAACACCAACATGTGTTAACCATCATCCATTTCCCATGAGAAAATAGCAAGTGGTCTTCTTGAACCACTGGTGTCCATTTGGTGTAGATACCTATAATGCTGCTGGGAAGGGAATTCCAGGATTTTGATCTGAAGGCAGTGAAGGAACGGTGGTGTAATTCCAAGCTAGAAGTAAAAACAATAAATACTAGAAGCATTTAGCTGGTCAGGCAGTATCTGTGGAGAGAAATATTGTATAAGGTAATGATTCTAAAAAAGGTTATTGTTGGAAATTGCATTAGGCTACATCCCCTTTGATGATGTCAGAGTTTTGGACAGAGGATTGAGAAGTCAAGCTCTAGAACCAAATAGATACAGCTGGAGGATAGTGCCAAAATTTGGAGAACTGTCTTACAGACTCATCAAGTAACAGATGGATCATTGACTCGGCATTTCTGGAAGGATTGTTGCAAATGTTTCATCTTTATCTTTTACACTGAGGTGCCCCCATTATTGAGGATGGGGGTATTTGTGAGCCGCCTCCTCCAGTGAGTTGTTTAATTGACCACAACCATTCACCACCATTGGATGTGGACAGGACTGCAGACCATAGATCTGCCCATTGGTTGTGAAATTCTTATCCCTGCCTATCACTTTCTCCTTATGCTGTCTGGCATGCAGGCAGTCCTGTTTCATAGCTTTATCAGGTTGACCCCTCACTTTTAGGTATGCCTGATGCTGCGCCTGACCTCCCATCCTGTATATGTTGTTGGACGAGGGTTGATAGCCTGAATTGATGGTAATGATAGAGTTGGGAATATGTAGATCCCTGAGGTTGCTAATTGTGTTTGAATACAATTCTGCTTTTGCTGATACGCATCCCTCCCCATTGATGCTCAGCCTTTTGAGTTGACAGTTCTCTTTAATGTTTATCCCATTTAGCACAGTGTTAGTGCCACATAACATGATAAAGGGTAACCTCAATATGAAGGCAAGACTTTGTCTTCACAAGTGCTATTTGGTTGTCACTCCTACCAATATTGTAATGGATAGTACATCTGCGGCATGGAAACATATGAGACTGACAGTCTCTGGCATAATCTTTTCTTTCCCATTGTTTCTGCCTTCTGGCTATTTATGGAAGATGTCTATTTACATACCAGAACTGACAGAAGGCTTTTCAGCATTGCATGCCTGAATGCCAGGATGCAAGTGCACCCAGTTGTCAGCAGAATGTTATTCTTTGTTGCTCATGCCAAGTTAATATTCCATTATTAAGAGAACTTTCAGTGGCAATAGGTCACCAGCTTGGAGATTATGGAGTACACTAACTACATCATTGCTGAGTTAGTCACTTTTTCGTCGGCTCAGTTTTATTGAGTGGAAGATGACTACCACATACCCAAAGAGCTTCTGAAGTGGTTATTGGGTCACAAGATCTTAGATGGCAAAGACACCAAAGTTCAATTGTCAAATGTGCTCAATTTTTCCTGACCTCTTAGATTATTAGCTCAATAAACTTCATTGTACATTGTATCTGTGACCAGAACACAACCCTCGCCTCCTTCCCTATCTCCAACCATTCCTTCTTTTTCTGAGGAGGAACGTCTCTTTTTCTCCGATCGCTGTCTGTCCTGTTTTTGACTGTGGTCAGCAATAATACCAGTTATGCCTCATTGACGATGCTCTTTCCCTGTATCCATCATCCATCTGAAATGCATCAATTTTCTATTTGCACCCTGTCCATTTGAATAGATCTAAGCTCGTGTAATGCAGATACATATCCTACCCAGAGTGCAGTTTAGGTAAAGGGAACGCAGAAGTGGAAATTAGTTCAGTTCTGTTGAGATCACAAATTTGACATGTCTGTTCAGTTACCTCCTACCCAGAATTCCATCCCATTTCCATTGCATCCTGCCACCTCTATATTAACATTGAGACCATGATTTTGACATCCCCTTTCACTGATTTGGATGTTAACACATTTAAGATGTTTACATAAAACTTTATTTCAACAGTCATTTCCAGGCTTATATGAATTATTGGAAATGATTCTGCACAGATTAGCATCTGTTTTAATTGTGCAGCATTTGGCATAAACAAGATTCCTGAGCTGGATTGGGTTTTTGAATGAATCTTCTTATTTGGCATCATTTTGAGAATATTATTCTCCAGGTGACAAATGCTCTTGTCAGGTAAGCACAGCCTGTTCTCTGCACTGCCACTGCTGATTTGTGGACAGATTACAATCACTTGGTAATTACATTTACAATGAATTTTGGTTATTCAGCAGCCTCTGCAGGATCTGATAGCAACTATCTGCAGCATTACTGAAATGATTTTACTGATGCATTTCTCTTAGCTGGGATTAAAACAGTCAGTTCTGCATGGATGTGAAAGAAATCCATCTTCGTAGATAAGAAGGGCAACATGTAAAATGTACACTTTCCTAAAACTTACTGAACTATTAATGTAATTATTGCTAGACTGAAGGCCAATTTACTGATTTATTGACAATTGAAGCAGAAATTGAAGAGAAAAACACAGGAGGAAGAAAGAAAAACATGTGAGTGTGGATAACATTGAGATGGGGACTGGGGAAGAAAGACAGGGAAGAAGCAAGATCATGCCAACAGCCCATCTATGGTGAAAGTGAACATAAAAACAAAGTAATCAAAACATAATAACTGAATAGCAATCTCTTGTATCATAGAATCATGGTATGATGATAGAATGCTCTATTTTACATTATTTTTCACATTTATTTTACAATATGTGATATATATTCATTATTACAAACACATCTTGCTCAACCAAATTTATATGTTATTGTAAACAACAAAGTATTAGGTCAGAAAAATCATCAGATGCTTGAGACATTGATTCAATTCCAGATGCACCTTGTACATATGTTGCTTCTTACTCGTTGGACCTCTTTACTTGCCCCCATTCTAACCAACTTTTCAAAAAATGGATGTATTTTCACAGATGCTGTGTATAGCCCTTTCAAAATGATCACCTTCATATTCCTACCCTGAAGAATTCTCCTCATGATACCAATGTTCCTGCGAGCTACCTGCTCCACTGTTCAACCTCCATCTGTGTTTTAGCATCTTTAAATGCATTGTCCCTTCCCAAATCTTCCCTCTATTTCCTACAAGTCTTCCTGTTTCACTGTCACCCTGAGTCTAAATCACACATTATACCTTGTATTATTATAACTGTGTTGTGTTATTCCTGCTCATGTTTTACAAACCTTGATGTTGCATCTGACAATGACTGACCACATCATTTTTCTTGCACTTCTCCACTGTTCAGCTCAGCGGCTTTACCCCCACTTGGTTCTGTTCTTATCTGAATGAACATTGCCAAAGCATCTTCAGCAATGACTTGTGCATCAGCACACTGGCTGTTAGTTGTATATTCCCTGCATTTAATTGGATATAGGTAGCGGGCACTGACTAGGAATTTCCTTTGGCAATGGGATTTGTAATTGAGGAGGTGCATGTTTGTCATGCTTATCTCTGAATAAATTATTATAAATATTTTTCTCCTGTTTTATCCTTTACCATCAAATTTTCTGGAGAGTCAGTCCAGAGGGGGCCCCTAAAGATGTACCCCTATCCTCCTCCTCTTTCTTATTTAAATGGTCATCCTCACTCCTACCTCAGCGCATCTACCGTTCCAATATTCAACCATACTATTGACATCTGCAGAGTTGATTGTTCTAACATTTTCTTGCACATCCGCCTATTCCTCCTCATTCTCATCCTCTTCCTCCTTATAAAGATCAGATCGTTCAACATCCAGCTGGAAGTATCCTAAGCCCACACACCAAGCGTTGTTCATCACTGACCTTCATTGGTACCAAGTCCCCTAATGCTGTAAGAGTAAAAATCACAAGCTTATGTTGAAATGCTTTGGTGGCCTAGTTTCTCCCTATCGCTAACCTAATTCTGCTTTCCACTTCTTCTAATGAACTCTGCACTTCTCTGCTTCCTGAAAGTCCACTCATGTCAATTTTTTGCTCACCTGTTCTGCTATCTCAAACTTTGTGCCATTTTGGATTCCACCTCTATGATATTTTTTCTAAATAATTAGCGCTACGTCGGTGTAAGTTATTTGTTTAGAATATTTAGTATTTGCATGTTGGATATCTATTTTATCAAAAACTCACACAGGGAGAAATAATCTTTCATGTACTAGTTACAAAATTCTACACCTGTTTTTAAATAAACAAGGCTAAATCTTTGTCCAACCTAACACATGGTGGCATTCTCTTCCAATGTACATATAATTTATGAAATAATACCACTGTGCAAAGCATGTAAACATAATTTTAATCATATTTTGATTATAAATGCTCAGTAACGTTTTAACTTATTAATTGCCTTCATAAATTGCTTTTTGTGACATTTTTTCTAAATTTTAACAATTTGGTTGTAGATTTATTAAAATGTGTACTTGTTGGCTCATGTCTAAGAAATAAAGCTTTTGCTGCTAATTCCAAACAGCTACAGTTAAGGTTTAATAATCAATGAGATTTATCCTTTAGGTATATTGACGGATGACCTTAGATGTCCATTTGTTGCTTGTAGTGTTTTATAATTGCCATTGGAGGAATTATTTCTTCCATTCTATTGCTGTTTACAAGGTAATTAAGAAATCTACTTTCAGTTTAATTATGTGGCTTAAAGTCTATGATTTTTCTAGTTTATTTTCTTGGAGTTATTTTGGAGCTCGACTTTTTAGCTGATGCCTGCTCTTACACTCATACAGCTAAACATACATTCAACAGCACAGAAGACTTCGGTCAGAAGACTATTGGCACTGCTCAAAGGGATAGTTAACTAAATCCAGGTTAGTTACTGATTGTTTCTGAATATTGCAACAATTCTACAGCTGTTTTGTGCCTTCTACAGCATTTTCAAGAATTCTGAAAAAGTGAGTAGAGATTGGTGTGACTGGTGCTGAAGGATTTTGCTTATTTCAAGGCTTCTGAACACTTGTTTCCCGGCTTGAATGTAGCAAGAGATATTTTCCAAGGAATGCAAAATTTGGGTGAATGGACGGAGCTTAAAGAAAACAGTGGTGAATGAAGTGAAGGAGAAGAAAGACGAAGAGGAGTGGAGGTAATTGGGACCATTCCTTTGTCCAGACTGACCATAAGTAACTCGTTTGAGTGCAATGCCATTAACTGAAACCCTACTTCTCCATTTACTAACTAACAGACCTTACTTCCCCCCTGCCACTGAGCATGTGCTTGGTTAGAATACAAAAATAAAAATCATGACAAAATAAGTATTTCAATCCAAATATATAAAACCATGCTGCATTTCATACAGATAAGCCCTTTTACTTTGATTTAATGCCTGTCTCCTTTGCACCATGTTTGGCAGCCATTGAATTTTCTGGTAGACCTGTGTCTCCAAGGTAGCTATCAGCCTGTCTTTGTGGAGTTGGCAAGTGCTCACAAGCTACAGCCACTACGGTAGTGAGAACATGAATGGACTTCTGTAAATTTCATTCCAGCCTGCCCCTGGCCCCCATTCCTAATGCTCCCTGCCTTTCTGTATGAGTTGAGCATGTCTGTTATGGCTAAGCCCATCTTCTGCATGAAGTTTTTTTTTCCTTTATTCACTCATGGGATGAGGGCATCATTGGCTAGGCAGCATTCATTGCCCATCCCTAATTGCCCAGAGGGCAGTTACCAGTCAACCACATTGCTGTGGGTCTGGAGTCACATATAGGCCAGACCAGGTAAGGATGGCAGTTTCCTTCCCTAAAGGACATTAGTGAACCAGATGGGTTTTTCCAACAATCGGCAATGGATTCATAGTCATCATTAGATTCTTAGTTCCAGTTATTTATTGAATTCAAATATTACCATCTGCCATGGTGGGATTCGAACCCGGGTCCCCAAAACATTATCTGAGTCTCTGGATTAACAGTCCAGTGACAATACCACTAGGCCATTGCCTCCCTGTAATGCAGATATCTTGTTCCTGACAGTCCTCTGAGTTTCAGAGGCACTGAGCATTTCTTCTTCCCCTGCCTCCCAGCCAGATTGTGTCCTCATGCCTACTGTAGCGAAGGTACCCACCAAGGTGATTATCTCTGTGCAAGTTGAGAATATGAGCAAACCCATTCATCCTCTGAGGGTTTGCAGTCTTCGATCTCATGTGTTATATTGGTGCAGAGGGGCCTAGGCTGCAGCCTGTATTGCCATGCATAGGTCTGCATGGTGTTAGTGTCTGGAGAACAGAAAGAAATACTCAGTGAAGATACAGAAGAGCTAATACAGAGCCGTTATGAAAATCTAAAAGGAGCAGAATGCAATCTTGCTCACTGGGCTGCTGACCCATTGAGGTTTCCCCATTCCCATAGGAATGGTCTTGGTCTTCCTTGGCTGCCTCGATGGCCCTTTCCTCCAAGGGGGTCAGAACCTAATTATTTGATAGAGATGTCGCCAATCTTGGTCTTCTCAGCCAGTTATGTGCCAGTTTCTCTGCATTGAGATAAAGAAAAGGGTTCAATGCATTGAGAATGTGTGCAGCAAAAGAAAGTGAACAGGCATTACCATGTGAGGTGATGAGGGCTGCCTGGTAAGTACGTTGGAAGCCAAGAGGGCAGGAAGGGTTAGTAGTTTGGGAATGAGGTGGGTTTGAGCCCTTGGATGTATGTCATGCATTAAATGCTGAGACCAATAAGCTATAAGGCTTTGAGAGGTACCTGTATAATGGCAGTGTTAAAGTGAGTGATACCCCTGTAAGTACAAAATAACAGAGAGAAGACAGTGCCATTTACCTTCATGGTGCACAGGAGATCATTGATGTTTTCCCTGCATTGATTTCCAGATTTTTGGTGCAGGTCAGTGCTACTGACTACACTGTGATCTTGGTCCATGCTGGATAGCTCTGATCAGATAGCTCCAGGGATAGTCACCTGCTCTTTCTGTCGGCACTCTGTTTAGCAGCATCTGGAAGGCAGTATTGGTGAAATTGGGAGACAGCTTCGACTTCTTAGGAGATATCTCTGGGATTTTAGAGTCGGCCACCACAGGCTGAGGAGAAGCTCCTGGTTTGTAGCAAGTGATGATTTGTCCAGTATATAATGTGGCGTCAGAAGCTCCAACCCTAGAAAGTCCAGTCTGTTATTAGATCTTTCAGTTCACCCACCATATGATTCTCCAAGCGAGATCCGTAACATCTTACTTGCATTGATAATGAACTGCAAATCATGGAAATCGCTTGAGATAACTCCATTGGAGCATTTTGTATTTGACGCCACATTCAATGCCATACAAAAATTTTAGAATTAAATGTTTGGTCATAGTCCCAAAACACAACAATCTTATAAAACCTTGCATTTATAACAGATTTAATAAAGATTTTAAAAAGGAAATTGGATAAATATTTGAAGTGAAAACAATTGTGACATTTCAGGCAAAAGGACAGAGGAATTCAACTAATTGGATAGCTCTTTCAAAGAGCTGAAAGAACCATGGTGTGAATGATCATCTCTTATGCTGTACTATTCAATGGTCCTTTGAATTTCAATTGTTAGCTACAGGATCTCCGATGTATCTTGTGAATATGTATCACTTCAGATTGATAAATATTGGAATGGAGTTCAGCTGTGGGTGCATAATTGGCAATCTTTCTAAAAGCTGCATTTAAAATAACATACATTTCCTCAAAATTATTTTCATAATCACAGCTATCAAATCTGTGAGCCAGCACAATTGCATTTTATTAGATTGTAACTGACTTTTGTCTTGATTTTTAAAAATGTTCTTGAAATATTTAAGTATGGTAATGTGCTGCAGTTTTCAATCATAAAATCATAGAATCCCTACAGTATGGAAACAGGCCCTTCGGCCCAACAAGTCCACACTGACCCTCAGAGTATCCCACCCAGACCCATCCCCAAACACTGTGGGCAATTTAAGCATGGCCAATCCACCTAGCCTGCACATCTTTGGATTGTGTGAGGAAACCATTCTCTGACAAAGCCATGTAGAGTGAGTCATTGAATATATTCACTTTTATTAACATAGCTGAAAATTGGTTTATTACAAATAAAAACATTTTTAAATCAATTATTTAGTCCATCAACTATCAATAACCTGATTTTAAGTTGCTGAATATAACTTTGAAGAGATATACTTAATCTGGTTACAATTGTGAACATTAGTCAGCTTCTAATAAATGTCTACTGTCCTTTGGGGAAGGAAATCTACCATCTTTAACCAATCTGATCTACATATAACTCCAGAGAAATCAGCTAAGTGTCAATTTTGGAAATTTTTCATAGAGGGTTTCTCTTTGTGAGCCTCACAAGTTTTCTCATAGTCTTTCCAAACTAGCCTCATTAGTCATGCACCATGTTTGTAAGGAACCCCACTCAATGTATTTGCTCATTCGCCAGATTATTGCTCTTACTCTCCTGTCAAGAATTATTGACGTTCAGTTTCTATCCAACGGATGGAAGAATGGCAAACTGCGTATTAGTAAGTCAAAATTACGTTGTAATGAGGATGTTAATGCCTGCAATAGACCTCTCAGCACTACTAGTGAGAATCTTGTCTTGCGTTTAACACTTAGTTCGAAAATGGGACAGTTACCTCTTGGCACCAGGAAACCCCTTACTGCTGATCTCATGTGATTCTCTAAACTTTCTCAATACTCATGCCGTCCAGTAGATGGCAAGATTCCACCCATGGAAATAATTGACTCCTAACTTCCCCCCTGAGTGGCCCAGCAAGCCAGTCAGTTGTCAAGAAGATAGCTCTTCCCAAGGGCAGTTAATGATGGACGGTAACCAGACCCTATGAATTAATTTAAAAGTAACATTTTCATATAGCTACAACTGCACCTCCCAGTCGCGAACCATTTCAACTCCCCCTCCCATTCCTCAGATGACATGTCCATCCTTGGCCTCCTACAATGCCACAGTGATGCCACCCGAAGGCTGCAGGAACAGCAAATCATATTCAGCCTGGGAACCCTGCAGCCCAATGGCATCAATGTGGATTTCACAAGCTTCAAACTCTCCCCTCCCCCAACCGCATCCCAAAACCAGCCCAGCTCATCTCCACCTCCCTAACCTGTTTTTCCTCTCACCTCAAGCCACACCCCCATCTCCGATCTACTAACATCATCCCGCCCCCTTGACCTGTCCGTCCTCCCTGGACTGACCTATCTCCTCCCTACCCCCCCACCTACACTCACCTTTACTGGCTCCATCCCCGCCTCTTCGACTTGTCTGCCTCCTCTCCACCTATCCTCTCCTCTATCCATCCTCTATCCGCCTCCCCCTCTCTCCCTATTTATTTCAGAACCCTCTTCCCCTCCCCCATTTCTGATGAAGGGTTTAGGCCCGAAACGTCAAGTTTTCCTGCTCCTATGATGCTGCTTGACCTGCTGTGTTCATCCAGCCCCAAGCTTGTTATCTCTTTTCATATAGCTTATAGACTTTAGAGTATAGTTGCTAGTGCCCTTCTTGATTTGAAAAGATCCCTCCAGTCATTGCAAACAGTGAAAACTTGCCACACTTATCAATTTAATTTGAGGCCATTTCCGAAATTTGGGGTGGGGCTAGGATCCAGAATGATTTACTTTAAAGCCAATCTGATGGATTGTGAAAGCCTAATTTCTACATGAACAATTCTACGATCTGTTCTGCAGCTCATGTTTGACTGATTATAGATAAAAATTGTACTGGAAACATTGAACAGAAGCTAATGCAAACTTCAGACCATAATGACTAAGTGTTTCAGTCTTACCCGTTTCTAGTTCTTTATTCAAAATTAAACATTAATTTGGTGTCTTGCTTTAGCCTCCCTATTTTGTCTCCCACAAAATTTGGCTCGTTATTGAAAATGCATTTTAAAATGTATCTTTGAAATAACAACAAAAAGAACAATCAGCAATATTGAGATTTTAAACTATAATATTGTGAGCTATTCAATTCTTTCAGAATGTCCATTTTTTTACCTTTGCCAAATTTATAATGCTAGACTTAAAACTCATTAAACTGTGTCACAGATGGACTGAATCTGAGCACAAATCAATGTGTTATCCATCCAACTTTTAACATCTAATTGAATAGTTCATCCTAAAAATAGAAAAGGACTACAATTTTGATAACAAACTTTGTTGTTTCAAGTCAAGATTTGTCCTTGGAACTCTGGGATTTATGAGGCACGAGTTCATATAACTTAACGGTACACTTTGCATTGATATGAAATCTTCCAGGCTATTGACCAATTTAAAGGCGCGTAATCAGCAATCAGGTTCCGGTCTGATTTCTAAGTGCATTAAAGCCAAATCATTCAATTGCAGCCAATTACACCATCTGTCTTTGCTGTCTGCATTATAGTATCAATGTCCAGTTTTGGACGTGATGCCAAGCACCAATCTACATGACAGAGTTGATAATGGGATGAGATGACATTGACATACCAGTGCTTTTCAGTTAACTGTGAAGAAAAGCTTCCACACGTACAAGACAAACAGTGACATAAAAACAAAACCAACTCAAGAGTGTTTTTTAATCGCGTACGCTAATAATAAGGCTGCGAATAATCACAAAAATCTGTGATGCAGAGATGTAGGTTGATAGCCTCAGGATCTATGGTAAGTACTCAACACATAGCATGAAGCAGCGGAATTCAAGCAATAAAATGCTCTTCAAAGAAGAGTGGAGGATAGTAATGTAGAACTTTTTTTAAAAAATAGAATCTCGTGATATGCTAATATTAGCAACATTCATTGCCGGAAATTCATCACTGCTTGGATAAAAATGGAATATCTGGAATGTTAAACAAGACACACAACATCCTTGCTACTTAAATCTGAGACATTTGAAATATATTAACCATGATTTAGAATTTGCTGCTGTGTATATAAATCTCACTAACATAATTGAAGGAAACAGCTTTATTTTTACAAATAATCATTGACTAGCACTAAGGAAATTGAATAAATAACTTTGGAATCACTGAACAAAGAACAAAGAGAACAAAGAAAACTTACAGCCCAGGAACATGCCCTTCGGCCCTCCAAGCCTGTGCTGATCCAAATCCACTGTCTAAACCTATCGCCCAATTCCTAAGGATCTGTATCCCTCTGCTCCCCACCTACTCATGCATCTGTCCAGACGCACCTTAAATGAATCTACCGTGCCTGCCTCTACTACCTCTGCTGGCAACGCGTTCCAGGCACCTACCACCCTCTGTGT
>JAHRHZ010000271.1:20997129-21033991 GCA_024137785.1 Ginglymostoma cirratum | reverse complement strand
GTATTCTTTGACAATCCCCTATGCTTTCTGCTACTCCCCCAATCTTCGTGTCATCTGCAAACTTACTGATCAGACCACTTATGCCTTCTTCCAGATCATTTATGTATATCACAAACAACAGTGGCCCCAGCACTGATCCCTGTGGAACACCACTGGTCACCTTTCTCCATTTCGAGAAACTTCCTTCAACTACTACTCTCTGTCTCCTGTTGCTCAACCAGTTCTTTATCCACCTAGCTAGAACACCCTGTATACCATGTGACTTCACTTTCTCCATTAGTTTACGATGGGGAACCTTATCAAACGCCTTACTAAAGTCCATGTAGATGACATCTACAGCCCTTCCTTCATCTATCAACTTGGTCACTTCCTCAAAGAACTCTATTAAGTTAGTAAGGCATGATCTCCCCTGCACAAAACCATGTTGCCTATCACTGATAAGCCCATTCTTTTCCAAATATAAATAGATTCTATCCCTCAGTACCTTCTCCAGCGACTTTCTCACCACTGACGTCAGGCTTACTGGTCTGTAGTTACCTGGAATATCCCTACTACCCTTCTTGTACAGGGGGACAACATTAGCAACTCTCCAGTCCTCCGGCACTTCACCTGTGTTTAAGGATGCTACAAAGATATCTGTCAGGGCCCCAGCTATTTCCTCTCTCGCCTCCCTCAGCATCCTGGGATAGATCCCATCCGGTCCTGGGGATTTGTCCACCTTAATATCCTTTAGCCTACCCAACACATCTTCCCTCCTTATGTCAACGTGATCCAGAGTAAACAAACTTCTATCTCTAATCTCAACATTCATCATGTCCCTCTCCTCAGTGAACACTGATGCAAAGTAATCATTGAGAATCTCACCCATTTTCTCAGGTTCGACACTGGTTGGGACAAACATGAAAAGTTCCCACTCCCTCTTTAAATTGATTTTTTCTCAATCATTATAGGGCAGGACCTGATGAAACCTGGAACATATATAAATTCGGGTCCCTCTTCCTCTTATGTTTCAGGAGCAGACTCTGGAATTTCAATTCTCCCCTGCAGAGATTAGAACTAGGTGGATCTTATTGCCTATGAGATCCTTGATTGAGGTTGTTAACCTGGCCAATCAGGGAGTCCTGGCTGACAGATATAAATAGGGGCTTCAGAGAGTCTACTGACTTCAGGGACTGACTCTGAGCTGGCTGATCAAGCCAATGTACTGTGCACATGTAAATAAAGGGTGACTTGGTGAGAGGATACCAACCGCTGTGCATCACTTCATCTCTCATCCTCCCCCTGTTTTAAAAGGCTTACAAATACACTTTAGTAACTGGGTAGCAGTTGGTTAGCTTGGATGGATGGATTATGATGTAGAGTGATGCTAATAGCAAGGATTGAATTTCTACACTGGCTGAGGTTACCATGAAAAGATACTCCCTCTCGATCTTCCCCCCTCACCTCAAGTGTAGTGAACCTCAGGTTAAACCACCAGTGGTGTTTCTGCTCTCTCTCTCACATAAGAGAGCAGCCCTTTATCTGATAAGACTATATGAACTTTACCCTTAGTTACTAGATTATTGGGACCAAAGTAACGGGGGATGAAGGTTGTCTTTTGTCATCAAAGGTTTTTTATTAATTTCCAATTAACAAATACTATTTTTATTTAATATGCTACATGCTCTTGTAAATACTTGGATACTCAAGTTAAATAGCATCTATGCCAAACCTTTAATTAATTGCTGTCTTGAGTTCTGGTGGATTGGAAACCAAAAGAAACATGGTGACATCTCTGTTAGATTGTAACTGATGGAGATGAACTTTACAACAGTACTGCTGTCTTGATGTGTAATTTCCCTGCCTGCCTGCTAGTGAAGTGTTCGGGACAGCTTGGAAATGTATACATTTTATTTAATCAAGTGGTTCTTTATTTGTTTACCTGACAGTATTTTTTAAGGGGTGGATTGGTTTGGGCTTTTGGTTTTAATATCTATTTTTGGAATTGCATTCATAAAACTAAAGTGAGGGCAATTTGAAAAACATTTTAGTAGATCAGTGAGTCAAGGCAATAATGTGATTGTGACTAAACAGCCTCATCTGTCATAAGTTTAAATTGTGGTGTTCCAAGATTTAGTGGTGCATACAGAAATACAAGAATTGCTTTATGAACTTAGGAAACTTGTGGCTGTTGCATTATGCTGATTTCTTTATTCAATGATGACAAATATCTTTGATTTTAGAGATCAGATAATTCAATTTTCAGTGAACAGTATCAGAAAATAATGTTGTGAATGCTGCATATTTTACCAGCAACTACAATGTTTTGCATCATCTCTTTAGGACTGTATTAATCCAATAATTTGAAGATGTAACTCTGTAAAATATTTGAGATGTCTCATGGATAATTTTATTTAAATGAATATTGAACATTTCATGATTACAGTTGTGTTCAGGTGTTTTAAATTGAAGTCCAATTAAAGGTAAGATTTTCACAATATCCTGTCTCAGTAAAGTGAGTGGTTACAAAAAACAAATTTTAGCATCTTCTGCTTTTAGTTTGTTGTTTTCTTCTCTGCAAATTTTGTCACAACAAGTTTGAAAGAAGATGGAGGGCTAAGAACTTCAGCAGTAAGCTAAGTCACAAATCCACTATCAAAGGTGAAGAGGACAATCATAGCTAACAACTATGATTCATTCTATCTCCACAGTATTCAGCAGATTTATTGTGTACTGAATTGATTGTGTGTCTGATTGTCTTGTCTGCAATTGAGTTTCTCTTGCAATATGATGACAATAGTTGATTTTTAAAAATACCATAACTTTATCATTATTACATGTAGTGCCTATGTACATAGTGCATAGACCAGTGGCTTTATCAAGCAAATGTTAAACTATGATTGGTAAAATACCAGTAACTTTGTATACTTCCCCAGTCCTAACAGTCTCCTTACAGGCTTAGACAACTTTGGAAATTCTCACTTGATCACTAAGTGTCAGCATTTGGACTATAAGAATGTACCAAAACAAATATGCTAATTACTAAAAAGGAAATGAGACATGTTGAAAAGTAAGTAATGAGCAGTAACAGTGGTGATGGTTAATGGGGTACCACCTGACATGGGGCAAACAAGGCTATCACCTGCTTAATGTGCACCCAAGTTGTAAAGCCATGCAGAACTTAATCAGAACTTATTCAAAAGAACATGTTGGCAAAATATTGATGTCATTTCTCCATGCATATGACCATGGAAGGTAGTCTGAACATTGTTAGGGAGTCCAAATACATTTCACTTTTTCTCACACAAGTAATGCCCTGGAACAATGCTAATTTGCACTGTACCCGCAATATGCCAATAACAGAGACACTCACAAAGGGAACCTCCAATATCAATCTCATCATCAGGTCATTGGAGTTCTTAGCCTGAGAACAGACGGGGAGAATAGCATAACAGCTCAAGTTTACTCCGTGAGCTTTGAAATAAACATGAGAAGATGAAGCGGGAAAAGTCCTTCCTTTGTCACAGGCCAAAAATTGATTAAACAAATTCATGGTCAGCACAGACATCAGGGCCCAAAGTGCCTGTTCCTGTGCTGTCCTGTTCTATGTTCAATATGTTCTAAATGGCTGTGTAATCCTGAAGGCTGCTTAATGCTCCCTCCTTATTTCGTGCAGAAATGTTGAAGATACGGGGTCAAGTTTCTAGGCCTATCCAGAGCCTTTAAAAGGTTAGGCAGGGAAATGAATTGGGTAGGAGGTAAAAATTTAGTTCCATCAGTGAGTTAATATTTTGCTATTAAGCACACAGAACATTTCAGGCAGGATGACCTTTCTGATCTTAAACCTAATTTGTATCCATTAGCATGTTGTGAATACATATTAGCACACCAGCCCATTGGAATTGTATTCACAGATGCAATTTTGGTAACTGAAAATGGGAAACACGAACCGACATATAGACATGCATGAGGTATGTACCTGGTCGGTATACACTACTTCCTCCACACTTCAGTGAGTACAGACTTCCTCCATTAATTGGGACCTTTATAAACAAGCCATTATGCTGCTCAAATCCTTACACTGCTGGGGTTGAAACATCCTCCTGTCAATCAGCTCCTAGAAAAACATAAAGATTTGTTAATACGTGAGGTGCTACTCTTTCCCAGGGTGTCATACATTGCTGCTTGATAGTTAGCTGGTGGTAGTTTTTGAGATAGAGATAATAGGAACTGCAGATGCTTGGAGAATCCGAGATAACAAGGTGTACAGCTGGATGAACACAGCAGGCCAAGCTGCATCATAGGAGCAGGAAATCTTGATATTTCGGGTCTAGGCCCGAAATGTCAAGATTTCCTGCTCCTATGATGCTGGTAGTTGTTTGGATGATTTTTCAACAGATCAGTGCACATGTCCAATTTCACCTTCAGCACACTCACGCTCTGTTTACTCACCTGTGAGGTGGCCGTCTTCTCCTCAGAGCTGGTGAGAAACATAGAAACTAGGACCAGGAGTTGGCTATTTGGCCCTTTAAGCCTGATTTGGCCCTTCAAGCTTGCTCTGCCGTTCAATACAATCATGGCCGAACCTTTACCCTCAATGCCACATTCCCGCTTTCTCCTGTAATCTTTTAGAATTTTAGAATTTAAAAATTTAACAATTTTTTTCTTGAATATATTCATTGCCTTGGCCTCCATGGCCTGCTCTGGCAGAGAATTCCACAGGTTCACTATATTTTGAATCAGGACATATTCTAGTCCTAAATAGTCTTTCCCTTATCTTGAGCCTGTGTCCCCAGGTTTTAGTCTCCCCAACCAGAGAAACCATTTCCCTGCATCTAGTCTGTCTCGCCCTGTTAGAATATCATACATTTCAATTAGGTACCCTGTCATCATTCTAAACTCCAGTGAATACAGGCCTGGTTGAGCCAATATCTCCTCATAGGACAATCCTACTCTCTCAGGTATCAGCCTAGTGAATCTCTGATATCTATGGCAAATATATCTTTTATAACTGCAGTAAGGCATTCTTACTTCTGAATTCAAATTCGCTTTCAATAAAGACCAGTATACAATTGCCTTTCCAATTGCTTGCTGCCTACCTATTCACTCCCATTCACTGCTGTGCAAGAATATCCAGATCCCTTGTACATCTACTATTTCTAAAATATCATCATTTAAATCATGCTCAACCAATATTAAACAATATATTAACCTCCATCCCATGTGCTTTAACTTTGTTCACTAACCTCTTAGGAGAGACTTAATCAAAAGCATCTGAAAATCCCATTAATGCATTCCAAATGTTCTGTTACCATGCATTTTATAACATACTGTAGCATTTTCCCCACTACTGAATTGGTATTGGTTTATAATTCTTTGTATTTTTTGTCTCTCTTGGATTTTACGTGTTAAACATTTGCCACCTTTCAATTTGTGGAAGTACCGACTACTTCAAAGTCCAGGGAATTTTGGAATGGGACCACTGAATCATCCAATATTTCCAGGACGACTTCTTTTAGTAGTCAAGGATGTAGATTATCAGGCCATGGTGGTTTGGCATCCTTGAACTCCATTAATTTCCTCAGCACTGTTTTATTGCTGATACTAATTTCCTTCAAATCTACCCTCTCAATCCACCCTTGGTTCCCTAACATTTCTGGGATGTTATTTGTTCCCATCTAAGAGGAAACTTTCATGCAGAAGATGGTGCATGTGTGGAATGAGCTGCCAGAGGAACTGATGGAGGCTTGTGCAATTACAACATTTAACAAGCATCTGGATAGGTACATGAATAGGATGGGTTTAGAGGGATATGGGCTAAATGCTGGCAAATGGGAATAGATTTATTGAGGACATCTGGTCGACATGGATGAGTTGGACCGAAGGGTCTATTTCCATGCTATACATCTCTATGACTCTATTTTGTGCAAAGACTATGGGCTCTGACAACATTCCAGCAATAGTACAGAGCTTACGTACCCTCCATCTGCAGTTCCAGTACAGCTACAATACTGGCATCTAACTGGCAATGTGGAAATGCCCTGTAGACAGAAAACAGGACAAATCTAAACCAGCCAGTTACCATACTATGCATCTATTCTCCTTCACCAGTAAAGTGCAGAAAGGTGTCACCAAAAATGCTATCAAGCAGCGCTTGCTTAGCAATAACCTGTTCACTGATGCTCAGTTTGGGTTTTGCCAAGGCCATTCTGCTCTGACCTCAATTCTGTCCAAGGGGTAGGATAACACTTCTTTTTTTGATCTACCACTCAATCCCTCACAGGGCCTTTCCAAAGGTGGAGTGGTCAATGAGTTAAATGTTAATACCACCCTTCATATTTGGCTCTAAAAGTGGCAAAAACTTTGTAGAATCGAGTTGTGTGGGCAGCAGGACAGGAGCAAGGATTGGGCCTGGGAAATATTTATGCAGCAATGGCTACACAAGAAGAGATCTGGATAACAGGTACATAAAGCCATGTGCAAACTAAGAGCCACTGAGTATTGGATACACCAAATGGAGTGAGAAGTTCCTTGCGGACTCCCAACAAGTCTGCACAGACTCTACTCACTTGTATTGGTGATTTCACTGGTTTACATTACAGAAGGAGAATTATAAGGTGGAGATACATGCTGACCCTTGTATGAAATTTATTAAATTGTACCATGTTGCAGACACATGAATCAGTGGGAAAGAGTGAAAAAAAATTCTATATTTCTACATTGTCTATAAACCACTCCTATTTCTTTCTTATGCTTTGTGATGTCAACTGGACATTCATTCTGTTGAAATTATGTTCACAACATATAAGGCCTTTTTCATTCAAGCTGTGCCAACTCCTGCTCCTTCCACGCTTTTTTTACAGAAGTGAATATTCAGCACTAAGGAAGTCACCAATGGCACATTTGGATTGGATTGCAACCAGCTGCTACAGATTTGTTGGGGATAAGGATAACTTGGCAATAGTCAGTTTTATCACCTTGTAAGTCAGCTATTGTTTGTTCTGGGAAATATGACCAAAATAGATGAGCCGCGCACTAAGAAAATTAAAATGTCTAATATTTGCAGTTTATCCTGTGATTATATTTCCGTGGAAAATGACTAGGTCTTTTACGTGGATTATTAACTCTGAACGTTAATCTGTCAAAGAAAGAATGCCAGTTAGCCGAACGTGATGAATGTTCTGGAACTCATCACACAGCAACTGTCTAGTGCCTTTTAGAGAAAGGACAAAATTACAAAAAGGTAGCATGTTATAATGCTGCAGCTGAATGTTTCCACTGAAAACAGTGAGTGGCAAATACAAATCAAAAAGTACATGGAGCTAATGTGAGACTTTTACCATAGAGTACAAAACAGTGCACTCTATATTGAACATGTTCAATCTAAGTAAAGAAATACAACCATAAAATCAGTCATCTTTTGAGACATTCCTTTTCAATATTGTTTCCATTTGGCTAAGGACTATAATTTTTATGGTAAGTGCTGTAGCTTGGAATTTTGCTGATCACAATCTCCCCAGGAGCAGGCTTACAGGTGGTAGGATTGTAAAATTAGGTGCTAGCTCTGTGTCTGCGGGCTGCCCACCGCTGAGAGGGTTTTACTAATAGCCAATGATGTCACCCTCCTTGAGGATTAGAATTACTTAGTTCAGAGTCAGGACTGTTTTCAAGTCCCACTGTTCCAGGGGCTTGTAATAACAGCATGGACTTTCCGATTGTTTCTCTCAATAATGCTTTATTAGATTGCATTATTAAAATCAGGAAGACAGAAGTCAGTAACAGAGGTGCAAGCAACAGAACCCATAGTGTGGAAATGATTTGGGAGCCTTTTTGGTTTCCCTTTTGCACATTTGAAAGTTTGTTATTTCTTTAACATGTTGCGCTTCAATTTCTATCTTTATAATTCAATTTTCTATTTTACCAGTGACAGCAGAGTCTTGCTGTGATTTGTAGTGGTTCCTGTTGTTAAGTTGCAGTTCCTTTTGAAGTTATTTCAGGGTGCTAGAGGCCAAGGCTGACTTCTAGCATAATTCATCTCTGGGGAAGATCTGTTCGTGTGTGAGATGGTTGACGAGGCCCAACATTACTCATGAGGACAGCTCTATATCAGTAGTGATGTGCCTTTGGATACTGCTGACCAGAGGCCTCTCTGCAGTATGAGATTGTGACCTCAGGGTGATATCTGGTTGAACTAACAGAAACATTATTTTGAGAAATTTGAAATTGGAGGAAACACCCTGCGCAGAGATAAGCATGTGCAGAATCCTTGTGCCTGTCTGGATAGACCCATACGTTATGCAATATGGTTGTTAAAAATGATTTTGATTTGAGTATGGCACGATTCTGAATTTTACATCTCATCATAAATGTGTTTCCTTCTGAGCTATATGTATGAATTAAGGTAAATTCATCATAGTCCCAGAGGAGTGCTCTCTTGACTGGTGGTGGTCGAACCTAAGGGTCACCACCCTTGAGGTGAGGGGGAGGTTTGAGAAGGTGGGACCTTCATGGTGACCCCAGCCCATGCAGGAATTAAACCCACAGTCTTAGCATCACTCTGCGTTGCAAACTAGCTATCCAGCCAACTCACCCCATGCATGTGTGCCTGTACATATATAATATATATGAACTATAATATTGTGTTACGACTTGATGCAAGTGTGCAGAAGATGCAAATAATCTATGAAATAAATAATGATGACTGGTACTTTTTACCTTGCTACGTTACTTTAATTAGTTATCATCTTGGGCATTGTTTTTTAGTTTCTGCAAGTATTGAGCCTAAACTCCCTTATTCTAATACGGCAATTGGGTTGCATCCTCACAACCATCTTCTGTAGAAATATGCCCATGTAACCATCCAACAGGGGCATGTTGCTGTATCTTCCACATTTTGTTTTACTTCACTTAATTCATCATTTAAACTTCTCCCATCCCCTTCCCCCTTTTTAGATAAAGGTAGATATTTGACCCTATACATAAGCATTTAATTCAAAAGTGCATTTAATTCAAAAGTGCTTTTTCCTTCAGATTATGCCAGATAACATTTGTGCCACACAAATGCCAGGCAACGACCATCCCCAATAAAAAATAATCTGACCATCATCCTTGATTTTCAATGACAATTCCATCACCAAATCACTCATGATCAACATCCCATTGACCAGAAACTGCACTGGACTAGCCATATAAACACAATGGCTACAGGAACATGTCAGATGTTAGGAATCCTAAAGTGAGTAACTCATCTCCTGACTCCCCAAAGCCTACTTCACTATCTACAATACACAAGTTAGGAGTGGATTGGAATACTCCCCACTTGCCTGCATGACTGCAGCTCCAACAACACTCAAGAAGCTTGACACCATTTGAGACAAAGCAGCCAGCTTGATTAGTACAACGTCCACAAACATCAACTCTCTCCATCACTGATGATTAGTAGCAGCAGTGTATACTATCTGCAACATGCACTGTAGAAATTCGCCAAAGACCCTAAACTACTTCCATCTAGAAGGGTAAGTCAGCAGATACATGGAAACATGACCACCTGCAAACTTCTCTTCAAGGCCCTCAGCATCCTGACTTGGGAATATATTAATGATCCCTCATCGTGGTTGGATCAAAATCCTGAAATTCTCTCCCTAACAGCGTTCTGGGTTAATATATACCATATGGACTGCAGCAGTTCAAAAAAGTGGCTCACCACTGCCTTTTCAGTGGACAGCATTAAATGCCAGTCTAGCCAACAATGTCCACAACCCATGAATAAACAAAAATAAAATACATTTTAAATGGGTGCACACTAAAGACCTCACAATAGAGCAACTAAAAATTATATATTATGATTTGCTATTTCATACTAAAGCACCATGTTGATGTCCAAGAAAATGAGAGCCAGGTTTCTCTTGGTTTACATCCACTCTACGCATGGAAATTCATAGAAAAAGATATGTAATAGAGATTTGTAATGTTAGATTTCTGTTCCTTTTGTTCATAAAGCACAGTTGCGCTGCTGGTTCTAATGTGAGTAGGACCTCTTGTCTGAAACTGGTAGGTGTATGACATTTTGACGCAAGTGATAACACTGTTATGACATAGATCACTGACCATCACAGTTTTCTCTTCCCAAACTCACTTTTCATTGCTTTTTCAATCTACTTATACTGTCTTTGATTATCTTCCCTGGTAATTTATGGCACAAGTCTCTAACCTTTGGAGGAAAATAGAATCATTCCATGTAGCCTACCTTTCTCACTTATAACTTGTTCATTTTTATCTTGTGCTCCTGTTATTCGATCTAGTTGCCATGGTTAACAATATGCAGTGATCAACTTAGTCAATTTTCTGCACAACCTTGAAAATATAAATTATTTGACTGAGAAGTCTCTCTTTTCTAGAGACAGAAACTCAAATCCCTTACCTTTCCAAAATCAGAGATGCCCAAAATTGGCTTCTCTCTTCTTCCTCAACCAACCTTACTTTAATAAATTTTATATTTTTTTCACATATCCATTTGAGTTTCTTTCACTCGTAATGCCATTCTGGTAATTATTTGGTCTTTAATTCTTCATAAATCCTTGTTTTTTTCAAAAAGGGAAACTGCTCTCATGAGTCCCATGCCTGCTTGTGTTATTTTCAACATCATGTTGTCACTTTGTTACCATGTGGGGGCACTGTTGATCTTGGAATTTATTTGGTCAGAAACTACACTGCACCATTTGCTTCCATATCAAATTGTAGGTTCCAACCCTTTGTTCTCTTTCGGAGGATAGGATGCTACTTTCTTTCTGTAATTGTGTTTCTCGCAAACTGTCAGCTAGTAAATGGAACAGCCAGCAATTGAATCTTCTACCCAAACAAATCCTGAATTTCAGGCATGAAATGTAACTGGTTCTTACAGATTTCTACACTCTGACATGAAAGGATTGAGTTAGCTGAAATATTTAACAGCTAAGGATTATTAATGTATATGAGAAGTCACTTGGTTTTGATCTGGCTCTGAGCATGTTGCTTTAAATAGACGTGTCAACATCAGCAAATTAAATTATGCTAAACTGTTTAGTTACAGTAATCTTTTAATGGCAGCTGTAGGAGGAAAGTGTACATTCAGTACATTTTGCCGTCAGTTGGACAGGCTGAGAAACTGAAGAGAACAGAAATACAGCTGTAAATTATTGCATTAATTTAAATGTTAATTTATGGCATGAAGGATACCCTTTAAAAAAGCGAGAGATAAAATCAATTAAAACATACAGTGCTAAAATTATATTTGAATAAATAAATAATGTCTTACATGATCATTGAAATTGCTTGATACTGCACTGTTGTTTTCAAAACAAAATAAGGTGATTAAAATCAGGAAAGTAATTATAATTATATGGTTAAATCTATGTTTGTCTGATTTCTCAAAGCTAAAATTATAGTATTGCAAATAGTTTGTTGAATAGAAATGTGAATGTCACAATTCCATTTTTTAAATGAAATTCTTTCCACCATCTAGAATTTGTCAAAATTGTTATCGAGAAGAATTAATTTTGATTGTAGGAACTTTTATTCTATTGGCCTGTGTGCTCGAAGGACAGTATATGTCTCTATTCAGAATGATATTGCAACAATAATGCAATTTGTACTTACAATGTGACTTGCTTGTAAATTTATCTCTAGACTTATTTAACCATTCCTATTCAAATACGCTGTGCCAAGAACAAGGTTTTATCTCCATTTCCATTATTTTTCTATCTATCATAAATCAAAAGCCTTGTGCCTGGAAACACTTGCTGTCAGTCACCTTTCCTGTGTTGATATTTTAGCCAAATATGGTGTCAATTTAGTTTTGCATGTAATGCCTGCAAACTCTGCTTAAAATGTTCTCCTATGTTGTATTAATTGCCACATTCTTTGTTGCCTCATAGTAACTATGTTGTGTGGTTCTTTATTATGCCATCTGCCTTGTTTTCTTTTCTCGATGGCCTTCTGAATCATGTTGACTGCTTGCCCATTTATAGTCGACGTGTTTCCACCACTGCAACCACTTTCCTTTTGCTCCATTGGGCATACCCCTTCCAATCACTGTCACTATATGCCCTGGCCTTGTGACATGTGATTGTACTTGTACACTATATCTGTCACTACCTCCTACGTGTAGGTCGATAAGCTCTTTCTGCCATCAAAGGCTTTAATTATCCGGCCACAAGCTGCCTCGGACTAAAGAGAAATTATACTCAAATTGATTTGCTAATTGTATTGCTCTACAATCTATGATATATTGTTATGGTCCATTACAATTCATGTGCTTTGCGCCACAAGTTGCCCATGTGCCTAGAAAGTAACGAAAAGTGGTATATAATGAGAATTATGTATCTGTGCCATTTACCAATTTGGAGAACAAATATTGGAAGTGTGTGACAATTTTAAAACAAGGTTTTACAGAGGTACTGAACACTATTTCATTCCTAATTTTAAACCTGCGGTTACATGATTTGAATCAGTTTAGATCTATTCATGAAAGTAGCTCATTATTGACTATCACCTGTATGTGCATTCAATCATTCGATAAACTTAATGTGAAGTATTGACAGACAACAGGATATACTGTCCGAGTAAACACATCTAATTATTGAAAATGTATTACTACCAATTTATCCTCCTACAGAAGAGGAAAGGCAGTCTTGAATCTGTTTATCTGGTGTATGATTTGTGATATTGGAATTGTAAAATTTCAAATGCATTCTTAAATTATGCACTATCAAGCATTTATTTTTAACAAAATCTTTCATGGGACATGAGTGTCAGTGGAGTTTGTTGTCCAACGATATTTGACCTTGAAGGTGGCAGTGAGCTGCCTTCTTGAGTTACTACAGTGAGTCGGGAAAGTTCCATGATTTTGATTCCACCCTGGTAAATGCATAGCGATATATTTCCAAGCTAGTTTCTTCTTGTATTTGTGGGTCTTGAAAGACATTAAGAGAGCCTACTTTGCTTAAGAGACCCTACTGGAGCCTAAGGTCTTTTTAGGATGAGTGTTTCTTCACATTCTGAGAACTGCTTACACCTTTAGAATGAGAATGAAGTCTACACAGTAGCATCTCTCTTCAGAATCTCTTTACCATGTGATCTCTTGTGTCATTACTGCTGTAGCTTGCTGCCTGCCTAGTAGAAAATTAACCCTTTACACTATATATCTCCCCGAGTTACTGTCTCTACATAGTAAATAAAGTCTCCTACATCTCCTACAAAAGTTTGTCTCTCCCAAGGATAACATTGTAGTGGTTTTGCTACTCTCTCTAATCTCATTTGTAAGTCCCTCAGAGGTGATCTCCAAATTTTCATTTAAACCTGATGTATCATTGTTTATGTCATCAGTGAATGGCAGCTCTTTGTTCAGGTTGTCTTCCTAGATGCCTAAATAGCTATTTCATTCTGTTACAGTATTTCTTCTGTTCAAAACTTAGAGATTCCTTTGTGGGATATTTCTTTATCTTGTCTTTTATTTTTCTTGCCTGTGGATCTCGGATTCAAATATTTAATACAGATGTCAGATAAAATACGCCTTAACTTTCTCTAAAGATTTCCACTGAGCTTGATTTGAACACCAAACGTCATCTTGTCTGAGCAAATGTTGCAATGTTGAGAGCAAAACATCTCATTTTCCAAAAGATTCTCACTATTGAGTGTAGGGAGGGCTGTTTGTCTTCATTAGCATGGATTAACACCTCATTATTATATTCAGTCCACCATTTGTCTCTGTGCCAGACAAATGGTGACAATCCTCAATATGAAAATCAGATTCCCGCAACTCAACCCTCACAATGACGACCAAAAAAGAATACCCCTCATGCTCACGTACCACCCCACCAACCTCCGGATCCAATGCATCATCCTCCGACACTTCTGCCATCTGCAATCCGACCCCACCACCAAAGACATTTTTCCCTCCCTACCCTTGTCTGCTTTCCGGAGGGACCACTCCCTCCGCGACTCCCTTGTCCGCTCCACACTCCCCTCCAGCCCCACCACACCCGGCACTTTTCCCTGCAACCGCAGGAAGTGCTACACCTACCCCCACACCTCCTCCCTCACCCCCATCCCAGGCCCCAAGAAGACTTTCCACATCAAGCAGATGTTCACCTGCACATCTGCCAATGTGGTATACTGCATCCGCTGTACCCGTTGTGGCCTCCTCTACATCGGGGACACCAAGTAAAGGCTTGGGAACTGCTTTGCAGAACACCTGTGCTCAGTTCGCAACAAACAATTGCACCTTCCAGTCGTGAACCATTTCAACTCCCCCTCCCATTCGTCAGACAACATGTCCATCCTGGGCCTCCTGCAGTGCCACAATGATGCCACCCGAAGGCTGCAGGAACAGCAACTCATATTTAGCCTGGGAACCCTGCAGCCCAATGGTATCAATGTGGATTTCACAAGCTTCAAAATCTCCCCTCCCCCAACCGCTTCCCAAAACCAGCCCAGCTCGTCCCCGCCTCCCTAACCTGTTCTTCCTCTCACCTATCCCCTCCTCCTACCTCAAGCTGCACCCCCATCTCCTATCTACTAACCTTATCCCGCCCCCTTGACCTGTCTGTCCTCCCTGGACTGACCTATCTCCTCCCTACCTCCCGACCTACGCTCACCTTTACTGGCTCCATCCCCGCCTCTTTGACTTGTCTGTCTCCTCTCCACCTATCCTCCCCTCTATCCATCTTCTATCCGCCTCCCCCTCTCTCCCTATTTATTTCAGAACCCTCTTCCCCTCCCCCATTTCTGATGAAGGGTCTCGGCCCGAAACGTCAAGCTTTCCTGCTCCTATGATGCTGCTTGGCCTGCTGTGTTCATCCAGCTCCACACCTTGTTACCTGGCAAGTTCACCTCTTGCCCCTTAGGACCTCAGTCTTGGATATCAACCACAAATATGTCAGGGCACCCTCCATGGACAGTGACACCTCTGTCCATGGACCTTGGCATCAGCCATGTACTAACCTCAACAGATCCTTGTGGTACATCTCTGATCCACTTGAAACATGGTTCTGCACTTCAGTGACGCACCATGGAGCTCTGGTGCACACACCAGCACCTTTCATTGCAATGCTACTGCCAGGACTCTTTGTGTACAGGGATAGGATCTCATCTTAAACATTGGACCAAGATGCATCTCAGGCCTCTCGGATTGCTCTCTTAGTGCTCAGTAACTTTGTGCCAAATTGGACACTTACAGAATTGTTGATTTTCCTTGTCATTTTGTGCCTTGCTCCTCTCAGCCAGAGCATAAATACCCACAGCACCTGTCTTGACTTGCTTTTTAACATCAATATAAAGCCAGGCAGCTTATCATACCTGTCAACATTTAGCTGTAAGGTATGGTGTGAGGTTGTTCTCACACCTGCACTACCTAATCTGACATGCTGATTTGATATGACTGAGGCTGAGGGGACAAACTGGACAGGTGAAAAATTACATAGTCGGGCTGGATGGAAACATAAGTGAAATAACTCCAAAGAGGCCGGTATCCCATCACCAAGTCATCCTTTACTACACGTTGAAAATCCTTGACACTCGTCCAGCTCCCTCAGAGCCAGCTCTCAGAGTGAACAGAAAGTCTGACACTCCAGTTCGTATCTGTCAGCCAGGACTTCCTGACTGGGCCAGATTAACAATCCCAATCAGGGAACTCATATTCTCTGAAGTCAAACTAGCTGACCTCATTACAATCAGTACATTCCCCTCCTCCAAGACTGGTTCTTTTTTCTTGTATCTCCTCCTGATGCATTTTGGCAACAGATCAGGATCCTCTGACTCTGCATCTGATAAGGGCAGCGTGTAACTCACAGTAGCTTGCCCAGAGCAACTTAGAAGAAACTCATTCTTTTCTTCAGGTGGCAAAGGTGTTGAGGTGGCAACATCCGCTGTGTCCATCTCAGATTCTGAGGTCTTTTCAATGCTTAATGAGAGAGAGAACCCATGGGTTCTGCCAGGCTTTCCAACTGTTCTGACGTACATTCCAGGTACATTTTGCTCCCACATGGTTTGCAGGTTGGCAGCTTTCATATGATCCATGTGCTTGTTCAGGGCCATCGTACCCACCCAAACTTCATACATTACTGGACCTGACTTCGTGTCAGCTATGTCTGTTACCCATACAGGACCATTCCCACGGTTCCTGCACCATATTCTGAAATAAGTTGTCTCGCTCGCTTAGAAGAGTCTTGTGTCCGGCATTTGATTTCCTGATGCCATTTCACCCTACTTTCCAGGTCCGGGAAGATCAGATTTAACCTGGTATGGAGTCTTCTCCCCATTAACAGCTCTGATGGAGCTATCCCTGCAGTTGCATGTGGGGTGGTCCTATAATCAAATAGGAACCGGGACAGTTTGGTATCTAGTGAAACTGTAGGTTGTTTCTTTAAGCCTGCCTTCAAAGTTTGGACTGCTCTTTCTCCCAGACCATTGGATGATGAATGATATGGAGTTGTCCTTATATATTAAATGCCATTTGACTTCAGAAAGTACTCAAATTCCCTGTAGGTAAACAATGGCCTGTTATTTGTGACCAACACTTTTGGGAGTCTATGTATTGCAAGAGTTATGTGCGTTTTTTTTCTCCTCATCCCCGTATTTGACGAATAAACCGCTACACATGTCCAACAACATTGAATCGGCTTTCATAATGACGAAGAATATTGAGCCCATGAAAGGACCTACATAGTAGACATGTACCTGAGTCCAGGGTATACTTAGACATTCCCACAAATATGGGGGAGCTGCTGGAAGTAATTTTTGACCTTGTTGGAACTCTGAGCACTATGCCACCCAATACGGCTACGTCTGCATCCGATCCTGCCCACCAGACATAACCTGTTGCCAACATCTTCACTTTGGAAACCCTGGATGACCTTGGTGCAGTTCAGCTAGTACCTTTGCTTGGGACAGTTCTCTTGCTCCCCATAATAATATGCCTTCCTCGACTGTGATCTGGTCTCTTTGGGTCCAAAAAAGTTTCAATTCTGGTTGTGAGGGCCCTTTGGACTCCCCCATCAGCACCAGCCATTTCAGTTTTGCCAAGACTGGATCTTTATGCTTCCAAAGTCTGATATTTTCAGCTGTGATCTGAAACGTCAGCTTTCCTGGTCCTCTGATGCTGCCTGGGCTGCTGTGTTCCTCCAGCTCCACACTGTTACAAACTTTCCCAGGGTGAGTAACACAAGCTGATTAGAACAGCTCCAGACGGCCAGCCCTTGACTTGGAGCATGACTGCCTTTTAAAAATGGCGCAAGTGTCATGGATCATGGGATATCTGGGCAGTGAGAAACCTATGGCGACTATTAGAAGAAGAAGATCAGTGGGGTGCCATAGGGACATGGCGCATAGTCAGTAAAGTGAGTGCAGAAAACTCATGCGGCCTCACAGAATATCCTTCCATGAAACACAACAAAATTGACACATAGCCAATTGTTGGAACAACTCAACAGGTTAGGCAACATCTGTGGAGAGAGAAAAAAACAGAGTTATCATTTCAAATCTGGAATGACTCCTCTTCAGAGCTGATGTTGCTAGACCTACTGAGTTTCTTCTGCACTCTGTGGCTGCTGCAGCATCTGCAATATTTTGCCCTTCAGATGATTTCTGGCGAGATTGAATCATTTCCAGTTTTGGCAGGGTTCCTCAGTGCCACAGTCAGTCAAATTCCCTGGTGCCGAAGACAGTAAGTCTCTACTCCAGATTTAAGGGCATCATTGAAATTGTCTTGTAACTGATTTCTTTGTCTTCCTGTGATCATCTTTTCTGAGGGTTTTTTTTCCCTTAATTTTTCACAGGATTGTGGATGTTGCTGGCCAAACCTGTGTTTACTACCCATCCTGATTGTCCAAAGATTGGTTGAGAGTCAACCACTCTGTTGTTGGTTTGGAGTCACACATAGACGTAGGATGTCAGTCTCCTTTCTTAAAGGAGATTAGAGCACCAGATGGGTTTTTCTGACAATCGACAATGGATTCACGGCCATCATTACACTGTTAATTCTGGATTTTTATTGGATTCAAATTCCACCATCTTACATTGAACCTAGGCCCCCAGGACATTACTTAGGGGTCTGTGTTAATAAACCAGTGATAATGCCACAAGGCTATCACCTCCCCTTCAGAGGAGGGTCTGGGTCTGTGTGCCGTGGAGCTGATAATATTTCTGAGGTAATGCTGACATGTTCCTGTTGAGCCCATTCCCATTTTAATTTAATGTGTGCTCTCCTTATTCATGCTGTAATGGTTAATTTCATATTTTAATGAAATCTCGGTCCTTCACGTAAGTACCTCAATGGTGGAAAATAATTGGCTACCTTTTGTGAAATATCCTAGCCTTTTTCACCTGTAATCCAATGGTAAGGTTGCTCTTGAGTGTTATTTGCAATGCTAAAGCAATAATTCAAACAGTGATGATAATATTCTGTGCTAAATTTACTAATTGTGGGGAGGTTCATTGGTTTTCTTTTCTTTGTGCGTGTGCTAAGATGCTGTCAGAAATCAAATGAAAAGCCTGTTGAAGTATGTTGTCCTTTAACCTTCTGAGAAATTGAATCAAAACCATCCTACATAGATAAATGAACAATTGCCAGATGCCTGGAAAGATTCTTCAGTGAATTGGATTTTCAAAGGCCTGACCTTTTCTTTATTGCAAGTACCTGATTTCTCACTATGAAAATGCTCTCCAAAGTAAAACTAAAAAATCCTGAGTCTACAAGTCTCTTGTTTCTCTGTGGCTACTAAAATAACTCCACCGAGGCCAGTATCCCATCACCAAATCACCAGAGTCCATGACACTGATCCAACTCCCTAAGAGCCAGCTCAGAGAATGCCAGGATGTCTGACACTCCTGTTCTTAACTGTCAACCAGATTAACAGCCCCAGTCAGGGAACTCATATTCTATGATATCAATCTGGCCGACCTTGTTGCAATCACTACAGGTACCAAGCTGTAGAAATAGAAATACCAACCCTTGTCTTATAGAGGTGATATCTGTAGGATGCACTGGGAATCATTTCAAACAGTTTCTGCTCTGCAATGTCACAATCCATTTTCGGTTCATAAATTTGTGAATTGCCTTGGGTTGGTTCTGTGTGGTCAGAGGGAGGAGCAATTCTTTACAATGATTTTTTTCACTCTTTCACAGACCTTCTCTTTTGTTCTCTTTTCTACCTGCCTCACTTTTTCTGGCTCTGTACTTGCTTAAAACCTACTATGTCTCTTATTTTTCTAATTCAAATGAAGAGTCATCAACCTGAAATATTAACTCTGTGTCTCTCCCCACAGCTACTGCCTGATGTGATGAATATTTCCTACACTTTCTGTTTTTAATTTCAGATTTCTAACATCCACAGTGTCTTGGTCTACTGCTTTGTAGTTGCATGCTGGTGAAGTTGATAACCTTGGAATATATTGTTTATGTTATGTAAACATGAATTTAGGTTGTCTGGTTTGAAATTCCATTTACCCCTTTGAATTGTAATTGATTAAAATGGTGAATCCCTCATAGAACCATTATAGTATTATTCTATAACATCTACAAGTGTCAAAAGCTTGTTAACTGACATGACATTTTTATAATAAATTTGTACTGGTTTTGTTTATTAGATAATCTGTTTCTGAATGGTAAGCATAGGATTTAAAATTGAAATAAAACAAAGACCTGTGAATGCTGGAAATCAGAAACAAAAGCAGGAATTGCTGGAGAAACTCAGCAGGTCTGGCAGCATCAGTGGAGAGAAAGCAGAAACAATGTTTCAGAAGAAGGGCCATAGGACATGAAATGTTAACTTTGCTTTCTCTCCACGGACGCTGCAAGACCTGTTGAGTTTCTCTAGCAATTTCTGTTCTTGTTATTCTATTTAACATTTAACTTTTGGAGTTCAGCAATTGCACTTCCATTTGCCAGATCTTTGCCCGTGCTTGGAGCATATCTATATATTTCTATACTTCAAAACTGACTTTCCTACCTAGCTTTGTATTGTCAGCAAATTTGGCAGCCATACCTTCTGTTCCTTAACATAATTCATTTTTAGAAATTGTCTACATTTGAGGTCCCAGCACTGATTTTGTGGCACGCCAATCATCACATCTTGCCAGCCTGAAAAAAGATCCATTTATTCCCGTTCTGTGCTTCCTGTTCCTAACCATCCTTCCATTTTGTTAATATGTTTCCCCCTACATCATTAGGTTTTGTTTTCCACAAATATTTTTGATATCATACTTTATCAAATGCCTTCTAGAAATCTAAATATAGCACATCCACCAGTTCCCTTTTATCCACAGTACTCACTACTTCTTCAAAGAACTTCAATAAGTTGTTTAAATATGATTTCTCTTTCAGAAAACCATATTAACTCAACCTGATTACCTTGACCTTATCTAACTCCCTGCAATAACTTCTTTAAATAATAGCTTCTAACATTTTCCATATGTCAGATGTTATGCTAGCAGGCCTATTGTTTCCCACTTTCTGTCTGCTTCCATTTTTGAATAAAGGGGTTGCATTTGCTATTTTCCTATTTATGGTCCTGTCCCCAAATCAAGAGAGCTTTGGAAAATTAAACTCAATGCATCAATGATCTTACTAGCCACTCTTTTAGGATGAAAAATGTCAGGATACACTTGTCAGTCCAATGCTCCACAGTTTATTCAATACAATATCTCTGATGGTTATAATTTCCCTGGGTTTCTCCCATTTTCTAGTATTTTGCTCCTCCTGGGTTGTTACTTGAATCATCTATAGTTCAAATGTATGCAAAATACCACTACCTTATTTTCAATTTTCCAGCCCACTTTCTATAAGACAAATGCTCACTATGTTAACTTCTTTCAACACTACTTGAACAAGAGCACAACCCCAGTGAAACCATCTCCAAAGACAACATGCTCAAACTATTGGACCTATGCTTGACCACCCACTTCACTTTCAACGGCCAAATCAACGGAACACCCATGGGATCACCTATCTCCGGACTCATAGCAGAAGCAGTGATGCAAAGACTAGAAAGGACTGCCCTTCCGCAAATCCAACCAAGACTGTGGATACGCTACGTAGATGACACCTTTGTCATCATTAAACGGACCAATTTGGGGGAGACAAACAAACTTATAAATAGCACGCTCATCAGAATAAAATTCACCAGAGAGGAGGAGAAGAACAAACAGCTCCCATTCCTGGACGTCATGGTAGAGCGCAAGACAAATGGGGAACTGCAAATGAAAGTACACCGAAAAGCCACACGCACAGACCAGGCACTGAACTTCAACAGTAACCATTCCAGCACACACAAACGAAGCTGCATGCGAACACTATTTAAAAGGGCAACAACACAGTGCAGCAACATGGAACTACGCCAAGAAGAAGAAGAATACCTCTTCCACGTTTTCAAGGATAATGGATATCCAAAGAATTGGGTCAGAAGATGCTTACATGAACAGCATCAGAAAGAGACTACATGCCTCGACACACTCATCACACTACCCTGTATCAGAAACATGTCGGAACTCACCACAAGACTCCTACGACAGCTGGACGTCAGAGTGGCACACAAGCCCATGTCAACCCTACGACAACTGCTCACCCGAACCAAGGACCCACTCCCTGTCATGGACAGGACCAATGTCATCTACAAGATCCCCAGCAGAGACTGTGAGAAACACTACATCGGACAAACAGGAAGGAAACTAACAACAAAAGTACATGAACACCAACTGGCTACAAAAAGGCACAACCATTACTCACTCATCTCAATCCACTTGGACAAGGAGAACCACGACTTCGACTGGGACAACACCAAGATCCTGGGACAGGCTAGGCAGAGACAGGCATGAGAATTCCTAGAAGCATTTCACTCCACGAAGCATGTTATTAATAAACACATTTAACTCGACCCCATATACATTCCATTACGAAGGAAACCCGGAAGTGAGGCAATCCATCTTAATGGACTCCAGAGTTTAAAAACCCACCGACGCTTCATCAGAGGCTCCACTGAGGATGTTACCAAGCATGGTGACGAAACAACTGTGAAACAAGAAACCAGCTCGGCGAGCCAACCAACCTCAACAACTTCAACACCCACAAACCGAGCTACAAATCTCCTCCAAAACCTTGGTAACTTCTCTCCTCCTTAAATATTAATAGAAAATCTTATTTTGCTTTAATATTTCTGGTTAGCTTTCTCTGAAAATCTAACTTTTAATTCCTTTCCTTTTGATCAATCTTTACTAGTTTTTAAAATTGTATTTTCTGTCCAATCTTCTGATCTCCAGACTGACAACACAATTATATGCTTTTTCTTTTAGTCTGATAATATCTTTAACATTTCTAGTTAACCGTGGATTGTGGGTCTGTCTGCTGGAATTTTTCTTACATGTTGGAATGTATTTATCTGTATGTTTTGAAATATCCCCTTAAATGTGTGCCACAGCATCTCTGTTTACCTATCCTTTAAAGTGAAATTCACTTTGGCCAGCTTTGTTTCCACGCCCTCATACATTTATAAAATATAATTTGAACCTACTCTTCCCTCCCTTAAACTGTATGTAAAACTCCATCATATTGTTGTCACTGCTACCAAAGTTTCCTCTAAACTGCACACTCGACATGTTGATTTGTGGCATTGACTTCTGGTTCTAAGCCACAAAAGGACTTACGACATCAATATCAAAATCTTCACCAAAGTGCTGATTTTTTAAGTAGTTTAAAGGAGGAGAGCAAGGCAAAGAGTTGGAGATGTTGGGGGATGAAATTGCAGAGCTTAGGGCCTAGGGAGCTGTAGGTCTTGAATGGTGGAATGATTAAAATTAAAGATCAAGAACTGATTAGATCTCTTGAAACTTAGAGTTAGAACTTGAGGAGGTCTGCAGGGTTTGAGGAAATTACAAGATAGGGAAGATGTCAGGCCATGGAGGGATTTGAGAAGAAGGGTAAGAATTTTAAAATTAAGGTGTAGCTTAAACAGATCCCAGTGTAGGTCAATGAGCATGGGGATGATGGGTGATCAGGATTTGGTGTAAGTTTCGACGTGGGGGACCCTTGGATGACCTCAAGTTTACAGAGAATAGAATGTAGGGAGTGTATTAGAATAGCTAAGTCTGAGGGAACTAAAGCGTTGACAAGATTTCTGCTGATGAGATAATGCAAGGTGGCCTCAGGTGATTTTCTGGAGGTGGAAATAGTGAACATGAGATATGAGAATGAAAGTGCATGCTGGAGTCAAATGTTGCAAACAGCTTGGCTCAGCCATAGACTATTGCCAGGAAGAGGGATGAAATCCGTGTTAAACATTATTCCATTTTAATTGCTCCTTCAATAGACTCTCTGCCTCTCTTTCTCTCTTTTCTCCTTTCAGACTTCTTAAAACAGATTGCTTAGATCAAGCTTTTGGTCATCAGCTCGTGAGACTTGATGTCATACATGGCTTCTGTGAAATGCCTTTAAGTTGTTATTATTATTTAATTATTATATAATATTGTTATATTATTTAAGTTGTTGTTGTTTGTGATAGGAACCAAAGACAGTGGCTTCAGTCTTCTCAATATTTAATTGGAAGAATTTTCTGCTCTTCTCTGGATGTTAGACAAGCAGCCCAAGAATTTAGACAGTTGGGATAGGTCCTGCAATGCAAGTGGATATTCCCAAAGGTACATGTGGAAAAAGATGATGTGTTTTTGTGTCATTTTGGTCAGGGACAGCACATGGATGAGAAATTTGGTGGGGTCAGATATAGATCTTTGAGGAACACCAGAGGAAAGTGTGTGGAAATGGGAAGGGAAGGCATTGATGGTGATTCCTTCCTGTGACTTGGTCGATAAGAACAGAACCAGCTAAGTTCAATCCCACCCCCAAATGGATGGTGAAATAGAGACATTAAAAAAGAGTGGTGTGAACAACCATGTCGAACGTCACATGAAGAGAAAAATGAGCAGGGAATGAAGTTTGTTATCACAATTACAAAGCATCTTATGAGTCTTCCCCTTGTTACAAGCTTGAGTTTTCTTGTTAATGCATTCTTCAGCTTCAAAAAATTAACTCAGGGCTATCTCTATCTTTCTTCTAAATTCTGTATTGTGATGAAAGGTTAAGAGACATACTTTTCAAGAATTTGTATTTCAAACTAGTGGCATATGAGCATTGGTATATTTTAGCAACTGGGGTTAAAAATTGACTCAGTTTGTTCAACAGCCTTGATTTGAAATTACTATGTGCCTCCTGGAAAGCTAATGGAAGTGTGTTTATAATATTGTAGCTTATGACCAGAGAGGGGAAAAAAAAATTTCTCAGCAAAAATCTAAGATGAGCAAGCCTTTTCAAAAAAGAAAGTACAAAAGCTTTTGGAATGCAACTCAAATTATACCTGATTGAAGTGCATTGAGCCTTACACTGGGTACGCATCTCCAGTTTAAAATTTAGGTCCAAGTCTCTGGACTGGGACTTGAACCCATAACCTTCTGATTGAGAGTTGAGGCTGGTACCTGCTAAACTACTACTGGCCCATAAAAGTTACAAAATACCAGTACAGGATTGAGATTCCTTGAAGCATTGAATCCCTGTAGGATAGTGGTATCCATGGGGTGCATTTCACAAATACCTATGTGGCAGGAAGGAAAAATCCTGAATTGAAAAGACAAGAATCATAGAAGGATGACTGTAAAATTTTGGTTCTGGAAACACCCAAGAAGTTGTCTACAGTATTAAGCTAATTATATGCAGAATAGAATCTAATTATAGTATAAGTCTGAACAGTGTGAGGTGACAGATCTATAAGTTGGATATTTACGGAATTAATGTTCCAAGACATATTACTTGATCTGTTGTGATAGTGGTCCAATGTTGACACATGAATGAAAATAATGCTATATATAAATTTCAGTGGAACCCTCTTGCAAATAATGTTCTGTAATGTATGCAAGTAATGAAAAATTCAATGTTTTTATAAATAATCACAAATATGTCTATACTTTCTATTTATCTTTTAAAATACTCTGTCTAATGTTTTGTTGGTCTTTTGCAGACATTTTGTGGCAGGATAGCTAAGGTGACTATGTGGCTTGAAGGATGGTTCAAGAGGGACAGATTCAAATTCCTGGGACATTGGAACCAGTTCTCGGGGAATTGGGATTAGTACAAACCGGATGGTCTGCAACTGGGCAGGACTGGAACCAATGTCCTATGGGGAGTTGCTAGCACTGTTGGGGAGGGTTTAAACTAATATGGCGGGGGGATGGGAACCAATGCAGTAAATTGGGGGGAAGTAAATTGGGGACAGAAACAAATGACAGTAAGTGGAAAAGTTAAAGTGGAAGGCAGAGAAACCAAATACAGAAATCAAAAAGTGTCACATTTCACAATGATTCTAAAAGGGCAATAAATGACAAAAAAAAATGAGCCTGAAGGCTCTGTGTCTCAATGCGAGGATCATTTGTAATAAGGTGGATTAATTAACTGTGCAAACAGTTATTAATGGATATGATGTAATTGGGATCACAGAGATCTGGCTCCAAAGTGACCAAAGATGGGAACTCAACATCCAGGGTTATTGAATTTTCAGGAAAGACAGACAGAAAGGAAATGAAAGTGGGGTAGCATTGCTGGTTAGGGAGATATTAACACAATAGTAAGGGAGGACATTAGCCTGGATGATGTGGAATCTGTATGGGTGGAGCTGTGGAATGCCAAAGGCAAAAAGATGTTAGTGGGAGTTGTGTACAGACCACCAAACAGTAATTATGATGTTGGGGACTGTATCAAACAGGAAATTAGAGATGCGTGATGTTAGGGTACAGCAGTTATCATGGGTGACTTCAATCTACATATTGATTGGACTAACCAAACTTGGTAGTAAAACGATGGAGGAGGACTTCTGGAATGCATGAGGGATGGTTTCCTTGACCAATATGTCAAGGAACCAACTAGAGCAAGCCTTCCTAGACTGGGTATTGTGTAATGAGAGAGGATTAATTAGCAACATTGTGGTGCAAGATCCTTTAGAGAAGAATGACCATAATATGGTAGAATTCTTTATTAAGATGGAGAGGGACACAATTAAATCTGAAACTATGATCCTGAACTTAAAGAAGCCTAACTTTAATAGTATGAAGCCTGCATTGGCAAGGACAAACTTCCCAAAGATACTTAAGAGGTTGACCGTGGCTAGGCAATGGCAGACATTTAAAGATCACTTGGATGAACTTCAACAATTATACATCTCTGTATGGCATAATAGTAAAACAGGGAATTTGGCTCAACTATGGCTAACAACGGAAATCAGGAACGGTGTTAAAGCCAAAGAGGAGGCAAATAAATTAGCCAGAAAAAGCAGGAAACCTGAGGACTAGGAGAAATTTAAAATTCAGCAGAGGACAAAATAGAAAATGAAAGTAAGCTTGCAGAAAACATAAAAACTGACTGCAAAATCTTCTACAGATATATGAAGAGAAAAAGACTTGTGAAGACAAATGTAGGTCCCTTGCAACTATAATCAAGTAACTTCATAATGGACAACAAAGAAATGACAGACCAGTTGAACAAATACTTTAGATCTGTCTTCACTGAGGAGGACACAAACAATTTTCAGGAAATGCTAGGAGACAGAGAATCAAGCTTCAGGAGATGGCCTTGTGGTATTATCACTGGACTGTTAATCCAGAGACCCATATAACGTTCTGGGGACCTGGGTTTGAATCCTGCCACTGCAGATGGTGGAATTTGAATTCAATAAAAATATCTGGAACTAAGAATCTAATGATGACCAATGCTGATGGTCATAAAAATCCATCTGGTTCACTAATGTCCATTAGGGAAGGGAAACTGCCATCCCTACCTGATATTGCCTACATGTGACTCCAAATGCACAGCAATGTGGTTGTCTCTGAACTGCCCTTTGGGCAATTAATACTGCCTAGCCAGCGATGCCCTCATCCCGTTAATGAATTTAAAAAAAGCATGAAGGAGGAGCTGAAGGAAATCCTTATTAGCCAGGAAATGGTTTTGGGGAAATTGATAGGATTAAAACCCAATATGTTGCCAGGGCCTGATGCTTTGCATCCCAGGGTACTTAAGGACGTAGCCCTAGAAATAGTGGATGCGTTGGTGGTCATTTTCCAGCATTCTGTAGATTCTGGAAGAGTTCCAATGGACTGGAGGGTAACTAATATAATTCTACTTTTCAAAAAGGAGGGAGAGAGAACATGGGAAATTATAGCCCAGTTAGGCTGACATTGGTGGTGGGGAAAATGCAGGAGTCAATCATTAACGATGTAATAACTAAGTATATGGAAAGTGATGACAGAATCGGTCGTAGTCAGGATGGATGATTCTCTTTTTCACTAAAGACAAATCACGCTTTACAAATCTTCTGGAATTTTTTTGAGGATATGGCCAGTAGAGTAGACAATGATGAATCAGCAGATGTTGTGTATCTAGACTTTCAAAAGGCTTTTGACAAGGTTCCACACAAGAGATGAGTAAGGAAAATTAAAGATCATGGTTTCAGAGGTAATGTATTGACATGGATAGAGAACTGGTTGACAGACAGGAAGCAGAGAGTTGACATAAACAGGTCCTTTTCAGAGTAGCAGGCAGTGATGAGTGGGATGCGACAGATTTCAGTGCTGGAACCTCAGCTGTTCATGTATACATTAACAATTTAGAAGAAAGAATTGAGTGGCACATCTCCAAATTTGCAGATGACCCTAAGGTGGGTGGCAGTGTGTGCTGTGAGGAGGATGCTTAGAGGCTGCAGGGTGACTTGGACAGACTGGCTGAGAGGGCAAATACTTGGCAAATGCAATATAATGTGGACAAGTATGAGGTTATCCACTTTGGTCACAAAAATGGGAAAGCAGATTGTTATCTGAATGGTGGCAGTTTAGGAAAAGGTGAGGTGCAATGAGACCTGGATGTCATAGTGGAACAGTTGCTGAAGATTGGCATGCAGGTGCTGCAGGCAGTGAGGAAAACTAATGGCATGCTCTTTTTCATAGCAAGAGGATTTGAGTGTCAGAGTAAGAATGTCTTGCTGCAGTTATACAGGACCTTGGTGAGGCCACACCTTGAGTATTGTTTGCAGTTTTGGTCTCCTAGTCTGAGGAAGGACATTCTTGTTATTGAGGGAGTCCAGCAAAGGTTCACCAGACTGATTCCTGGGATGGCAGGACTGGGTTGACTGGGCTCGAAATTGCTGAAATTTAGAAGAATGAGAGAGGGAATCTCATAAAAACATATAAAATCTTGATGGGAATGGACAGGCCAGATGTGGGAAGAATGTTCCCAATGTTGGGGAAGTCCAGAACAAGGGGGTCACAGTATAAGAATAAGGGGTAAGCCATTCAGGATTTTCAGTCCTTTATATTCATTATTAACAAGTGGTGGATTGACAGCATGTTTTAAAATATTTCGTAATATAACTTTACAGCTGTATTTGCCAAACTTTACTGTTACCTTTCTCAGATACATAATGGAATATAAAAGAAAAGCAAATTTTCACTTCATGTAAAATTACCTTTTAAAATAATGCCCGATTGTGGGTTTTTTTAACATTTAGAGATATGCAATTGGAGCCCGCTCCCTTCCCAAAAACTCAGCAGGCATGTTGCCATGGTTTCCCGGTCAGGAAACGAGCCACCTTCTTCTCTAGCTGGGGAGGCAAGTTATCAGAGAGGTGGCATGTTGAGGGATTTGTGACTATTAATTGGCTACATATGGGCCTTAACTGTTGGGTGTCAAGAAAGCCACCCATGGGTTTTCTCACTTAATTGTGAAGGTGGTGAAAATTTCTCAAGAGCAATCTCGCCCAATTGTTTGCCCTTCCCTGCAGGGAGCTGAAAAATGTCTCCCACGTATATTCGCAGTCAAACTGTGTGACACCAATATCAAGGTTGGATTGTGAAGCAAGTGTCGAAAGTCAAACAGATTCCAAACTGAAGCATAGTGAGACTACACCCTTCACTTGTTCCACAGAACTGGGCTGCACTTTAATTGTGACAGCACTAGTGATCAGAACAGCCCTGCTTTACACCAATATGGTACATCTTAAAGTACCTTTCTTATTTATATATCTTTCTGTATCTCAGTCTTTAACTATCATAATAGAATTTGTGATTTGTAGGATTAACGGAGAGTGAGTGTGTGAGCTGCTTTCTGAACAGCTGTCTTATTGAATGTTATGTATGATGCAGTACCTTGGTTTTAAAGCCCATATCTTTTGTGTCAGACCTCAGCTGTAAAGCATACTGAACCTTTGGGTTTCTGGGGAAAATAAACTACTGATCGTTGTCTTTTCCCTAGGATGCAAGACTTCAAGACTAAGGGACACATTTTTAAGATTTGAGGAGAGAAATTTAAAGAAGACATGAGAGGCAAATTTTTTACACAGAGGGTGGTTCATGTGCAGAATGAACTTCCTGAAGAAGTGACGTATTTGGGTACAATTATAACGTTTCATAGAAATTTGGATAAGTACATGAATAGGAAAGGTTTGGAGAGATATGGGCCAGGAGCAGGCAGCTGGGACTAATTTAGTTTGGGATTATGTTTGGCATGGACTGGTTGGACTGAAGGGTCTGTTCCTATGCCGTATGACTCTATGACTGTATGAAGCTGTTGAAATAATATTAAAAAAGTAGCCAAACAAACTGAGATCACTAAGTGGCAGTGGGCAGAGAGGCTGAAGAAAATGAAAACTGGATCCAGGAGCTGGCAATAGATAATTACCAGGGTTGCTGCAGCAAGTAATTTACTACCTGGATTTGTCTACAGAGGATTGTCACTGAGGGTTTGAATGAAGGTGATTCTGATCAAAGCCTATTGTGAGCAGAGCTGAAGAAGTTCCACAGAAATGTGCTGTTTTGGTTAAGACTGTACCTGCGGGTAGGTTAGGTAGTTAACCTAAGTAGGTTAGTTTCAAGCACTGTTTGAATGAGAATTGGTGGCTATATTCTTAAAGAATGTCTCTTGGATATTCAGAAATTTAAAGCCCTTTGTGGCTGAAATGAGTGCCATGTCTGCTGAGTGTACAGCCTAATAAATCCATGAGATTTATCTTTGCTATCTACTATTTAATGTGGAATGATTTATTGAGACTGCACTTCATGTGTAACTTATATCACTTTTCATTTGGTTGTTGACTTAGAAGTTATGAAAGTGAAATCTTGTTCATTGGTTTTCTCATTGGGATTATTTGGTAAATTTAGTTTGTCGGACCTCATGGGAAGCATCATACTGTCTTTGTGGCTATTCATATATTTCTATATCAAATCCTTAATATCATTAATGTTAAATGGTCATAGCAAAATACATGAACAGCTTGTGATTCAAAATTATTTTCTGTATCACGCCAAAGAGATTCAGAAATTTTAAAATGTGCATTGCACCAAAAATTATCGTGTGAATAGCCAGCAATTTAGAAAGGTTTGTTAAACTATTGATCAGGAAAGCTGTAGAATGATTTTGTGTTTAAACAGTGGAATAATCAGGAGCTCAGTTTTGGCCATGTTAAAGCCTTTTCAGTTTGCATATCAGGATGATAAGACAACGTCTAATATTCCACATTGACATCTCTTAGCTAGGTAAATTCGGTAAGTTCACAGAAGGAGAAAATGAGCCAGATAACCTCTGGTTATTTTTCCATAACTGTAGAATAACTTGACTTCTTCCCAAATGAACAGGTCAAACAGGCAATCTGTGTTTTCAACAGTAACAATATTTAGTCTCAAATTAACATTAGGTTATGCCTATTAGGATGTGCCAAAGTAAGATACTAATGACGTAATTGTAACATCAGCAGTCATGTGTTAGAAACTATACAACAGAGAGATTATTTACTGACAAATATTGAATATACTGCACGATGAATAAAGGAACATTGAAAAATCCTACCAGATGAGGCCTTAACCATTCATGTGTGAAGGGCACAAGCACAAAAAGTGCTGGTGAAACATAACAGGTCTGGCAACATCTGTGGAGAGAGAAACAGTGTTAATACTTTGAATCTGGTATAACTTCTTCAGACCAGTTCTGACGAGCATTTTCATCTGTTGTGACAAAATCTTTCCCAGCTTCTCAGTAAGGAAAAAAAACCACAAAAAAATTCAGAAAGCACAAAAGGAAAGACAATTGGAAAGTATGCAGACTAGGAAGGTGGTTGGTCAAAACAAAGTCTAACCATTCAGCTCTAATAGAAGTTCAATGAAGACAGGACACATGGAATGATAATGGATGATCTTCTAGTACTTGGCCTTAGGTGTTACCATTTGATGGTTGTGAGGGAAGACATTCCTTATGACAGTGATAGGGGTAATTTGGGAATAATGAAATGTCAAAATCATTCTTCTGCTTCCTGGCCAGAAACTTCCAAAGCAATTGTAAATTTCATATTGTCCCGCTCCTTCTTGTGCAGTTAATGGACAAACACCATCAGGATGACTTTATCATCTAGCTTGCCAGAAAGACTCTGGCAAAGGTTGGGAACAGATCTCTTTGACCCGTTCATAGTATTATTATTCAGGGTATTGGAAACTGCCAGACTCCACACTACATAGCTAAAACAGAGATAGGTGCATTAATGAATATATTTCCAAGATAATGGTCTACAGTTCATGAATAAATACTTTTTTAAAAATTGCAGAAGAATATAGAATCAATCACATTTCTACCTCTTTTCTCCTAAAGGCATTTGGACAGGCCAAGAGCCTGGTGAAAACTATTAAAATGCTAATGGTTAAGATTTTAGCTAAATATAGATAATCTTAAAATAAGATTTAGATTTAGATTTAGCTTCGCAGAATAAGGAAGGCGTCACCCTTAAACACTGGAGGTTCACTGGCAGAGTTGTTTAGGAGCTGCAGGTTAAAAATATAAGTTCCATTGTTGAAGCAAAACTGAAAACTGATCGTTAATTCAGAACACTAAAAGTGAAAAAAGTCAACAGGGAAATATCAAAGAGCAAAAATAGAAGAACTGGTATAACTCAAGTCATAAAGTGAAGACTTTATCAATATAGCACCAGGTCAAATGACAGAGATCAGAGATCAAAAGTCTAAAGGCCCAATCCTTAAACAAACTGAACATCCACAATCTTGTTTCATCCTAACTCCATTTGAGACATTCAGGAGAAAGTAAAAAGCTCTAATATTATTAGAACTAGCAAGAACAAATGCATTTGAACATACTAAGTTCTGGGATGATGACCAGAAGACTACATCATTTGCCTCACAAGTTGGTGTTTCAGGTATGAATTGATTGAACACTATTGTTCCTGAGCAACTGTGACAAGATCAAGAGCAGGGAGAGCTGTAAAAGCGCTGTGAAGGGTTGACCTGGAAGTTAGGACTTTGGGAGATTGTGAGAATATAACTAGTTTAAGAAAATAGGTTAATGCTATTAAAATAAAATGAGATTATACTTGGAGCATTTGGTGGTCAAGAGAATATATAATAATATAAATGGTGATGTAACATTAACATCGGCAGACAAATGTTTGAGACTGAAAAGATGGAGTACTCTGTATCAAAGAACACTCTACTAAGCTCGAAGTGTCGAATATACTTTAGTAAAAATAAAGGAATTTTGAAGAAACCTACAGTGGTCAGACATTAATCACTCATAGGTACAGGAAAAGTTTCCTGATTCACCAGTTTCCCAAAGAAAGATCCAAATTTAATCATGGTGGAACCAAAACACAAATCACTGTGGATGCTATAAAGTTGCTGCAAAGTAATTGATCTGACTGAGATGTTAATTCTGTTTCTCTCTCCACAGATGATGCCTGACCTGATGAGTATTTCCAGATTTTGATAGTTGTACATTTATTTGGATAAACTTCTTAGAGAGAATAACTCCCCAGGTATCTTAGGGGAAAAGTCAGCTAACACATAAATATCATAATTGTGTTCGATATGGGAATTTATCAGCAATGCTATTGATTCTGATTTTATAACAAAGGAAGAGTTCAATACTATATACTTTCCTTTTGTCCTCTATTTCTTCTTCTACCATCTTTTACACAACCTATGTAGAACCAGAAGGAATGGCAAGATTATAAACAATAAGATTTCTGGTCAAATTCTGAATGGTTATCTGAATGAAGGTTTAAGATATCATTAGGCCAGTATTAGTACATGAGACATTTTAAGTTCTGTGGTATGAATGCAGAAGAGATTGTCAGCTATGTCTTAAATCAAATAGCAAATTCAAAAGAAACATTTTTTACCTGGAGAATGATGACAATGTGAAATTTGCTACAACAGAGGGTATTTGAGGCAAATGAATAAATATATTTAAGCAAAAGCTTGACAAACATGAGTGAGAAGGGAATTGAGAGTTATGATATTAGACCTGGGGGAGGAAGCTGTATATGGCTTAAGTGGAAACAACAGTTCTGAAGAACAGGCATATCAGATTTGAAATGTTAACTCTTTTTACTCTCTCCACAGATGTTGCCAAACCCGAATTTCTCCAGTGGTTTTTGTTTGCATTTCAGAATGGAGTTTTTGAGCTGAGTGGCTTATTACTGCGCTGTACTTTCTACGCAATTCAATGTCTTACTCAGAGATAGTAGGAACTGCCGATGCTGGAGTCTGAGATAACAAGGTGTAGAGCTGGATGAACTCAGCAGACCAGGCAGCATCAGAGGAGCAGGAAAGCTGACATTTTGGGTCTGGACCCTTCTTCAATGTCATACTCAGTGTGCCAACTCAAAGAATTGAATAGTCATGAAAGATGATACTATGCTAAGCAGGAAGGTTGCGACAGATCTGCCTCTTGGTCTATGGAAATCTTTGGGGATATTATAATCATTCAGGAAATCCAGATAAAAAGAACATCATTTATTATTGAACACTGAAATAGAACCATTACTTGTGGCTTTCATAGGCTAGTCCCAGACTAGGACTGAGAGTTCTACAGACCCATCCCTAGGTCTGCTTTATTTTTTGATTCTTTCTATATCCCAGAGTTCTCTCACACACAACCGAATGTTTTTTCTCCCCATCACCAACTCACAGTGACTGCTTTCTTTCTCCATTTATTAACCGCCACTAGTAAATCATCTGTGTAACCAATTGGCTATTTACTTCAAAGCCTGTTAAGGGCACTGGATCTGCTTTATAAAGGGCTTAGGTGATGAGTTCCTCCAGGTTGACCATTGGCTGTACCAAGGGAACTCATACTCAACAAGATCCTCAGGTAGCTTAGTTAGTGATTCACCATGAAGAGGTTATCACTGATACTCAACAACCCAAATAGTCATTACAACCTTAATGTATTTTTGGATTATGCAGAGGTAATCACAGAAATAAGATAATTTGATGTCTTAAGATAATTAATCTCTCCATTAAACTGATAATGAAGCCCACTTCACCACACACTCACTTAAATACACTATAGGAGTGAGCAGCAAGTAAAGCAAGTTGCAGTTTGATTACAAGACGGCCTGTCAAAAGCACCAAATCTCACCAGATGTATATAGGATAGAGCCACTCTCTTGGTTATAAACAAATGTACAGCATTCTCATCCAAAACAGTGTTGTTCTTCAGGTGGTTTATGATTGCAGCTGGAAAATGATGCAAGTTGATGGCTGTTTTTATGAGAATGACATGAAGCATCCAAATGCCACTTACTCCTTTAAAAGGAGAAGAAAGGAGATCTGATCCTTTGAAATATAGATAATGTAATGTATTCTGATAATACCTATTACTACAAGACAAAACCAATATAACAAGGCATGTGGAGAAACATCTGATCTCGCAGAGCAAGCAATTTGGGTATTGCAGTAATGCTGAAGACTCATGGACTGAATGAGGATCCTTTAAATTATGACTCAAGGACCAGATTAAATTGTAACCATGCTATAAAATATCACAAAGGAAAGAAGGATCGGGGAAGTGAATGAAAAACGCCTGCAAGCTATGGCAGAAAAAGAAAACGATAGGTTACAATAACATTACCAGAATTCCCACACTGGAGCCAGGGATATAATTTTTTGTTCATCTCTCCCAATAAGATCCTAATTGCTATACCTGTCTGTTAGCTATATTCACAATCCAGGAACTATTCGTTCCTTTATCTATTTGGGGTTTTGGCCAATGAATAGCTTCATAATTTTGGTTTGCAATGAACACCTCACTAATCTTAATGACATTTCTCTAACTGCTGTTGTCTGTTATCCTGTTTGCTGAATTTTCTGCTCAGTTAATTTGCATCAGGTTCTTCTTATTGCAGTAAATATATTATCCTTTTCCACATCTCTCAGTTGCCCTTTTATATTTTTATGTTGAATCTGACTACTGTAGTCGTTAGCTCCTCAGTGATTCCATGGCCTTTATCAGTTCTGCTTTCTTAACCATGATATTCAACAGGTCTCTTATCCGGGTGACTATGAGCCAAAACAACAGAAAATAACGAGCAGTAATGTCACAAATGAGGTCATAAGGTGAAAGTAGCAGAATTGCTACACACCATTCCAGCTCTGTTATGTGAGTGGTATATAAAACTATTTTTCTTATAAGGACAGTACCTTCAACAATTTCTAAAAACAAAGCAACAATTTAATTCCAAAACACTAATGAGCTCATAACCTGCAAGGATAATTTATGCAGAATCAATGTCAATTGGAGAATCATAAGTGGAAATTGTCACTTAGTCCAGCTTTTTATGGATTTGTTTGGCACGAAAATTAAAACCTGAGTTGCCCTTTTTTTATTTTTAGATAACTAAATCATTTATACAAATAAAACAAACCCATTCACGAACTTTTAACTATCCAAGTCAAAACTGAATCCTGATATATCATCATATTGAGGGTGTGCTTACAAGGCAAGTTAAGGTAGATTTTCAAATGCTGTGAGTTTTGAAACTGGGCAAAAGTCGTGATCTTCTGCCATTATTACTATCATCAGCACGATGCCACCCACCAAAGAAATCTCTGGCCTACTTCCCATCAACACCCCAAAGGACAGTCTGATCCACATTTCCATGATCTCCAAAACCTTCTCCCTTTCTCTGATCACCAATCCCTAATCTTATTAATTGGAGCCTAACACTCAATTGTTTATCTTGGCGGCATGGTGGCTCAGTGGTTAGCACTACTGCCTCACAGCACCAGGGATCTGGGTTCAATTCCACCCTCAGGTGACTGTCTTGTGAGGAGTTTGCACATTCTCCCCCTGTTTGCGTGGGTTTCCTCCCACAGTCCAAAGATGTGCAGGTTAGGTGGATTGGCTATATTAAATTGCCTGTAGTGTACAGGGGTGCGTAGGTTATAGGGGGATGGGTCTGGGTGGGATGCTCCAAGAGTCAGTGTGGACTTGTTGGGCCAAAGGGCCTGTTTCCACACTGTCGGTATTCTATGAAACTCTTTCTTACATATGCCTTTTCTATCTCCTGATCTATTTTCTTCCCCGTGTACTAACCATTGCTAGGAGGCTCATATACAACTTCCATCAAAATCTTTTCTTCTTTGCAGCTTTTTTTAAACTCTATCCATGCAGATCCTACACCTTCCGACGCTACATCACTTCTTGCTATCCATCTATATAATAAAATTTAACTGTGGCCCAGGTGCTGTGAGGCAGCAGTGCTAGCCACTGAGCCACCATGCCACTTGCAAATTTCATTTCACACTAATAAGGCAACCTCGCCCACTCTGCTCATTTCCCTATCCTTGCAATAGGATGTGTATCCTTGGAGATTTAGTCCCAGACCTGATCGCCATGCAACCATGTTTCTGTGATGCCCACAACAGCATACCTGCCAATTTCAATCTATGCTACAACCTGTGCTTGCATTCATTTCAGTACAACACCCTCACTCTGCAGTTCCTATTACATTCATTTGTAATGTTAAAAGAATGGTCTCATAACATTAGG
>JAHRHZ010000271.1:20967263-20982129 GCA_024137785.1 Ginglymostoma cirratum | reverse complement strand
GGCCCGAAACGTCAAGTTTTCCTGCTCCTATGATGCTGCTTGGCCTGCTGTGTTCATCCAGCCCCACGCCTTGTTATCTTGGATTCTCCAGCATCTGCAGTACCTTTTATCTCTATTTAGCAATTTTGATAGGTTTTGAATTACAATCATTATGCTGGTTGAATGGGTGTTATTACACCTCTGGAGCAGGTGGGACTTGAACGTGGATGGCCTGGTTCACGGCCAGGGGCATTAACACTGCACCACAAAAGCCCTTTAATCATCCTTCTATGATGTGTCTGAGAGTCTGTCTAATTCACAGAAGTAGAGGATAAACCACTGATGAATGTTAATGACAAGGCACAAGTTTTAGACAACATGGTGCAGTTTATTCCATGATAACAATAGGTAAAAAGTCATAGTGACGAGTTAAGCATAATTCTGGTAAGATGGCGGCAGAGTAGGACGCTTCACCTGGAGGTCCTATGCTCTGCCTGTTCTTTCTCTTCCTTCTCTTTTTTCCTCTCTTTTTAGCAGTCCTGGAGCAGCGTGAGGGGAAACCCAAGTCCTGGAGCAGCGTGAGAGGAAACCCAGGTCCCAGAGCAACTCAACGTGCTTAGTGCAGCTGAGTGCCGGTGTGGAGCAGACTGGAGGCTTGGAGCAGGGCTGGACTTTTGTTGGACCAGGCGAGTGTGAGTGATCAGAGGAAATGTTCTCTATGAGGAAATGTTTTCTTCTGACTTGAAAAATTGGTAGACGTTTGGCTTGAGAGCTGTGGATCTTAATTCTGATCATCTGTAAATGATTTTTCCGCAGAGAAAATCTTTTAACTCTTGGATATCCTTCTTGGCAGTTGCTGTTCTTGTTCAATCCAGTACTTGGCCCATTTCTGTTTTTCAGAGGATGCTTAATCTCTTGAATTCCCTTTACAAGAGGAATTCCTCCTTTTTAACCCAGTAGTTGTCCCATCATATTATTTGAATGACCTTTAACCTCATCAACGCCCATCTTGGAAGATGCCTGCTCTGTTGAAATAGGTCCATATAGACCATTGGTGTTTTGTTCATGCTAATCTTTACTCTCAATCTGATGATACATCTGTGTTGATGTGTGTAAACTCTTCAATTTGTTTGTTGGTTGGATGTCTTGAATTGAATTGAATTAGGTTTATTGTCACATGTACTCACATGAGTACTGTGAAAACTTTTGCAAGTCACCACTTACGGTGCCAGCTTGAGTACAAAGGTAAAAACCAAAAGAACTGCGGATGCTGTAAATCAGGAACAACAACAGAAGTTGCTGGAAAAGCTCAGCAGGTCTGGCAGCATCTGTGAAGAAAAAAATCAGAGTTAACGTTTTGGGTCCAGTGACCCTTCCTCAGAATGGGCCCAAAACAGTAACTGATTTTTTTCTTCACAGATGCTGCCACACCTCCTGAGCTTTTCCAGCAACTTCTGTTGTTGTTCCTGGGTACAAAGACACCTAGGTACAATCTTGGTACAAAGCAGAAAATCAAAGAAAATAGAGTCAAAAAGTTAAACATCGCAGTTCTTTTTACCTAAAATTAGCAAAACAAAAAATACAGTTAACACTGTTCAACACCACAGTCCATAAGCACCTGGCCATTCTGGACTCGCACTCCTCTCAAAGGGCCGACCTCCCCTGCCCCGAGCTCGAAATCACCCTCTCCGCCATCTCAAGCTACCTGTTGCTGCTCTTGCTGCCAGCCGTCTCAGGCTGTCTGCTCATGCTGTCACTAACGACTGCCTTGGGCCATCTTCTTCATTCATCCCCTGTGGTTGTCTTACTGATAACTAGGCATTTTCACAGCCTCAGTTATGATCCTGGAGGTCTGCTGCTTACTTAGCATTACGATCTCATTGAGGATCGAAAGACCAAGGATTGAAATGTTCTTGAATGTGTGTTGGCTCATCATCCGACAGCCAAGTCAAACCTGCTTTACCAAGATGTTTATTGTATTGATATGCTGTCAGAATAACAATTTCAAAGTTCAACAATGAGTTCAAGTGGGTTGCACTGCTCATTCTTATTCTTAATATTTGCTTCTTCTGCCAAATGTTATTGATTATTGTATTTTGATATGTCTTTATTGATAATCAAGTAGAAAACATTTCCTCAATTTCTGTATTATGTCTGCAACTTTCTTTCAGTTGACAGTATTAAATAATTGTCTTATACCAACATAGGTGACCTTAACAGATGGTTTCTTATTTTGGGGTTCTGCCATGATTCTAAGAAATCCAATTAAATCTTCTGTTATCTGCACCTTGACCTGTTGTGTAGGTGTCTTGCTTAAACAATTGCCTCTTGGAACTAACTGTTGTCCTTTCTCCATGAACTTTTTCTGCTTCCACAAAGATAATGAGGTCAAGTCATGCATGTAAGCTCCAAACTGAGGAGTATTGATTATGAACCATGTACATATTTTGAGCTCTTGTGAGATGTTTCTGTTGCAGTATTACTAACAACATACCTCCAATCTTGGGAGTGTTTACCCCTGAACCCCACGGTTTTATTTTTGTAGACTGTAATTTTTGTTTCTTCATTCAGGATATCTCATCAGACATAGCAGTGACACTTGTTCCCATATCAAACTCCCATTATAGAATCACAGAATGACTACAGTGTGGAAGCAGGCCATTCAGCCCAATGTGTCCATACCAACCCTTCAAAGAGCATCCCACCCTCACCCTATCATCCTTGTAACCCTGCTTAATCCACCTAGCCCACATATCCCTGGACATTATGGGCAATTTAGCATGACTGATCCACCTAACCTGTATATCTTTGAACTGTGGGAGGAAACTGGAGCACCCAGACACAGAGAGAATGTACAAATTCCACACAGACAGTCACCCAAGGGTGGAATTGAATCCAGATCCCTGGCACTGTGAGGCAGCTTTGCTAACCACTGAGCCACCGTGCCGTGGTCTATTGATATGAACAACTTCTGTTGAATATCATTTGGATGAATCACATTTCTTCTTTGAATGTGTGTGGTATCTTTTCTTTTTTGTTGAACTCCTTGTGTATGTAATCCTTTCTCTTTTTGTTGCTGGAAATATGTCCTCCCTCTGCACATTTTCTGGAAGTCACCTATTTTTAGCATCCTTTTTTCATAGCTGTGCACTGAGCTTGTGAGGCTGCTTTTTTACACCACACTGAGACTGACTATCCGTTGTTTGTCTACTGTTTGTCTTGGCTAAAACGTGAATGGGCCCTGTTCCTCTCCTATTGTACATATGAATATGTGAGCCAGAAGCAGAAATTGGCCACACAGACCCTTGAGCCTACTCTGCCATCTAACAAGATCGTGACTGATCATTTTATAACCACAAATCCACGTTCACACCTACCCTGAAAAACTTGCAGCCTTAAAAAAAGAATTGCAGGATTCTGTTTCCGCCACATTTCAGGAAGCAAGTTCCAAAGACCCATGATCGTCTGAGAGAAAAATGTTTTGCCTCATCTCAGTTTTAAATAGACAAACTTATGCTTTCATACGGTGACTCCTAATTGTTGATTCTTGCATAACAAGAAATATCCTCTATACATCCGATTTGTCAAGGCCACAATGGATGTTGTATTTCAAGGAAGTCACCCCTTTGTCTTCTACACCACAGCAGATATATGCCTAGCCTGCCAACTTTCCTTATAAGACAACATGTCCATTCTAGGTATTAGCCTGGTCGACCCACTCTGAATTGCTTCCAACATGTTTACTGCCCTTCAGACATAGGGTGACAAATATATTAGTACAGTGCAGAAGGAGGCCATTCAGCCCATCAAGTCTGCACCAACCCTCCAAAGAGCATCTCAATCAGACCCTTCCCCCTACACTATCTCCGTAACCTTGCATTTACAATGGCTAATTCACCTAACTTGCAAATCGCTGGACACTATGGACAATTTAGCATGGCCAGTTCATCCCACTTGCATATCTTTAGACTGCAGGAGGAAACCGGAGCATCCATTGGAAACCCACGCAGACATGGGGAGAAAGTGCAAACTCCACAAAGTCACCTGATTTTGAATCAAACCCTGGTCCCTGGCACTGTGAAGCAGCAGTGCTAGCCACTGTACGCAGTGTTGCTCAGTTCTTCAGATTTTGGTCTCATAAGTGCCTCTTATAACTGAAGCATAATCTTCCCGCATTTATACTGTCTTCCTTTAGCCAAAAAGCAATAACATTTTATTACCTTTCTTAATTACCTGCTGTAACTTCACACTAACTTTGGTAACTGGCGGACCTTGAAGGTCAGTGAACAGATGACTGATGTGTAGATCCCAAGTGATGATGCTAATAGTCTTCCTTCGCTAAGGATCGGGGTGGGGGGGGAGGTGGGGGGCGAGGGGGGGGGGTGTTGGTGTGTGGGGAGGCCAAACAGAGCAGTTGGATAGTTTAAACTGTTCCTGTTGTTTCCATGTGGGACACATCTTACAAACATTCCACAATGTCAGGTAAATGCTGGTATCCTTGCTGCACTGAAGTGTCTTGGCTTTGGAGACAACTGGTTCTGATGAACTAGATTAATCCATTGCACTAAAGTGAAGTTAGAAAGACTTCACAATGTTAACTGCTCTCAACTAATTCTAAATGCTGCCATTACTGCCATGACACCTCATTCTCAGTGTGTCTTGCTTTGGCTGTTGCTGTTCCATTATTGTGTGGAACTGAGATTCGCATGAAGCGCATCCAGCTGCTAATTCTTTCAAAACAGCTTGGTGTTGAGGTAGGAGGATCTGAAAAACACCAACAGCCACTGAATATGACAGCACTGTAGTTATATATAAGGCAGTTCCATGTAAGAATATTTTTTTAATTGCAATAAAATTGCAGAAACTGCACTTACTGATTGTTTGGAATTTGATTGACAGTACAGAATGCAAAACTACAAATATATAAAACTACAGAATTACTTTCTTTCAACTTTGATACAGAGCAATAACTTTGGCACCAATTATTTTCTCATTTGGTACTGAAAAGTATGTTACCAGGTCTGTTAATCATTTGCCATTTTACCATTTTACAATTCAGCAAAATGAGAGAGGTATCAGAAGGATTACAAATCGATAGAGTGGTAACACAGGCAAACTTTGATTGTTAGGTTCCAAAGAAAGCTGAGAATAATTGGTATGGATTTGGAAAAGCTTACACTTTGTTCTCAAGAATTGCGCAGTTCACAAATAGAAACAATATTCCCTTTTCCAGTTTGGTTGTTTTAAGGTATTACAAAGAGATAATAAAATCACAAAATGTTGGGAATGCTTAGCAGGTCAGGCAGAATTTGTGGAGAGAGAGAAATGGTTGAAATTCCAGCCCCACCAGTGCCGGGATTGGTGGTGGGCAGAGGGTAAAATAAACTCGCTCCATGATCTGTCGATCCCCAGCTCCATCACATCTTCATGCTATTGTGCTAAGGTTGAGCTGGGGTTGAAAGAGTTTGGCAGGAATACCCTCCACATGAGGAGGAGATGGAAAGCAGGAAAGATTAAGTGACAAAAGGGAAACAAGACAAAAAGAAAAGCAGTAATGGGACAAGTAACAAAAGTAATAGAGTAAGTGTAACCAATAGTTACCATCTGGTAGTAAAGGGTAGAGGTTGTAATCTGAAGTTATTGAATTCAGTCTAAAATCCAGAGGATGTAAATTGTCTGTTCTTTAAAAAATGAGGTGCTGCTCTTTGAATTTACAATTCCACTGAAACTCAATACGGAAGGCTGAGGTCTGAGTGAAAGTGGATTAAAGTAAAACAATATGTGAGATAACAAGCATGGGGCTGGATGAACACAGCAGGTCAAGTGACTTCACAAGCTTCAAAATCTTCCCACCCCCTACCGCATCCCAAAACCAGCCCAGCTCGTACCCGCCTCCCTAACCTGTCCTTCCTCCCACCTATACCCTCCTCTCACCTCAAGCCCCACCCCCATCTCCTACCTACCAAACTCATCCCGCCCCCTTGACCTGTCTGCCCTCCCTGGACTGACCTATCTCCTCCCTAAATCCCCACCGACACTCATCTTTACTGGCTCCATCCCCGCCTCTTTGACCTATTTGTCTCCTCTCCACCTGTCTTCTCCTCTATCCATCTTCTATCCGCCTCCCCCTCTCTCCCTATTTATCTCAGAACCTCCTTCCCCTCCCCCATTTCTGAAGAAGGGTCTAGGCCCGAAACATCAGCCTTCCTGCTCCTCTGATGCTGCTTGGCCTGCTGTGTCCATCCAGCTCTACACCTTGTTGTCTCATGCGACCAGAAGCTTGGGGGTCATTCTTGGAAACTGAATGTTTTGTAAAGCAGTCTAATCTAGGTTTAGTCTCTCCAGTGTAGAGAAACATGCTTTGTGATCAGTGAATTCAATGTAAAGTAAATCCTCGGTATCCGTGAATTCATAAAAACCAAAAGAACTGCGGATGCCGTAAATCAGGAACAAAGACAAAGTTGCTGGAAAAGCTCAGCCGGTCTGGCAGCATCTGTGAAGGAGAAAACAGAGTTAACTTTTCAGGTCCAGTTCTGAGGAAGGGTCACCAGACCCAAAACGTTAACTCTGTTTTCTCCTTCACAGATGCTACCAGACCTGCTGAGTTTTTCCAGCAACTTTGTTTTTCTCCGTGAATTTATGACTTGTGAAATCACCTTTCTGCACCAAAACATAAGTAACAACAAAATTTGAGATCCGCAAACAAATTCACATATCCGCAATTTTGAGCCTATTTTTAACATATATTTTTAACTGGTTTTGCACTCTCAAATTTCATCAATCACAAGGTTTCTCAGAAATGGCACCCTAGTGTATATGGTGGAATGATTGTACTGACCTGAAAGAAATACTATCTATGTACATTTCAGCTGAAGTGGGCAATTGCTTGGCATTCTGGTCAGTAGAAAGAGAGAAAGTAAAAGGGCAATTGTTACATTTCTTTTGCTTATACTGGAAGGTGCTGTGAGATAGAGATAGTGTTTGAGATATAAAGGTCTTCAATGACTATGCTGAAATCTATGAATCAAGGTTAAAACTCAACAGGTCTGGCAGAATTTGTGGGAAGAATGCAGAGTCTGTTTCAAGTCCAGTGAAATGTTAATTCTGCTTTCTTCTCACAGATGTTGCCAGACTTGTTGAGTTTCAAAAACAATTTCTGTTTGTGATTTAGCTCTCCAGCATCTGCAGCTCTTTGTTTTGCCTATAAATTTGATGTTGTGCTTCTGGCTGCAAAAACGGGAGATTGTCACGAATTTGAAGACTGGTCCAGGGTGCTGTGGAGGGAATGGTCTTCCTGGACGGACAGGGAAGGGAAAGACATGCCTGATCGTAGCATTGCACTGGGGATGGAAGAAGATGGTTGATTGAATACAAAGGCTGGTGGGGTGGAAGGTAAGTATGAGGAAAACCTGTTGTGATTCTGGGGGGTAGGCAAAATGGTGAATAAAGAAATCCAGAAAATGGAATAAGCATAGACAGCGATGGGAGGGGAAATCCTTAGCTGACAACAAAAGGGATGACTAATCAAAAGTACTGAATTGGAATGAGACACTTTCAAAGGAGATGGAGAAACTGGGAGAATGGAATAGGAGCTTAACAAGAAGTAGAGTGATAGAAAGCATGGCCAAGATAGCTGAGAAAATCAGCGGTATAGCTGTAGATATTGGCCAAAAGCCTATCCCTGGGAATAGAGTCAGAGAAGTCAGCAAATGAAAGGAAAGAGACAGAAGTAGATTATATGAAGACAAGGGAAAGATGGCTTAAGAACTGGCTGTTTGATATATTTGGTAGCCCAGAAATATTTGCAAATTGGCAGCAGTCACAGGGAGGAAGGGGGAGAAAATCTGAATTCCGCCTCAAATTCCGGTCCCCTTCCAGGCGACCTGCTGTAGTTTTGCTGCCTTCTATCTTCGACACCTATTTACATTTAACACACACATATAGTAAGTTGTTTGTAGACTACAATTACAAAATGGATGCTACTGGGAAAACATTAGAAACCTGATGACCTCTTCAATCAGCTCCTCTTTAGACCTGGGGCTAAAGCCAAAATGTTGGAATTAGAACAAAATCTGAATGTTCCAAATTATGCATGTCCAAAAAACATAATTAACAATGCATTAGATTGCTTACAGAATGCATTAATGATATAATATTTGGATCCATTTGGCAATTAGAACTGGGGTAATAGGAACTGCAGATACTGGAGAATCTGAGATAACAAGGTGTAGAGCCGAATGAACACAGCAGGCCAAGCAGCATCATAGGAGCAGGAAAGCTTGACGTTTTCTGATGAAGGGTCTAGGCCCGAAACGTCAGCCTTCCTGCTCCTATGATGCTGCTTGGCCTGCTGTGTTCATCTCGCTCTAGACCTTGTGCTGGCAATTAGGACTGTTTTTTGAATTAGCAACAGATTAGTACAGGTTCAAGTAGGAGCAATAAAATAGTCCAATTATTTGCAGAGAAATATATTGCATTTCAAGGTATACCTAACTTTCAACTGAATAAACTGTAAACTGCAGAATGAATAGCGAAACGTGAATTTGTATTTTTTGTTTTGCTGTGATTTGCAATCTTTCGTATTATTTCCCAAACTTAATTCTTACCACTGCATTTCAATGAAGATTAATTTTGCTGCCATATTGATTGTAGACTTTGAATTACAGATAATATGTTAGTTTTACATTGAATTTATTTTCTTTCTTTAGGTAGGCTTTCCATCGTTGATTGTATGTATCAGATCTGCCGAGAAGTAATGGCCTTAATGAGTTTTCATCACTTTAAATGGAGGCAAAGATTAAATTATTATGTTATAATGAATCCATTTCATTGCTTGATTTTACAAAACTAGAGTAATTTAGATCCTGATATCCCAATAGCATCGTGCAGGGTCAGGGAGAGGTGTAATCAGCAGAAAGGAGAGTTTTATTAGTTTAAGGTTTATTGCCTTCCTGTGCCTACGCTGTCAGGATTCCAGCAGATCATCCCAGAAAATGCTAGATACCCTGGCGCTATTTCTGGGGGATTCCAATATCTTTCTTAACCAGGACTCAAAAATGATTAGTTGCCTACAAAGTATGTTGGAACATTTTGAGATTGTGAATAACCAGATGAGTATGTGCGATGTTACTGTACACATTACAGCTGTCCTGTTTAGTAAGAGCAACTGCACTTCAGAAGTAGTTGATCAGTAGGAACAAGATGTGGGTTGTCCTAAAGCATCAAAAGCTTCATACTTCTTTGTTTCTATTTATTTGATATCCTATTGTACACCCGAAGTCTGGGAGACTGGATTTTTCCCACTTTAATGAACAGTGGCACAATTCTGAGTTCAGAGCAATGATTCCAGAACCCCAGAAACAAATTTGCACTGATGGTACAGCAGTAACTTTCTTCAAAGGATCAAAAGCTGGGGATAAAATTGGGCTTGTTGGCGCCTCTTGTTTGGGGATTAGCTTTGTCCCTTTGGTTCCAAAATAGTGAGTGTCCATGGAATACATGCACACTTTTGATGTGAATTCTGCTGGATACCTAATTGGTTAAACCACGCACACTTGACTCCATCAGCAGATTATAGCATCCGAAGACCAACTTTGCCATTTTGGAGCTCCAGCCACACCCTCTCTTGACCTTCAATAACTGAACAGGCATTCAACAGTTTGAAGGACAGCTCCTCCCATCCACCATCTGATACCCATTGTCATTTAAAGGGACCATCAACCAGGTTAGTTGCAAGATTATTTCTTCTGGTTGAATAACCTCCCTCCTTTTGTATTCAATGCTTATTGCAATAAATAATAACACCTATTAGCTTTCTGAATTATTTGTTGTACCTTCTTATTAAGCTCTGTGATTCATCCACTATGATGCCCAAATTGGTCTGCATCTCAGAGCTTTGCAATCTCACTTCTTAGATAATTCGCTTTTCATGTTCTTCCTGACAAAAATGACACTTTCATACTTTCCCACATTACCCTACACTGGAAATCTTTCATCACTCCCTTAATCAAGCTGTACCTTTTTGTGGCCTTCTTACGTCGACTTTACCGATTACTTTCCAATCTACAGCAAGCCTTCCACTTCTAGATCCTATGGTGAGGTCCCAGCACTGATTCCTGTGGCACACCACTTATTGCACCTTGTCAACTAGAAAGAGACAAGTTTATGTTTACCCTGGTTTCCTATTTTCCTGTTCATTGGCCTATTTTCAATTGACATGAACGGTTATTATTTGGACATTATTTGGAATACTGCGTACAGTTCTGGTCGCCACATTACCAAAAGGATGTGGATGCTTTGGAGAGGGTGCAGAGGAGGTTCACCAGGATGTTGCCTGGTATGGAGGGTGCTAGCTATGAAGAGATATTGAGTAGATTAGTATTACTTACATTAGAAAGACGGAGGTTGAGGGGGACCTGATTGAGGTCTACAAAATCATGACTGGTATAGACAGGGTGGATAGCAAGAAGCTTTTTCCCAGAGTGGGGGACTCAATTACTAGGGGTTATGATTTCAAGGTGAGAGGGGAAAAGTTTATGGGAGATATGCGTGGAAAGTTCTTTACGCAGAGGGTGGTGGGTGCCTGGAACACGTTGCCAGTGGACGTGGTAGAGGCGGGTACGATAGCGTTATTTAAGATGTATCTAGACAGATACATGAATGGGCAGTGAGCAGAGGGACACAGATCCTTGTAAAATAGGCGACTGGTTTAGATAGAGGATCTGGATCGGCGCAGGCTTGGAGGGCCGAAGAGCCACAAAGGAATGCTGTAACTTTCTTTTTTCTTTGTTCTTTGACATTAATAAGTCTACATCATGAGCATTTATTTGCTGCAACAACCTTTGTTATGACACTCAACATGCAGATTTTGCTAAAAGTTAGTTGTGTTAGTGGAGGTTGGAAGAAAGAAATGAGTGAGGAAGGGTGTTGCATGCATAATGAGAGTGGCAGAACATGATTCTAGGTGGAATAATAAAACAAATAACTGAGAATGCTGGAAATCTGAAAGAAAGGCAGAAATTGCTGGAGAAATTCTGCAGGTCTGGCAGCATCTGCTGGAGATAAAACTCTTTGCGAATCCAGTGACCGTTCTTCAGAAGTGAAAGCGCCTCGAAAAAAGTGGTATTTATGCAGGTGACAGAGGTATGGGAGCACAAGGAGTGAGCAAGTAACTTGAGATTGATCCCAGAGAAAGAGAGAGAGCGAGAGACAGAGAGAGAGAGAGAAGAAACAATGTTAAGCAGACAAAGAGATTATTGAGTATAAACCAGAGAAGAAGAAAAGCTATAAATGTGATAATGTGGACTGAGTGGGTGAAAATGGGTTGGCTGAAAGTAACCTATGTCATAAGAGAACCTGGGGTGTGGGAGTAGGTAAAAGGTATGGAAGGGGGTGATCTTAGGTAGGTGTAGTAGCAGATATAGTGAGTGTGAGGCTGCAGAGGCTATAGTGTGACACTTAGACTGGCAGTGCAGAGAGTGCACTTGCAACACTGCTGGCTGTTCCTCCACAAACTGGAGATGGTACTGACTGGGATAATGACCTGAGGCCAAGCTGGCAGGGTCTGATGGCACAGCCACCTCTTCTAGTTTTTCAGGAGTAGGGTGCACATTCCTCTGGAAGGTCCAGAGGATGCCCATGTCCCTGTTGGAAAATTTCAATGTAAAATGATTTGAAAATTAAAGATGGACCACAGGCATACTGTAGATCATTAATATGGTGAATTTTGTAAGATACAGTTAGGGAGCCTGCTTGGATTTGCGGTGAAAAATCCTCCAAAGCATTCCACAAATTCAAGACTTAAACAAAAAAAAAAATAAGATTCAGTCCTAAGACCGACACCTACCAACTGCCAGCCTTCAGTTCAAGATCAAATTTATGTGCTCCTAAAGTAAACACTGGTGTTGACTTCTTTAATTGACTAAACCTCACTGCCTTTCCAGAAAATACTTGTTAAACTGTTTTAAAGGCTTGGAAGTTTAGAATTTAAACTCTGATTTAAAACGCTCTAATCCACCAACTGGCCACAGTCATTCCATACGGGTCAGATCAATGCAGCTCTTCCATCACTATATCCAGGGCTACACGTCTGGATTCTGTCCCAACGTCTCTTTTCCAGCTTGGTTCATGTGGCTTTGAAAAGGGTGAATACTTGATTAAGTGCAATTAAACAGCCCTATTGTGATGATGTCATGAAGACTTGGTAAAAGAAAAAGTAAAATCTCTTAGGAGACTGAATTACTTGCAGTAATAGAGAACCAATTCTTATATCCTGCAAAGTTGCAGTTGCAATGAAAACATCTTATTTACAAGAGAAGGTGGCTCCCTTTGCACAAGTTAGATCATGTAAGCCCCCAAAGAACCCAAAATGCTTAGAAGATATGGATGGTAGCACACATAACATGGTGATCAGTGTGGGATCTGATGATTAAATTAGCAGCACCAGACCCAATGAGGCTGATGTGTTGGTAACAAGAAGGCTTCAAAGAAGACAGATTCTGCCGATTGCTGAAGACTGTGAACCCCTCAAAGAATTCTCGGCATCACTCAATAATGTAGAACACTGTCACAATCTCACTGGAAAACAAGTTGCACTATTTTACAAGTCATCACCAATGTGAAATATAACCAATTTAAGCTATAGAATCGTTAAGGTCTGGCTGTGACGACTATCCAAGTGCTATAACCTCACACCAGTTCTCATTCTTAAATAGCAAAATGACAAAAAAGGATTTGATATCCGTTATGTGCACTTAGCATGGAAATCCAGACTTGATGATTGTGTTTTGCCCAAGGCTGAGGGTGGTAGACAGGGTAGAGGTGGAAGGCCCTACAATCTCTGGAATGTACTGAGATGAGATTTCTGAGGGCCCTTTGTGTGGTCCCCCCTCAGGCTGGGTGCCTACTGTGAGCAAGGATCACCTAGACTGACCTCACAGTCTCATATTGCCATTGGCACTGAACTCCAATGGCTGGAGTGATAAAATGCAAATCTCTGTGCATATCTTGCAGAATCTAGGTGTCCGGAACTGGCTCTCCATAGCAACTGTTGACAAGTCCATAAAGGCAGCCATGTGCTCACATGACTGGGGCAGCAGTGTCACCAAGTATGTTACTGCGGTCCTGGAACCGTTGTGTTAGTTTATCTAGCGCTGGTGCTGGTGGCCAAAAAGTAGTGAAGAGTCCCAAGTGAATGAGAAGGCAGTACAGAGGCCATGCGGGTGAAAAATCAGTTGCAATGGATGGGTACTCATGCACTAAACTGTACCAGATAACAGGGAAAGTATTTGTTGGCTTACTGTGGAGGTTTGTGTAGATACTGCAAAAGCTAACTGAGCAATCTTCGCATCAAATACAAGCGTCTTAGAAACAGAAAATTAGATGATGCTAAAATCCTATCGTTTGCACTTAGCAGCATGTAACTTTTTGGGGTGTAAATTGATTTAATTATATGATTGTTAACAGTGCCATGAGTAATGTAATCTCTTTTGATATTTCCTAATGGCTCTGATAGTTACTTAATGTTGATCCTGGACTAAAATCATGCCCTCCAAAACAGGATGGAGGACGAGGTCTCCATTTCTAAATAACATCTACAAGTCAAATTATTTGCAATCTATTGCCAGACGTAGCAGTGAACTGTGGTCCACATTTAGTAATGGAATATATGAGCAAAAGGATTTATAATTCGACAATTAACAATTGATAAAAACCAGTAATTGTGCATTTCTGAAGAAGGGTCCCCACCCGAAACGTCAGCTTTCCTGCTCCTTTGATGCTGCCTGGCCTGCTGTGTTCCTCCAGCTCTACACTGTGTTATCTCTGACTCCAACATCAGCCATTCTTACTATCTCTGAGTAATTGTGCATGGTCTGGGCTGGTGGTTGGAGACATGTTTGACTGGGGATGAAATATCGGAGTCTCATCCAGACAAAGTGAGATAAATCTTATTGTAACATTTGAGCATGAATTTTCTCAAGATTTGAGTCTTACTGATTTTTTTGCCTGATGGATGGACGTAATGCTTCACAATACTTTTGTTGCTAGGAAGGAAGGAGAGGTGAGTTATCAGAGGAACCTCTTAAAACTGTGGAAAGTTGATGTTGTGGATGTGAATTGAGAGGAATGTGATCAGAAATGGTAAGAATTTTTGGAGCATGATCACCCATTTTCCCAGCTGAAGCCAAAAGAGCATGAAGATAAGGTATCTATGGAGATCTATTTCAAGCGCTCAAATTTGAACTTGGGCTTTACTTAAAATGGATTGTGATGTGAGATTGGAAAACATTAGATTTCGGAGACAGAAAGCCTGTCAAGGGTGTTACATAATGCCATATCAATGTCCAGGATGAAACGAAAATGACACTTTTTCATGCAACAAATGATCTGCTCTTCTTCTAGGATGGCAGATGCTGATTCTTGTTGTGAAAGCTACTGACAGAAAATTTTAAGAACCCATATGTTAAATTGAAACACAAATGATCAAAAATAGTGCAATTTTAATAAGTAAGACTGAAATTTATTAACTTCCTCATAGCTCATCTGTTCTTCTCCCATTTACACTTCCCCCATACATATAATTCTTTGTGATATTGTCCTTTGCATAGGTTATATATTTCTTCATGCAAATGCTATAGCCTTGAAATTGTGCGCAAGTGATCATGGTATGTAAAGCTTCTGATCATGGTATGTAAAGCTTTACAGATTTGCATGGAAGCACTTGCTGGAACATGAATTTGTCTTTTATAAATGGGATAACATCATTGTTAAAACTGTCAATGAAAAATGAATGAAGTATATGTGTGCTAATAATTCCAAGGCATAATACGTGATTTTTCTGCAAGCCATTTCTCTTCAATATGAGAGATAAAAGGTACTGCAGATGCTG
>JAHRHZ010000271.1:20955933-20966863 GCA_024137785.1 Ginglymostoma cirratum | reverse complement strand
ACCCTTCATCAGAAATTTCTGATGAAGGGTTTAGGCCCGAAACGTCGAGTTTTCCTGCTCCTATGATGCTGCTTGACCTGCTGTGTTCATCCAGCCCCATGCTTGTTATCTCTTCAATATGATCTTGGCGGAGCTGAAAATTTCAAATTCATGGGTGAATTTTAAGACCCCTGCCCAAAAGAACAAGGACATAATGGACAGAAAACCACAGGAAAAGATACATTACTCTACAGTGGTGGTACTGTTGCCATTATTTTCCTGGGCATTTTGCTTTGGGTAGCTGTAGAGATTGCTTGAACGTAATAGGTAACACAATAACGTAATAATTGATTTTGTTGTTTTTAATTGAAGATGCATTAAAGGGTGGACCTGCTTGATAATCTTTGGTGATGAAGAGTAGAGTCTGCAGTTTTAACCTTCAATTAAAGGAGCAGAAATACCAGAGTGTGTGTGCGTGTGTGCATGTGTGTGTATGTGTGTGAAATTTAATTGAAATGAACTTGATGGGAACAAAGAAGATTGAGCCCAATTAATCGTAGGAAGAGCCTTACATCATTTCCCTGCAGCAGTAAGACTATCCCTGATTAAAGTGGAGAGTGGAAAGGGCTCACAAAGGATTCCTGGCCGCTGACAGTGGAATGCCAATTAGGTTCATTATGAGTCAATTAACATGAATTATTTCTGAGCCCAAAGCATTTTAGTTATGGCTCAAAGACTACATGGGGACTACATGGCTTTCCCTCACTTTCTGAAGGTTGTGATCTGACATCAGGAGGATGCAGTATCGGCACTAAAGGTTAACCCTGGCCCTAGAATCTGACACTTCTGTACCTATATCTGTGGCCCACAGCCCATCTCCAAGATTTCTGATTCAGCAGTGACTTGGTGACCTCTCAGGGTGTCTAGTGGTACCCTCCTAGAAACTGCTTGCCTCTCATTGATTGGCAGTTATCAGTGGGCTGGATCTCCATAGTTGAGATCTTGAACCCTGGGGAAGTCTCAATGGTGGCTACATTACCATTGGCCCACTGCCACAAAGCTGATGAATTTGTTCTCCAGTTAGCGATCAAGGTACACATTGGGTCAATAAAACTCTGCCTGCTGGTTGATTATGCTGAAATTTTTAATTAAATGATTGAGAGAATTTGTAGCTTTAATAGTGCTTATGCAGAGAAATGTTTGAAAATTCTTAGCGGTAAGGGTAAGACTAGAGGGCTAATCTGAAGGAAGGTAATTGGCTGGTTAAGGGCGATGGCGATAAGAACTAACGGACTGTTTACATGTACGGGGGATGAGGGAAATGGGTCACGTGAAGTGCTCTTGGATCTTAGAGTTAGGGGAAATCGATAGTCAATGCTGGTTATGCTGCTGTTCCTTTCCACTTTAAAGGAAACAAAACAGTAAAACCTGTGAATGTCACATATTAGTCTAAGCTTTCTTGTATATGACAAAACAGAGTTCAAGTATGACCAGCTCGTTCATTTCCAGGTATTATTGGTAGGTTAAAACAAAGAACTGCGGAAGCTGGAAAACTGAGAGAAAAATAGAAATTGCTTGAGAAACTCAGCAGGTCTGACAGCATCTGTGGAGAGAAAACAAAGTTGACTTTTCAGGTCCAGTGACCCTTCTTCAGAACTGATAGTAGCTCGGAAAAGCTGGAATATATGCTGCAGATGGAGTCGGTTAGGGGGATGGGCAAGAGCAAGTGATAGGTGGAGATGGAGCCGAGAGAGATAAAGATAGTTAGACAGATGAAGGATGAGTAATGATAAGCCAGGGAGAAAGAAAAGCTGATAATGGGGACCATAAGTAGGTGAAAATTGGTTGCCTGCATTGAAAACAGCCTACATGATGACAGGATCAGGAGTGCGGGGTGGGTAAAGGACATCGAGGAATGTGTTCAGGTACTAAAGTTATTGAAATTGATATTGAGTCCTTAAGACTGCAAGGTCCCCGAGTGGAAAATGAGATGCTGTTTTTCCAGCTTCTACTGTGCCTTGCTGAAGCACTGCAGCAAGTCTGAGACTGAAATGTTGGCTTGGGAACATTGTGGCAAATTGACGTGGTGAGCAACTGGAAACTCAGGATTGAATGCAGACAGAATGCATTGTTCTATAAATTGTCACCCAGTCCGCATTTCATCTCCCCAATGTAAAGGAGACCGCGTTGTGAGCAGTGAATATGGATTGACTGAAGTGCAGGTAAGTCGTTGCTTCACCTGGGAGGTGTGTCTGGGATCTTGGATAGTGAAGAGGGAGAAAGTAAAAGTGCAGGTATTACACGATCTGTGATTGCATGGAAGGTGCTATAGGGGAATGGGGGGGGGTGTTGGGAGTGGAAGAGGAGTGGACAAGACCATCCCCGAGGAAACGGTTCTTGCAAAACGCTAACAAGGGAGGGGAGGGGAATATGTGGCTGATGGTGACATTCCACTGAAAGTGGCAGAAATGGCTGTTTATGATCTTTTAGATGTAGATACCGGTGAGATGGAAAGTGATGACCAAGGGGACCCTATGAGTGTTAAGGAGGTGAGAGAAAGGGTGGGGGCTGAAATATGGGAAAGAGTTTGGATATGTCTGAGGGCCCGGTCAGCCACGGTAGGGAATAGTGGGAATTTCTGAACACCCCCATTTCCCCCCACCACCACCACCCCAGCAGAAGGTGACATCATCAGAACAAATTTAACAAAGATGGAGAAACTAGGAGAATGGAATGCAATTTTTACAGGCGTAGGGCATAAGGATGAATAGTCCAGGTAACTGTGGGTGTTGGTGGGTTTACATTGGATATCCGTGGCCAACCTATCTCAGAAATGAAAACAAAGATGTTGAGGAACAGAAGGGAGGAGTCCAAGGTGGATCAAGTGAAGGTAAGTGCAGGGTTGAAATTGGAAGTAAGTTTTTCCAATTGCCGATGAGAGATGGATGCAGCACCAATGATGTCATAGATGTGCCAAAGAAAGAATTGTGGGGAAGGATCCCAGTGGGACTGGAGCAAGGAATGTTCCACATAGCCCACAAAGAGACAGAAATAGCTAGTGTCCATGTGGGTACCCATGGCTTCCATTTGACCTGGAGAAAGTGAGGGTAGTTAAAAGAGATGCTGTTCAAAGTGAGGATGAAATTGGCCAGGCAGTGGAAGGTGGTAGTGGATGGGGATGGTTTAGGAAGAAGCAGATAGCCCTGAGAACATCCTGATAGAGGATGGACGTGTAAAGGGCTGGCATGTCCATAGTGAAGAGGAGGAAGTTGGAGCCCACAAACTGGAAATTCTGAAACTGACATAAAGCGTCAGAGGAATCACAGATGTTGGTGGAAAGGGACTCGAGAAGGGGAGAAAACATCAAGTTGAGATATGAAGAAATAAGTTCCATGGAGGCAGGAACAGGCAGAAACAATGTTCATTTCTGATTTACAGCTACCGCAGTTATTTCAGTTTTTATTTAGGCAGAAACAATGGGTCTGCCTGTACAGTCCTGTTTTTGATTTTGTGAAGAAGATAGAAGCAGTCTGCACTGGGTTGGGGAATTATGATCTTGTAGGCTGTGATAATTTTATTGGCAATTTAATTGGTTTCTCCCTCTGAACTTGCAGTTCTTTCCAATCTCCTTTGACTTTGCATCATCCTGGCAGTGGTAACAGTATGTACTTAAGTGTGACTAAGTTGTACAGCAGGTAGCATATTCTCACAAGTCTGGATGCATGGTTAAGCATGTACTGGGAAAGTCTTTCAGGCAGTGGAAGTCTGACCACACAAGTCTATAATCCCCTACTTTGTGCATACTACCTTTATGATTGATCCAGTTAAGCCTAGGCACAGTGGTGACTCCCTGCTTCCCCAAAGCTGTTAAAATGGAGCAATAATGGTACCTCTGAAACTAAGAGATGGCTGTGACATTTAAATAATCATTACTTGGCACTTAAACTATCATTGATACTGGCTACTTGTCAGCTGCCAACAGTGATGTTATTGTTCTCCTGAAGCCTAACAAGGGCTACTTCATGACTGGAAGAATTGTGAATGGGGTTGCAGCTGTGAAATCAGCAGAGACAGCTTTGTAATTCAAGAGCAAAATACTGTGGATGCTGGAAATTGGAATTAAAAGCAATAAATGCTGGAAATACTCAAATCTTGCAGTATCTGGGCAGCACAGTGGCTTAGAGTATTGCTGCCTCACAGTACTAGAGATCCTGGGTTAAATTCTAGCCTCAGGTGACTGCCTGTGTGTGAGTTTGCACTTTCCTCCCATGTCTGTGTGGGTTTCCTCTGGCTACTCTGGTTTCTTCTCACAATTCAAAGATGTGCAGGTTAGTTGAATTGGCCTTAGTAAATGTGAGATTATGGGGATAGGGTAGGGGGCTGAGTCTGGATGGGATGCTTTTCAGACAGTCGGTGCAGATTTGATGGGCTGAATGGGCTCTTTCCATACTGTAGGGATTCTATTATTCCATCTTCGGACAGTGAAACTGATGAGCATTAATTATGTTGAAATGCTAGTTCTGTTCCTTTCTCCACAAATATTGTGAGACCTCCTGGTTATTTATTTACTTTTATTCATTCATAGAATGTGGGCATTAAGCATTTATTTCACATCCCTAATTGCCCAGACAGCAGTTAAAAGACAGCCATATTACAGTAGATCTGGAGTCACCTATTTGCCAGATCAGGTAAGGATGGCTGATTCCCCTGGCTTGTATTAAAGTTTGCTCACAAATTGCCAGATTTATTGAATGAATCTCACATGGTGGGATTGAACTCTTGTCTTTAGATTTTCTGGCCTGGCAGGAGAAGTCCTTAAATGAAGCTGAAGCCTAGTTTGTCATTTCCTTGTTTAGTTTGGCGGATTGGTAGCTTGCTGAATATTATCGCAGTTAAAGTAAATAATGTATAAGTCATTGAAAGAATGGCTTGCTCACATTCATTTGTTCAGTTATTGCTATATTAATCTTGTGTTGCCTGCAATGGCAATTAAAATCTTATTTTTGCTGTAGACATGTTTGGTATTGATAATTTGTGCAAAAAGAATTTGTTGTGAATCTATTTGTGGCATTCAGGGCCCTGGGAACAATTGGAACGGATTTATAACTGAGGGTAGGATTCTGTGCAGTAATAAGCAACTGATGGAATGGTCTAAATGTTTGGTTTGCGTTACTAATCATAAGACATGTTCAATTAGTTGAAAATGTTGAAGGCATTGACTTTGTTATGTTAAAAATAAATATTCCGTGTAATTTATTCAGGTGAAGGATGGATCTGCTCCTCGCCTTCCCCTTCTGCTGAGCTGATGTCCCTGTCTCTCAGGTTTTTATTTGCTGTATCACAGGGACGGTGGCTTCATACCTCATTCCATTGATCTCCAGGAGCAGGGATTTTTCACTGTATGCAGATAAATTATAGATGTATGAGCATCTTCCTTGAATTGCCTGGATGCAGGATGTCAGAAGTTCATATGGAGACAGTTCACCCAGCCTTTGTGTCAGATGTAATCCCATTTAACATGGCCCATCCCATCTTTTCACTGACGATAGCCACCATCATGTTGTGTCATACAACAGTGCTAAGTGGAATATATTGCAACCAGATCATATTACATTCTTATCTTGAAGATAAGCGTACTAACCTCACACAAGGGTTGGGGAAACAATAATATTGGTTCTATTTGATAACATATCTATGACTATATGTATGAATAATATTCACTGGTAATGCTTACCTTCATTGGACAGTACATTGAATATTAGAGTTGGGAGATCACGTTGTAGCTGTACAGGATATTGGTTAGGCCACTTTTGGAATACTGCATTCAATTCTGGTCTCCCTGCTATAGGAATGATGTTGTTAAACTTGAAAGTTTTCAGAAAAGGTTTACAAGGATGTTGCTGGGACTGGAGGGTTTGTGCTAAAGGGAGAGGCTGAATAGGCTGGGTTTCTGTTCCTTGGAGCATTGGAGGCTGAGGGGTGACCCTATAGAGTTTTATAAAATCATGTGGATCATGGGTAGAATGAATAGCCAAGATCTTTTTCTCGGATTAGGGAAGTCCAAAACTAGAGGTCATAGATTTAGGTGAGAGAAGAAAGATATAAAAGGGACCTGAGGAGTAACTTTTTCACGCAGAGGGTGCTGTGTATATGGAAGGAGCTGGCAGATGAGGTGGTGGAGGAGGATACAATTAAGACATTTAAAAGGCATCTGGATGGGTATAAGAATAGGAAGGGTTTAGAGGGATATGTGCCAAATGCTGGCAAATGGGACTAGATTAGTTTAGGATTTCTGGTTGGTGCAGACAAGTTGGACTCTCCTCTTTCTAGGACTCTATGACTGTAACCATTTACAAGGAAGGTCATTCATCTCATTTTAGTTCAACTATCCTGAAAAACACGAATGGTCTCTTCCCATTAATATTCTGTTATAGATACCAGTGTGGTTCAGTTATTAGCAATCCCACCTCAAATCAGAATATTGTGAGTTCATGTCCCACTTCCTTTGTGTGACCTTCTTTTGTGCAAGTTGACTTCTGTGTTTCCTTCACTACAAAGTGATTATACTTGAAAAGTAATTGATTGGCTTTGGTATGTCTGAAAGTCATGAAAGTTCAAATCAAGTTCTTCCCTTCCTCTTTCTTAGCTGGGTCCAGGGTTTTTTTCTCTGTTGCTGTTTTCAAAACCTGTTTCCAGTGCTGTCGATTCAAGGAGAAGCACCTATCTATGAGGAAAGTTGTTTGTTTTTGTACTTACATTTAAATTTGCAACTGAGAGAGCCTGAATTGTAAAGGGAAAAAAAAGATCGAATACATAAATACTAATTACACTTGCTAAGTATGTTGAATTGATGCCACCTAAATTTCTAATCTAAGAAATTGAGCCTAATCTCTTTTGAACTATTATTGGATAAGCTTCCTGTTAAACCTCTAAAAGTTATTTGGTGAAGGAAGAGCTCAAAATCAATCTATCTCAATATAGACTTGTTGACAAAGAATCATGGACGGAAGGAAAATACAAGTGGTTTGTAACTTCCTGTGTGGTTTAGGTTTGCAGTATATTAGCTCAGTGGCTGGATAGCTGGTTTGTGATGTACAGTGATGCCAATAGCATAGGTTCAATTTCTGCACTGACTGAGTTACCATGAAAGTCCCACCTTCTCAACCTTCCTCTCACCTGAGGCATGGTAGCTTTCAGGTTAAACCCACCACCAGTTGTCTCTCTCTCTCAAATGAGAGAGCAGCCTTATGGTCTGGTAGGATTATAACAACTTTACTTTTTGCGTGCAGAGTTCAGGCAGTTAGGAGGTCCACCTTGTAGCTCTCTGACCCAGCAGCCCAGAACACAACATTGTTTAACCATATTCTGCAGAACTCCCCTCTCAGCTCCCTGAATATCAGCTTGCATTCCTTGACATCATTCCAATAATCCCCTATCCAACCCAAGCCACTTTTGTCCCTCTCATCCATCACTCGCAACCAAACAGTACATTATACAGTTCTCAGGGTACATTCACTAGTAATGGAAATTATTTTAAAACTATTGAAACATTGTTCAATCTTGAACAAAATAAAAACAAACATAAATTCAAATTTACTACATCAGTAAAGGATAACTAAAGGTGAAAAATGTAATCCTTATAATGAATCTAACATTTGTAAATAAGCACAAAACCACGTCAAAGACATATTGTGTTAACATTGTATCATCAAAGTTCCAGTTTTAGTTTAATAAGACTACCAACTGAGATTAAACATTTGAAACCTGGTCATACATTCAGAGTGGAACAGTTGTCATAAAAGAAGCTTCCAGCTCTACTGACAGAACAGATACTAATTTCCACTTCAAAGCAGACTGTATGTCAATTCCTGGATGGGGAGCAGTTCCAGACTATTGTTAAAATCTTGTTTTTCTTCATGAATAACCTAAATATTCCAGTGCAATTAAAGCAGAACATAAGAACATGAGAGCAGAGGACAGTCTTTTTGTTTACATTTACCATTACATTATGGGTTCTTCACTGGAAATATGCTATAATGTAATTGAATGGTTACACAGTGTTGGTCAATGTGAGGTCAACTAACTGTGGCAGGATTGATCACTATGATAAATTACTACATTTAAGAAGCATCTACAATAGAATACAATGTCTAAAAGTGACATCTGAAAGTGTCAAAATACTTTACATTTCTTGGCTTATTAGCAAGCTGTCAATTTTTGTCATATAGTCTCAAATCTGTTGTGATTTCAATAGACTTCCAAGACAATGCGCCACCAGATGATAATTGTAAACAGGAGAAAATCTGACTTTTGTCCTCTATGTAAAATTAGTAACTTTTCTTCAATTGAGCTGGTGAGCATTTGTATACTAATCATTCCCACCCGATACAAAGGCCAGGGGGAATACAGACGAAAATCCAATTTCCTTCAAAAAATCAAAGTGTGCTTATTCATACGCTGAAATTGTCCCTCCAAGTGTATAGCTTCTAATCCTACTCATGACAATTGCATCAAAATGTGTAAATTTATTTGTGTTCAACTAATAACTGCATGTCCTACCAGAAATTATCGCGTGAATGGAAGTTATTTAAGTTTTAATCTAATAAAATATGTCTTGCACTCTCAGTAACTAATTAAATGGAATACCAATATACAGCTGACTCTGAGAACAGAATGACCAGTCATTATTTAGCAGTCAAACATTGCCACAGCCAATTAGACTGATTTAAAAATTAAACAGCCGCGTCTTGCTCAATGAGTTTGGAAAATTTCTTCGGGTACAACCCAGTAGAGAATGTGGTAACATAAATTAAGTTGAAACAACCGTATCTGTGCAAGAGATTCAAACACTCAAACTGTAAAGAAGCAAAATACAAATCCTATGTGATCACATTGCCATGATTAATGTGAGGCTATATGGCGAGATGTGAATCAAAACGCAGATATGAGGAGGAATCTACTGAATATAAAGAATTGCTCAGGATAAGAATGGGTACAGATTTCATTGAAAGAACATGCAGGATTGTGATTTGGAGTGCCTTGTTGTAATGGGTTAAATTGTGGACTTTGAAAATAGTGGGTATCGGACTAACTGAAAAGTTTTGAAATGTGCTTTGGAGAAGGATGGAGTTGGTCAGTTGGAGCAAGTACAAGAGCAACAAATTTGTTCTTAGGGTGGTGAATATCACCAAAAAAAATGGTTGAATTGGACTTTTTATAACGTATAATAACTTGCTGAAGAAGATGATTGAAGGATGGTTATTGGGATGTAGACCAAGAGGAAGAAAGACAACTTCAACTTAAAAATGGGAGGCTTCTACACCTACTAATGAGGAAAAAGAACAACTGCAGGATATGAAGAAATGAGTAGAAGACCCTGCCCTTAGGTAGACCATAGCTCCTACAATTGAAACCTTCATGCTATGATGAAAATGAAGGAAATGGAGACTTAAAGCACCATAATATGAATTAGCAGATGAAGTATGATGAGAAATAAAATGAAATACTATGAACAACACAACATAATGCGAATTGTAAACACAACAAGCTTAACAGGATGCATAGTGATATGATGTATTAGAAGCTAGAGTTAAACCTACCACAGAACTCAATCAAGGTGTAGAGCTGGATGAACACAGCAGGACAAGCAGCATCAGAGGAGCAGGAAGGCTGACGTTTCGGGCCTAGACCCTTCTGCAGTTCCTACTATCACAGAACTCAATCAGTCTGAAACTCATCCCAATGAAGAAAAAAGAAAGCAGGAGAAGTTTAGCCCTGATAAAAACGCCTTAAGTGCATAGTTGTACAAGGAAATACAATATTACATTCTGCATGAAGACAGGCTAGGAACATAATGAATTATAAATGATAACTCTTAATTGGAACTTAAAGAAAATAAGCATTAAATGCATACAATTTAATATGGTGGGAATAAACCATTGTGTTACCACCAGGTTGAGCTAATGAACTGTAAAATACAGTCTGCATAATGAGTTAAAATGCACATGTGAAATAATCAGACATTGCAAAGTTAAATGAACTATAATATGATTTTAATATTAAGTGAAACAATCTCCTTGGAAATACTGGAACAAATGTAACAAATAATTTAAAAGATTATATTAAAAGTTAAAATGAACGAATGCAGAACAGACCTCCGGTGAGGTTTTCCAATTCAATTAAGCCCCTGGGTGAGGAGTGATGAACAGGCTCTCGTTTATTCACCCACTGCCTTGGCTGGTTATAGAAAGGTTAATCTATAAAGGATTCCTTCCCTTGTACATATCTTTCTCCCAGACCCAAAGGAGCTTATGTTTCAAAATAGCCAATTAAAACCAGGTTTTATTGAATTAACAAAAAAATGAAATGAGCAGAAACAAAGGAGATATACAGAGATTAGAAATAAAATGTGAATTGGAAAAGATATATGTCAAACAAAAGTTATACGGATCTGTCTCTGAATTGTTAGCAAGGAGCAGATAGTTGACGGTTGAACATATGGTAGGATAGGTCATTGGTAATGGTGATGTTGGCAGTTGAACAGTCTGTTTCAGATTCCTTAGTCTTGTAGATTGGTTGAGATTCTGTAGTTCTGATTTCTTTTGACCGTGATTGAGCTCCAACATGCAAGGAGAGAGACAGAGTGCCTTTTTATGTCATGTTTTGTTTGGTCTATATGGCAGCACTTGGAATGAGACGAGGTCAATACTTGGAACACTGGAGTAATTAGGGGACTTCAGCTGTGATCTTCTCTCTTTTAACGTGAACAACTCTTGCACAATCCTGCAACTTTTAAAACAGCAACTTTTAAAGCCAAGTAAGTAAAGAAAAGAGAACAGAGAAGTCAGCAAATTAAAAAGAAGAGAAAAACCACTCCACTAAAATACAGAGATAATAGGAACTGCAGGTGCTGGAGAATATGAGATGACAAGGTGTAGAGCTGGATGAACAC